>CM054130.1:12903782-13083043 GCA_028751855.1 Ambrosia trifida | reverse complement strand
TGATAACAAAAGAGCTATGCAAATATTTGAGAATTTTGTTTTTCACGAGGGGACGATGCATATTGAGATAGATTGTAACTTCACTCGTCATTACTTACAGCATGGGACCATCTCACTTCCATTTATTCAATCAGCCTTATAGATTGCTGACATTTTTACTAACACCCAATCGGTGTCTCGGTTTCATTTTTTGTGACGAACCCTCAATGCTTATTACTATTTCATTGTGAGTTTGGGGGGGGGGGGGGGGGGGGAGGGTTGCTAGCATAATAAAGTATGAGCTCATTTGTAATGGGCTTATCTTTCGGGGCGTTTAGCTAGATAACCTAGATTGTTTTCCATTATAGTGTCTATCTTTCTTTGTTTATGTAACCTTTTTTTTCTGATCTTTAGTAATAAACCTTAGTCGTATTCTTTGTGCATGTTATCAATTATCAATTAATTATGTGCTATGTAAAGTCAGACACCACTCACGCTTTACGAAAACACTAAGGCCATGTGTAGTAGCAGTCACGAAATGGCGTTAAAGGGGCATTTGGCGTCCTTATTCGCGCCCAAGCACCACCCCCTAGGGCGCCAAATATCAATTTTTGGTTGTGGCATGAAAAAGTTTAGCGGCGTGAAATTTCCGCTTTTTGGGTGAGCCAATGAAATCACTGGAAGCGGAGGTGGGGCGTGAAATTTGGCTCACCACTACATTTGCTCTAAGTGGATACATCGACAGTTATCTACCCTCAAACATTAAACCAAAATCATGATTTACAAATTGGGTTAATCACCACATAAACACACTATGAAAATTTTTAGCATGCACATGAACATGTATATCAAAGTACACAACATTGTACTATTTTATCATAAACCCCCTATTTAATCTTTAAAGATCGCACAATCAAGTGAATCTTTATTACATAGTCATTTGCTTTTTATTTACACATCCTGACTCAACATGACATGATTGACACCTCTAAGTCGGAAAAAATTTACTCCTACAAACAAAATTTAAGTAGGTGTCATTCCCCTTCAAGAACCCATAGGTTCATCTACTGTTCACACGTGAACTTCATGATGCTTAGCAATCAATTGGTGTAAGAAAAGGATCAACACCCAAAAAAATGGGCTTTTGTTGTCGCAATTCAAGTTGCGTTTGATTATAGCATATTTAGGCCTAGCTTATATCCCATTTGTTTCACAACTTTAGCGGAAAGGTGGTACATGATTCCTTTGCAACAAAAGCCCACCATTCCACATCTAAATCTTACCATATATATATTTTTAAAAACAGATTCTTGGAAACCATACCTTTCAAGTTATTGATGTATTCTTGTTTGATGATTTAAAAATCGTTTGGCCACACAAGTTGATACCTCTAGTTACTATTATGTTGTAAAAGTCAAAAGTCGACACTATTAAGAATAGTGAAGTGGTCATAGTTTGGCATATTGCTTTGTTATGACCAAAAGTCGCATTTGGATTACGGATGATCAATGACTTATGAGACCAAAGAACCCAACACATGCATATCAATTAGCATAGATTGATGTAGATCAATCTTTGGTTATTACTTATTAGTGACATTTCTCAGTACTCTTCAACATAGAAAAGATTGGGAAATCTTGTGAACCCGGATAATAATAATCCTTTATACTAAAATAGGCGTGGTTTATAAAAATTTGGCTAGACAAAAGAAACGGATCAATGAATCATACAGGTTTGAAATTTGGCCAAAGTCTATTTTTAGTGCATACAATATGATAAAATGAGACGATTGTTGCGATAACATAGTTTTTCTAATCACATCTTAACATATAAAAGTTAGGCAACCCAACCTATTTCAACCTACACTTGAAGCAACCCTTTTTCAAACCCGAAGCCATTAACTTCCCCACCCGCTTACCACCTCTACCATAGCTCAAAAGTAGCCCAAAAGAGAATACTTCAATCTTCATGGAATAACATAGTGTGTTCTCATTGCTTACAACCTACTAAATCGTTACAATTGTTGTTACAACACCGTTTTTGTAATCATATTTAAACTTATAACCAATAGGCAACTTGGCGCGTTTCAGCTTACACTATAAACAACCCTTTTCAAATCCAAAACCATTACCACTTAATCCGGCCCACACTTGACATTTCTACCTCTATCATAGCCTAAAAAAGTCGAATACCCCAATTTTCATGGGATGTCCTAGAATGAACACAGTTGCGATTTGCATCAAAACGGATGGAGTATAATCTAACCAAAAATAGTAAAAGGTATGATAGGAGTGGGTGGGGAACCCCATTTTTTGTGGCCTTGAGTAGAAAGGAATAAGACTTAACATAATATTCTTGACTTGAGAATAAGACCTATTGGCTTTACTTAAAATAAAATTCCATGATTCTATGCTTAAAGAATCTCTCTTTCTAATTTCTAAACTTTCTTTTCCTTTTTCAATCTCTAAGCTGGCCAGGAGAATAACATTCCAATATTCCATAAGTCATTTCTATTCGTTTTCTCTTCCATAGGGCGCGAGGCACGTATGGTTTAAGTCATTACCAATAAGGTTATGGCGCGTGTGTTTTACGTTAAACGTTTGATAAAGTCTAATAAGAACATGATTCTTAACTATGATACCCTTATATGTTGCTTTATGTGAGCTTCACCTTGAGAACATAAAAGAATAAGAGCCTTAAAAAAAAGGAAATGCAAGTACATGAAAGAACAAGTACCCATGCATGTTCAAGATTCTAAAGTTAAATAGAATATATACATATAACTCTATGCATGTGAAGAGAAAACAGTGTATACAATGATTATAAACTCATATATATTGTAGGTTATTCTTATCTTGTAAAAACAGTGGATTTGTTGTCTATATATGACTATAAATTGATAAACTTATTGAACTGGCTGAGATTGGATAGAGAGGTTGAATTTGTTGTTAAAGAATGTGAATATAGTGATAAGTTTTTATATTTTTTTTTTTTCAGATTTAAACCTTAATAAAAATCTAAATATTCATTGTAATAAATTCAATGTCTATGTATTTAAAAAAAATTATATGGTTGGAGGAGGATAAATTAATGTTAATTTTTTTTTTTTTCGATTTTCACTAGGTAGAGGCAACAACTGCCTCTTAGAAGGGAGGTCCCAAGTTCAAATCTGGGCAAGGGAGAATAGTTTAGGATTATTGGTGTAAGTGCGTAACATTTGCCATCCATAAAACTATAAATAGTTTGGTTCTTGTTTTAAATTTATAGCATTTAATAAAAATTTAAATATGCGGCGCTCTTCAGTTTTTATTTTGCATTTCGATATACATCACTTGATGGTGCATTGTACGGAATGATAAATATTTGTTTTTTGTACACAAAAGTACACTGTAATTTGTATGTGTACCATAGTAGAAAAATAATCATTTGATCCTTAAAAGAATGACATGAAGTGAAAGCTGTGGCATGAAATGAGGAATTGAACTGTGTTGGTTCATAAATGTGTTGTGAATCCAATCATCCATTGGTATAGACTTCTGCACATTAACAGATATGTTAAATGATATAAAAGCTAAAAGTTTGAATCATGCTTCCAATGATTGAATTAAAGTGATCACCACGCGTCGAGATATATTGCAGTTTAAAGTTCCCTGAACCCCAGCGAGCATAATAACATGATGAGCGGTTCAAAGGACAAACGTACGAGTTTTAATCATTTGAGCATTCACATAGATGAAGATATCGTGTTACATTCGCATATGTGCATAATAATCTTTAGAAATGCACAGAAAATGCTCTTCATGAGAATTATTATTCCTATCCACATGCCAGCAAACTATTAAGGAATTTCTTTCACTTACACTTTATCTAAAGGCTTAAAGATTCCCTTAAACTGCATAATCTTTGGAAAAAGTTCTGTTATAACTTGAAAAAATAAAATAAAATTCCACAAATGCTAAGTTTGAGAAATCTTTTTAAAAATAACATATCTAAACGAACAGCTAACGTCTAACGACGTTCTAGTGATATATATGTATAGTTATGTAAATTAAGAAAAATATGCAAAGATTCATAACATATGTGCTTTTGCTCATCATATGCAGTAATGCAAGTATGAAGTGAAGTACAACCCGTCATTTGCCAGTTCGTTCCTTTTAGGGACCGCCTAAGTTTATGAAGGCCAGCGCGGATGTATACTAACCGAAGAATGTGAAGATTTTGGTTTATGGGTCCACAAAATAAAGAAGACTGTGTAGGCTGAATAAGTACCAAACTTATTGAAGGGGACAAAAAGGAATGTGTTCTTATTCCATACCTGCCCTCCAAGAAGAAGCATCTCTTCATTTTTTATTTTACCACCTTTTTTGCATTTATTCCAACTTGCAGATGCTTTTGTCAACATAATCTTGTTCTTTTTTTTTTCAAATTTTAAATCCACATTTTCTTTATGTCATTGTATAATTCCTTAATACGGAAAGATGAAAGAAAACTGTCGTTAATATTAATGTTATGATGATTAAAATGTATAGTTCCTTGATATAGACCGACGAAAGAAAACTGTCGTTAATATTAATGTTATGATGATTAAAATGTATACTTCCTTAATACATACCGATGAAAGAAAACTGTCGTTAATATTAATGTTATGATGATTAAAATGTATACTTCCTTAATACATACCGATGAAAGAAAAACTGTCGTTAATATTAATGTTATGATGATTAAAATGTATACTTCCTTAATATGGAACGATGAAAGAAAACTGTCGTTAATATTAATGTTATGATGATTAAAATGTATACTTCCTTAATATGGAACGATGAAAGAAATCTGTCGTTAATATTAATGTTATGATGATTAAGCTGTGTTTGAAGATAGTGGATAAGCCTGGCAAAACGGGCTGGTCGGGTATGGGTCAAAATAGGTTCTGACCCACAAGGGTCGGGTTGAAAAAATCGTTTTAAAAATAATAGAGCATTAATATGGTTCTCTTGCTCTATTTTTATACGGTGCACTAGATACCGTGTAGTTTTTGGTCATAAAAATCTTGGAATAAGGTTCTTTCACTTTACAATATTTGTGGATCTATTCTGGTACCTATTGTAAGGTGTTAAGAGTTTTATAGTGCAAAGGAATTATAGATTTCGGTCTGAGAATAATAAAAAGTGGGGTTACAAAGCAAAGCACTCAATGAGAACAGAAAGAAAATGAGTTTATTTACATTTCGCCACGAAGATTGGATTATGGTTTAATGTTTAATGTTTTTCCTTCATTAGTTCTGTCCAAGATTCTATACTTCACTTGGAAAGCACCCATACTACCCCCCCCCACCCCCCCCCCCCCCCCCCCCCCCCCCCCCTCACCCCACCCCAACTCATTTGCTTTTATAAGGCCATGCTGAGCAGACTATCAGTATGTGGATAATAAGTTTTAGATAAGAGTTACAACAGTATCAAGACTGCATTTTTTAAGAATACGGAAGAATCAAGTTTCATAATCTTGAAGTGTCAAGACTCGACGAGATAGTAAAGTATGCAGGTACCATACTGAACATGTTACGACGTTATGATCATCTGATTTTATGTTTTCAAGTCACAGATTATCAGTTTATAGTAAATTAGCACAACTTCAAACAGTAAAAGCGCGTCCAAAACACATGAAAACACTGCCTTAGTTGAATAATATTGGTATATTTAATCTGTTGCTAATATGAAACGAAGTACGCATAAATATTTATTTATTTATTTTATTTTTGTGTAAAGATGTACCACCCTCATCATCAAGGAAAGAACATTCATTCGACGTCAAGAATGTCAATTACGCCAGAAAGACATCTGTTTCTGCAAGGAGGCAGTAATGGAGGTGACTCGGGCCTTGTTCTTTCAACGGACGCTAAGCCTAGACTCAAATGGACACCGGATCTCCATGAACGCTTCATAGAAGCCGTCAACCAGCTTGGAGGAGCAGACAGTAAGTATGCTTTTTTTTTTTTTTTAAATAAATGCTGAAAAGAATGTGGGACAAACGGCTTAACGGTTTCGTTCTATATTTGTTACAGAGGCAACTCCAAAATCAGTTTTGAAGCTAATGGGAATTCAAGGTCTTACATTATACCACTTAAAAAGTCATCTCCAGGTAAAACACATAAATCCAAATTTCAACCCATTTGACCCGTTTCTAACTAATTTCCGTTTAAAATGGAAGTGTTAGATAGAAGTGACAAAATGGACGGTTGGGTTGACCCGAAAGACTTTTTGTCCATATTTCATGTATTATATATATATAAACAGTTAATGTTAAATAGGACTCTAAACAACTTTCAACCCATTTGACCCGTTTATGTATAACTAATATGCTATTTTGGTTGACAGAAATACAGGCTCAGCAAGAATCTGTATAGGCAAACCAGCAGTGTTAGCACAAACAAAATTGGTAATAATTTAAAAAAAAATCATTTTAATTTCAGTATTTTATTTAAAAAAGGAATAATTCCTGATAACAAGGACTTGGGTTGTAGATATTGCGCCACCAGCCGGAGATGCAGTCGTCGAAACAAATGAAACTCACCTGAGCAACTCAAATGTTTGCCCTCAAACGGACAAGTAAGAAACGTTTATCCTGGTCTACATTTGTAAGTTAAATGTCAAGTATACCGCTGCAACGTTCAATCTAATGATACATATATTCAATTCAGTAACTCGCAGATAAGCGAAGCCATACAGATGCAAATTGAAGTTCAAAGAAGGGTGCATGAGCAACTTGAGGTATACATCATTATATCAACACAAGTGATAGTTTAATATTTTAAAAAATAATATAAAAATGTATAAAAATATTATTTTTAATATGAAATAGGTGCAGAGACACTTGGCGCTTCGAATAGAAGCGCAAGGGAAATACTTGCAATCTGTTCTTGAAAAAGCACAAGAGACATTTGGAAGACAAAACTTAGGTACAGTAGAACTCGAAGCCGCAAAAGCACAACTATCTGAATTGGTCTCTAAAGTATCCACTCACTGTCTAAACTCTGCATTCTTGGGAGTCAAAGACGGGTCAATGCATATAAACAACCAGCCAACAGATTGTTCATTCGAGAGCTGTTTGACGTACGCTGAAGGTCAACAAACTGAACAAGAGATGATCGGTTTGACCCTCTTAAAGTCAAACAAGGTTGACAACGAGCCAGAACTTTCAGCAAGTGATTTGTCAATGAGCGTTGGAGGACTCACTAGAAGCTACACTAAGAAAGATTTGTCGACAGGAGCGAAGAAGTCATTTTAAAGGATCAAACCAACCGAAACAAAACAGATTCAGTGAAGGAAGAGAGAGTGGTGAGATGCCACAGAAGCTGCAGTTTCCTTATTTTGGACAAAAACTGGACCTTAACAACGCCCATGATCATGGGAACGATGCAGGGTCGAGTGGCAAGCATTTTGATTTGAATGGACTTAGCTGGTGAATGTGATCGCAACGAGATTTTAGTTTGATTCAAGACTCATCTTTCTCATTAATGCCAAAAGGAATACATATATATTATAGAGCTTGTAATGCATTTTCATATTTTTTTTGTAGCGCGCGCGCGAAAATAGTTGGAGAAACATGAGAAGATTGAGTTTTAGAGCAACATGAGTTGCTGTCATATATACTAATGTGGTAAACCTATAACAACATATGGTTACTTGTATTGTATAACATAACTTATTAGCCAAAACTTATATCATTGATAATATGGCAAACCTTTAGATAAACTGATTTTAGTAATCTAGATCGCGTCATTATTAATAATCGCGATATCCATTGACCCAGTCATGTTGGGGGCAAGTTTCTAAGTGTCAAGTGTGTGATACAAAAAATGGACTAGCAGGTAATTGTGATAAACTAGTAGTCAATAGTTAGTTAAACATGCCTTAAGCAAATTGGAAATTTTCAGAAGGAAAAAAAGTTGGAATTGAATTCGCCTTCAAAGACCATACAAAATTAGGTTGGCATATCGTGTCAGACACGACCTGTTAAGACACGATAAGACACGGACACGAAACAGGTAAACGGAACACGACACAATAACTTATCGTGTCATTTATTTTTCAAATACGAACTTGTTTATAACATGCTAACACAATAAGATACTATAAGACATGAAGTTGTTTATAAACATTAACCATGAAATCGTATCCACAAACCTGTGAATGAGAGACTGAGCGGCGCCAACATTTAGAAGGAGGACGGGTGATGGGTGACAGCGGACAAGGACGGTGGAGTTGAGGAGGAGGGATGACTGTGATTTGAAAATTAGGGTTCTTTCAGATTTAATCCGCATATGTATACGGTATACCCCACCCCATATATAATTTTTTTAAATAAAAGTTATTAACATGTCTTAACGGGTGCTTAACATGTTAACAGGTCTTTAACCTGTTTTGACACGAAAATTAACAGGTCTTATCGTATCGACATGTATAAAACACGAAACCTAATAATGTCAAACACAATACCTATTAAGATTGTGTAGGTTCGTGTTGTGTTATCGTGGTAGTGTCTAAAATGACCAACCCTATACAAAATCAAATCAAATTTAGAACCTTAGGTAGCATTTGTTTCATGGATTGCAAAGGAATTGGATTTCACACGAGAACCATAATTTAATTTGGAATTTTGATTTGTTCGTCTCATAAAATATAATGAAGTCTCGATGGAATTGAAATGTGGTTCTCTTTCATGTGTTGTTGTTCAATTACAATTCCTTCTTTTGTTGTAATGAACAACAAAAGAAGTCGAATACACATTCCAATTTCATCCGAATTTCATTTCATTCCTGTGAAACGAACGCTACCTTGTATTTACACCTTAGAGCTCAAAATATATTGATAACCTTACTCGTTTTGGCAATAAAAGTTTGGTGGCTTGACATGGTAAAAACTCAAAAGTCTCCCATAACATACGGAGACCAAAAAATGTCAAACTTGAAAATCACCATTTATCTCATTGAAAAGGTTTTGAACAACTTTTTTTCCTAAATAGTCATTGATTTTTAGTTTGTCAATTTGGGCCGCTGGTTAAGGCTTAACCCGCGCTTTTGACCGCTTAGCCTCTACTTTTGTTGTCAGCTAAGACTTAGAGCCCGCGGCCGAATCGACAAACAGGGGTGGACTTATACCAAACCGAAGGGGGCAGGCGCCCACCTTGAAAAAAGATTAGTGTTAAATACGCGCGTAAATCCCGTCTGCACCGCATGAAAATTTTCAATCGCACCCCTTGGACTTTTGGCCCATTTTATTAGTTAGTAGCCCAATTTCAAGAATGAACCCAAGCCCATTCTACTACCAAGAACCAACTTACAAAGTTTAGATTGGAGGGTTTGAACAATTTATTAGAGTTAGTTAATCTCTTTTTTTTTTTTTTTTGGGTGATAAGCATGAACTTGAAGTGGTAAACATAGATGGTGAATATGTTGACATAAGGATGCAAAGAAAAAAAAAACAAACATCACACTTTGCCACTATTATAAGATTGAATGCTTCAATTTGGTCCTAGATATGCAAATCCAAGAGTTTCGAATAAACCGCTTGAGTCCTTGTGATAAATTTGTTGTGTTTGATGTTACAAACTACTACGATTAGCCGAGATGTATCTCCATGATTTTGATGATGAAGAAAAAGAAAACTTCCGGTTGAACTTTAGAGCTACATTGATACTGTAAAAGCGGATACAACCTCTGCCAAATTGAATGGTTTATCAAGTCTTGTACAATTGATGGTTCAAACAAAGAAACACCTTAACTTTATATTGGAATATCGTTTATTGAAGCCAGCTCTCGCATTACCCGTCGCAACCGAAACCGTTGAAGAAGCTTTTCGGCAATGAAGTTTGTGAATAACGATTTGCGTAATAGAATTAGTGATGAGAATTTAAACGATAATTGTATTGCTTTTATTGAAAAGGAGTTGCTTAGAAATGTAGAGATGAAAATGTTATAGATAGATTCTAAAAAATGAAAACCCGAAGAGAATAATTTTAAGTTTATAATTTTGTTATACATATGTAATGACGTTTAAATTAATTTTGGGTTTTTGGTTTCCTTGATTATATAATTTTAGTACTATTATTTTTTGTATACGAGTCGACCCGACCCGACCCGGACCACCTGATAGATAAGCAACCTATATAAGGTCTATGATTTCATACCCATAAAAAAAATTCTTGAGTCCGTCACCATTGACAGAGTAGGGTGATGACTAGAGGATTCAGATTGGTTAGCTACAATGGTGTAAGATAATGTTTAGTTTCTTGGGAGTTGCAAGTAATTGTTGAAGCAAAATTCCTTGGTTATGAAGCCACACCCCTCCCTCACATGGGACCAACCACCGAAATAAAAGCAAGACTTTCAAAGTCTTCACGTGGTGGCCGGCAAATCACTTAATCCGGATCCTAAGGTGGGACCTATGTATCTAAAGCGGGTTAATACTCGTTTTCTGTAGGGCTGGCAAATCGTGTCCCTAACAGGTTAACAGGTCTCTGACGCGCACGAACAAATCAAGTTCTAAACATGAACACGACTCGTTTAACTCATTTATATCTCATGTTTATAACACAGTTTTATGTTTTATGTACCAAAAAAGGGAAATGAAAGATTTTTGCCTCTTAATTCTAAGTATTAAAAAAAAGTCAAAAAATCAAATAGTGTACTTTTCAGTCAAACAAGTTTTATCGTGTCTTAACATGTTACCCATTGCCAGCCCTAGTTTTCTGGAAACCAAGAAACTTTCACGTATACGAGTCGTATAGGGCTATACAACTTGTATAGGCTCACATTTTTTAACAAAGCTTAAGCTATGTCAAATCAGTCGAATCATATATCAATACGACATGTATAGGGACATACATACAAAGTATATAGCTCGTATGACACCCCGCCTATGTGACTCGTATAGCTTAACATTTGTGACTTTGACCCCTGTATAAGTCTTTACATCAAGAATGAAGAGTTATATGACTCATGTAGGGCTATACGAGTTATATACCTTCTTTTTTGTAAAAAAAAATAAAAATAAAAAAAACCATTATTTTTTATTATTATTTTTAGTATTAGTAATATAAAGTTGTTTAGTTGCATTGATAAATGTTATATTTTTATGTAAAAATACATACTTTGTTTAGTTTTGTTACAAAGTGCTATGGTTGCTTATTTTTATTAAAAAAAAAAGGTAACTGAAAACGAAATTACCATTCACAAAGAAAGTATCATATGATTGTTTACTTTATTGATAAAAGTTGTACACGTTCTTTTATCATCTCTATAATTACAAGTATTTGTAACATCCAAGAAATTACAAAGCATTTGAGTTACTTTTTTTTTAGTTATTCTAAATTTATTTAGATTTTAACCTATCTATTTTAATTATATAAAAAACTCAATTTTATGGAATAAGATATTTATCTACTAAATCGGTGAGGTGGACTCAATATATACAAAAAAAAAATCAGATAAAAACATGAAAATTTATAATATTGAGCCAAAACGGTGGAAGTCAAGCCTGGCCCTTCATATGTTTCGCCCTAATGAAGACATAAATATTGCTTATTTGATTGTAATTGTTGAAAGTCCATATTGAACAATGGAATTAAGACCATGTAGGTCAATTATCTGATCATGGAGGTATGGTGTTTTATGTATTAATCAGTGTTTTGAAAACCGGACCGGACCGGCCGGTCGGACCGGGCTCCGTGACCTAGACCGGTCCGGTTCGGGTGGTTGAACCGTTTCTGCAGCGAACCGGCTTCGGACCGGAAAACCGGCCGGTCGGACCGGAAAACCGGCCGATCGGACCGGAAAACCGGTGGTCGGGCCGTTTTTTTTTATTATTTTTTTTTGATATTTTGGGTTTCGAAGCATTTTTTGGCCCGGTTCGTTGGACCGGTCGGACCGGTTGGACCGGTGAACCGCCCGAGGGTCCGGTTCGACGTCCGGTCCGGTTCTGAAAACCTTGGTATTAATTCATTGGCCATATGGGTCACATATTCAAGGAAAGTTGAAATGTCAAGATGTTGCATTCGGACTCCATTTGAGTAGATTAGAATGGTCACTCAAGATTGACATGATCTTGTAAGGTGTATGGAATAGTGCATGTGAGCTAGAATGGAAGTTTAGCATATATTGTTATTTGTGTGTGGTTAGGTGTGTGTTTAATCGACGCTTCATGGTACAAGCATGTGTAGGATAATACCTAAAGAATTTCACTTTGCAAATCGGTAATATGTGTAAAACGAACATTTTGGAGGCCGTTTTCCACTACTAATTAAATGGCTACATCTTGTTTTCAAATTAGGACGTTACATGTAACATGTCATTTATTTTTTCTCGCTTTTATCAACCGTGTCGTTTTACCTCAACAAAAAATTATGAATCTCCCACCTATTCTTATAGCTACGAACTTAACATGAGATGTCACGATATATATTAAAAAAAAACACATATACAGATCGTGTTACACACAACTAGTTCATTTTTTTTTTTGAACGATCAACTAAAGTATTGCCGGGTACTCTGTACGCGGCCCCCAATGGCCGAAAGGGGCCCCAGATGGCCTCTAGTCCGTACGGACAGAGCCCTTCGGCCCACCCGTCTCCTGTTCCAGGTAAAACCCGGCCACAAACCCGCCCGAAGGCACGACGGTAGTGAACCGGTAAAACCTGGAGGGATTAGGAGTCGAACCCATGACCACAAGGGTCAAGGGTCTCTCCATCACTTCCCAACCACCTACCCCACCACAAGGGTAGGTAACTAACTTAATGTGATGGTAACTAACTTAGTGTATAACAATATAGAGGTTATAGGTTCAATACACACCGTTCCTCCACTCCACGTGTTTTTTCTTACAATATAATGTTTATTTAGTTTATTCTTTCAATCACTTTAACTCCTCACGTGTCCATGGCCAGAGGTATATATATTTTTAGATTATTACAATTCCGACTTATTTTTAGCAAAAATAAACCTCCAATCAAACAAAGTGGTCTTTTAAGTGAATCTTGCATTTAATATCATATACATTAATAGTTAATATTTTATTATGTTTTGGATCTTGTTTCCAAAAGTAATAAAACGATTTACCT
The DNA here is from genome assembly GCA_028751855.1 of Ambrosia trifida. Taxonomy (NCBI): domain Eukaryota; kingdom Viridiplantae; phylum Streptophyta; class Magnoliopsida; order Asterales; family Asteraceae; genus Ambrosia; species Ambrosia trifida. The sequence goes on along the minus strand of CM054130.1, from coordinate 13,069,954 downwards.
TGCATACCAAGTCTTGTGGTTGATTGATACCGCGGGTAAACTTTTAATTCATATCCATATGACTATATATTTATTCCTAACCAATACTTAATAAATTGATCAAAAAAATTGAAGCATACACCTTTCAAAAAAAAATTAAATATTTGTTATGAATAAACTTTATGAAACGAATAAACTTTATGATCAAAGAGTTAAGTTGGCTTTAGGAATAAAACTATGATAAGAATGAACAAAGGTGAATTATGGAATAACATATTTCAACCTCCTCCCTCATGCTTTCATCTTATACTCGCATCCGACTCTAGCGAACATGACCTCAAAGAACAAGGAAACGAAGGTCACGACCCCAACTAGTAGAGTCAAGGATGCAACACGAGTACAAAACCCCAAACGACAAATCAACATGAACTAAAGTTTTAATGTTGTTTTAGGCCGCCCCGTTTGTGGGTTGGTCGGTTGTTAATGAAATTTACCTTTCAAAAAAAAAAAAAAAAAAGTTTTAATGTTGTTTGTGGTTTGTAGATTAGTTTATGGTTTTTTGTGTGTAATTCATGGTTAAAGCTTTCGTGGTGAAATCGGTTTAAAGGGGTTTGGGTTTTCGGGTATGGTTTTTCTTTATCAACGTTAGTGCATATATTTTAACTTTTGAATCAAGTTTTTGTAAATTATGAATTACATTACTTAGTTGTCATGCTTTGAATACATGTATTTATACGTTTATTTGTTATTATTGTTCGAAAAAGCCATTTACCGTATCTTTTGAACTTATAAGTCGTATCAATTTGTTATCATTTCATTCAAGATTATTCATGCTTTAATATATGTTGACAAGGATTAGTGGTAGATGTCCCAAAACCCAAGCCCTAGTCATAGCTAGATCCAAACATGCATCGATGGTGGGACACTACATTCTGCCAAAAAAAAATCTAGCCCTAGTCGTAGCTAGATTTTTTTGGCAGAATACCGGTATCGTCACGACCAATCTTAAACGGTACTGGTACCAGTACCAGTATTGGATTTTTTTAGATTTTGGTATCGGTAAACAATGGTATCAATGTCAATATTTTTTTTTTTTTTTTTTGGTATAAATCGGTAGTAGTAACGAATCTTACTATAGAATTCGAAGGGGTTTTTCTAGGAACTATACGTGACTATCTCATTAGAAATTACTCTACATATTAATTTCAAACATGTTAGGCAATAGTAAACTCTAATTATTTGCACTTTGGCCACTAACTTTTTTACTTTCTGTTTTCCTAATTTTGCACTTTATTTTTATACAGTTTGGCTACTAAACAATTTGGCCACTAGTTTATGTACTTTCTTTTCTTCTAATTTGACCACCAAACTTTTAGCTTTTAAGATTCTTTGCACTTTGGCCACTAACTTTCTTACTTTTTTGCTTTCCCAATTTGGCACTTTATTTTTTTTACAGTTTAGCCACTAACTTATGTACTTTCTTTTCTTCCAATTTGACAACCAAACTTTGATCACCAAACTTTTAGCTTTTAGTATTTTAAACTTTGACCACTAAACTTTTAGCTTTTAAAATTTCACCCAACTTTTTTAAAGTTGTATTGCAGCCACTTCCAGCAATCTTCACGCAACACGCGTTGAAATAACGGTGCATATCCCACGCAACTCATACATAGCACGGGTGCACTATACTAGTTGTGAGTAAATGAAAGTGTCATTTCATAAATCATTTTTCTATCAAGTTGTTCACGTGTATATAACAAAAGAAGATAATTTATACGATGGAAGACAAATGCTTCAATAACTAAGTTATTTTTTTTACAGCTAAAGAATAAACACAAAATAACTTGTTACCAAAGGAACTATAATTATTATTATTACAATAAAACATTAAACGTATTTAACTAATACATAGAAGCCATTGGCTTGATGGCCCAATAGTAGAAACAAAACTTTTCCGTTCAAAAAATTACATATAAATTTTTTTTATTAATCACCAATTAATTAATTTATTTAATACAAGCTTTTATCCTGGGAGCGTCCCGGGGTTGAAAAATATAACAATTCTAAAAATACTAATACTAATAGTAATAATTATTACCCTTGTAATTAAATATATAAAAAAATAACCTTGCTTCTCTTGATAAAGTATACCTATGCATCTTTAAAAGAGTAAAATTCCAATGAAAGCATGACGATTGAGCTGAATTTCAACATCGTAGATAAGAACTTGGTTTAAAAGAAAAACATTATTAATGAATAAACTGAACACTTTATGTTTTTTTTTTTAAAATAGCTTTCTTAGGCCTTCATTAAATGTCACCTCATTAATATTCAATTCTTTTATTATAAGTTAAGCTGAACACTTTATGTTTTTTTTTTTAAAATAGCTTTCTTAGGCCTCCGTTAAATGTCACCTCATCAATATTCAATTCTTTTATTATAAGTTATAGATTTATTTACATGTACAAAATCTCTCAACCTTTTAAATTTAGCTTATATTAATAAAATAAAACCCACCCAATAACGTTCCTTAATTTCAAATCCTCTTCCCTATAAACCTTCACCTCTCTCCTCAGTCCTCTCCCCTCTGCTTAATAATAATATTAATATTCCCTTCTTCTCCTTCTTCCTCACACACACGTACCCATTATCTCACGATATTTTACACACACACACACACACACGTCTCCACGATCCCACCTTCTTCTCAACCGCCATTACCACACCTTAAAACCCTCCATCCTTCATCTTCCTCAACTCCCTACAAAACCCATCACCCACAAGATCTCATATTCTCATTCACTCACCAAAACAATAAAAAAAAAATGCCAGGGGTAAAAACTGTAGTTTCAGTATTCTTGACGGGTCTTTTTGTAATATGGTCGAAAGTTGAGGGGCTGGGTGTGAACTGGGGGACGATGGCAACACATAGAATGGATCCAAAGACTGTCGTCCAGATGATGAAAGATAATGGGATTAATAAAGTTAAGCTGTTTGACGCCGAGCCGTCGACTATGAGCGCCTTAGCCGGCTCAGGGATTGAGGTTATGATTGCTATACCCAATGATCAGCTCGAAGCTTTGAATGATTATAGCCGAGCTAAAAAGTTTGTTGAAAAGAATGTTACTCGGTATAACTTTAACGGCGGTGTTAATATTAAGTAAGTTTTGTTTTTTTATTATTTAAATTTTGGTTGTACGTTGTGCTTTATATGTTGTACTATCTGCGTTTTAGGAGCTGTGCTGTTATGTGTAGAACTGTAGATATAGTAGGTTGTGCTTAATGCATTGAAAGTTGTACATTCTGTTGGATTAGGATTTAGGCTATCCGTTTCTAGGAGTAACCCATGGGCCTACTGAAACGAATATGTATAGTCTATTGTTCATGTTGTGAAAAGGATTGATGCTTCAAGTAGTTGTACATTATTATTTGCCACGTGTATGTTGAAGACCGGAAGGATTCGGTTTATGAAAATGACGTAGAGGTGTTTATGGTTCGGTTTAATAAAAAAAATTTGTAAATTTTACCTGGTATTTGGAAAACGACAAACCAAACCGGTCCCAATGGGTAGGTGGGTTGGCCTGGTTTATTGTTTCGGTTTTAGCAGTTTGAACCGTTATTTTTTTTTGGTTTTTTTTTTTTTGTAGTTTTTCAAAATCGTTGGTTATATTAAATCTTTTAAATTATAAAGATATTCATGAATATGATATTTTTAAAAAATTCAAATAAGTATATACACAAGGAATGTTAAATAGCTGGTTCGGTTTACACATAGACTATTAAGCCCTTAAATAATCAAAACCGAACCATGAAAAAACACACCGTCAAAACTAAACCCCAAACCGCTCAACTAGCCGATTAGTTTCAAGGGTTTATGAACACTCCTAAAAAAGTAAAAAGGCACTTTACATAGTTATTATTGGGTAGTTTTAGATACTATAGTGTATATATGCATTATGAGTTGTACAATAAAAGACCGTACAATAGATTTGCAATCACTTGCATATGGGTGGTATTCATGTGCATGTATACAAACAATATATTGTTGCTTTAAGCAACTTCCAAAATATATGGATCTCACTATTTTCTTTATTATTATTTTTTGTGTGACAGATATGTTGCTGTGGGCAATGAACCCTTCCTAAAATCATACAACGGTTCCTTTTCCAAAACAACCTTTCCAGCACTACAAAATGTCCAAAATGCCCTTAACGAAGCCGGTCTCGGTGACAAGATCAAGGCCACGGTACCCTCGAACGCCGATGTTTACGGTTCCCCAACCGATAACCCGGTCCCATCCGCGGGCCGCTTTCGGCCCGATATCAATGACCAAATGGTCCAAATGGTTCAGTTTCTAGCCCAAAACAAAGCACCCTTTACGGTCAATATTTACCCGTTTTTAAGCCTATACGGAAATGATAACTTTCCTATTGATTTCGCTTTCTTCGATGGCGCACCGCAGCCCGTAGTCGATAACGGGATCCAATACACGAATGTTTTCGACGCGAATTATGATACTTTAGTCTCGGCTTTAAAGGCTGCTGGGTATGGAGACATGCCCATTATTGTTGGGGAGGTAGGTTGGCCCACTGATGGGGATAAAAACGCGAATGTTAACATGGCGTATCGCTTCTACAACGGGCTTTTACCTCGCCTTGCATCGAATAAAGGGACGCCACTTAGGCCCGGCCCGATAGATGTGTACCTTTTCGGGCTTATTGATGAGGATGCCAAGAGCATTGCCCCGGGCAACTTTGAAAGGCATTGGGGGATTTTTCGCTACGACGGGCAGCCCAAGTTTGCAATGGACATTTCGGGCCGAGGTCAAAACTCGTTTTTGGTACCGGCCCAAAATGTGCAGTACCAAGAGAAGAAGTGGTGCCAGTTTAACCCGAATGCGAAAGATTTGAGTAAACTTGGGGATAATATTAACTATGCTTGTACTTTCGCTGATTGTACCCCGCTCGGGTATGGGTCTTCGTGTAATGGGCTGGACGCGAATGCGAATGCCTCTTATGCGTTTAACGCGTATTTTCAAGTGCAAAATCAAGATGAAAACGCGTGTTTTTTTGAAGGTTTGGCTATGGTAACGACACTCAATATATCGACTGAGGCTTGCAAGTTTAACATTCAGATAGTCGGGGCATACTCGTCGGGTTCTCGAGCATCAGCTTATGTCTTTGTATACTTGATTATTATCGCGGTTTTCGCGTTATAGATTTCATTTTTTGTTATCATTTTGAGAGATTTCATTGCTTATTTACTAATTGAAGTTACATTTAGGTTTTATGTTTGGTTTATTATGTTACATATGAAAATTTTATAAAGTTTACTTTGACATAATCTTGATTTTTTAAACGAAGTTTCCTAGAATAAAAAGGGGCTTTATGGCTATGGGATGGGACTATTTAAGGCATTTTTTATGGATCTTTGTCCCACATTCTAAGGGCAAGTCATAGCTATTGATATAAGTGTCTCAATAAGTCTTTGATATTTGTTACACATGATCATAAACATCCCTTATGAACTCAACATCAACGATATGTTAGCAGTTAACGCGTTTGATTCATAATTCATGATCTGAAATCATTACGCTAAGAACATGTGTAGTGAGGGGATTTAAATTTAAGGCCCCCTCAGTGATTGATCCCCGTTGAGAACCCTCGGGTTCACGTGCTTGTTCAGGCTCGGGTTGAGTTTTCGGCACGAGCTTGGGTTCGTCTTGAGAACCTTGGCCATACTTTATGTTCATGTTTGATGAAAACCCCATTGGCCATTGAAAGAATTGACCCGGCATGTTTAGTAGTTGTGCGTATCCCTTTGTGTTCGGGTCTAAATCTAGGTAATTAAAACTGGGTGGCGGTTGTGATGTGTTTGGGCGCACCACATTCGGGTTGCCCGGGCGAGACGGGACACCAAAAGGTTGACGGTATGGAAGCATGTTGTGGTTTGTAGTTGTGTTTGTATTTGATAAAAATGTAGTGTGGTTTGTTGTGTTTGTATTTGATAAAAATGTAGTGTGGTTTGTAGTTGTGTTTGTATTTGATAAAAATGTAGTGTGGTTTGTAGTTGTGTTTGTAATGTGGTTATATAGTTATAAATGAAAGAAAAAAATAAAGTAAAAAAAAATGACCGTTATAAAAAAACGAACGTTGGGGGGGGGGGGGGGGGTTAAATTTTTGACCGTTCAAAATGGAATTCAATGAGGAGGTGATGTGGCAGCTTATTATTGGATGATTTTCATTGTGTTTGAGCGTTAATATTTTAGAGCCCCGTCTTGATTTTCGTTTTAGCGCCCCTACGTATTGGTGTGGGGGGGGGGGGGGGGGATTTCGATTTAGCGCTGCAAATAATGCCAGCCTATGGGTGCTCTAAGCTACGATTTGAATCTGATGGTCTAGGTGGTTGAACTGTGCACACGGTGATTATAATTGTATGTTTAACCGTTCCCTTTTCTTCGAGACCTTTATTATTGACATACTTTGTGATCCAATCTTGCTCAATGAATGTAGATACGGTTTTATGTATAAAGTTTATACGGTTGTTGACAACCTACTAGACATCATTAGTTTGTCCAACTAGTGTTAACTCGCTTTAAAATGAAGGTCCGCGAGAGCTTGAATATGCTTGACCAGCGCTAGCCAGCGTTTTAGTCCGGTCACTTGATCATGTAGCGGCCTCAGTGATTGCGAAAAGGCATCTTATGCTTTTAACTCGTTCTTTCAAGTGTCAAACCAATTTAAAAAAAAAAAAAAAAAGTTGTGATTTTGGCGGTTTAGCCACACAAGTCGACCAAGACCCATCGAAAGATCAATGCAAGTCGAAAGATCAATGCAAGTTCAACATACAGATCAAGCTAAACGGACATGAACACACAGATTCATATTCACCATCGCCATCGCCATCGCCATTATCGTCTTCATCGTCACATTTAACGAGTGATCAGTCCACAGCTTTGTTTAGCTTGGCACTTTTGGTCATGACTTCACTGTATTTCTTTTAGCTAACACATCCAATTTTTTAACATTATGACTTATCCTCCTAATGATGCATGAAAATCATTAGGAAGATACGTCGTAAGATTTTATTACAAAAATAACATTTCTTGTAATAATCGCCTATTTCTTGTAATAATCGCCTAATATCATAGTGCGTGTTCAGTTTGATTCGATATGGTTTAATGTTTTTCAGTTTAGTATACCAAATTGCTACGCATGAGCCATGACCCCATTACAAACCATAATCATGGTCCTAGAATGTTCACTAAACATACTCAGTTGTGATCCAAGGTGCAGCTTGTCATTCACACCACTTACACAAGTAGTGTAACTCAGTCAATTCTAACACCAAAGAACAATAGATTTTACATGAATAGTATGATTAGTATCATTCTTATTCAACTAAAGTCATAATATATTATTCATCAATGTAATAATTCATATGGTGACAATGTAAAATTAAATAAACCAAAAAATATAGAAGGCAAACGAGCAACAAGATTAACGACTTTTAATGAATTGAACCAAATGACTTGGCGAAAGAAAATAAACTGTGAAATCTACTTTTGAGATTATATCCCCAACATTTGTATACACGTGATCGACACAACATTTAGGATGTCGCTAACCCCACCTAACCCTAAGTTCGATCTACCCAGAGGGTGTTCTAGAATTTTATAAAGTGCACCTTGCCATTTCGAGCTTGACCACCAGATCAATGGCCCGATGGCTATACACACACTTGTTTAACTACCCTGAATGATTTTAATAACATAAACGAGAAAAAAATAATAGTTTATTCACTTATGATTTTAATAACATAAACCATCAATAATAGCACTATTAAGGCTAAACGTAACCGAGTAATGCCCCAACCACGTCACCTCCCTACCCGGGTTGGGGGAAGGGGCGTGAACATGCTAATGCTCTTTGGCTTGGAGATTGATAATGATGACCATTGGCTGTGGGACCCACCCCACTCCAAAAGTTGTTTTTTTTCTAGGGAAAAAAATTTAATCAAAGATGTCCGTTTAAACTTCTAAATAGTAACATGTTTGAAATCCAAAGCTCTCTTAAATTTAACTTGAGTAATTGGAAAATTCTCATTATGATAGTATTTATTAAAGTAACTTGATTAGTTGTAAATTCAATCTTAGACATACAATTGCTATGCTACCGTTAACAAATAAGATTAAAGGGAGTGGAGGGGTGTGGGTGGGGAGCATGAGTTGACACGGGGCAGTGGAGGGGCGTGGGTTTGAAGAGTATATGGGCTTAGGTTTTAAATAAGTTTGTGTGTAAATTTTTTTAAATCAGCCAATCAAGTTGCAGCCCTTATCCAACCCATGCACCCCACGCTCGTGGCTTTCTCCACGCCATGGGAGTTGTGTTTGGGGCTTGAGCGGGTGCCCCACGTCCTCTCTCCACACTCTATTACTCTAATAAAACATGTAACATGTTTCTCATTTTTCTTTAACATTTTTAACGTAAAAGTTAAATTATACGAGCCAGCTCGGCTCGTTACGAACCGAGTCAAGCTAGGCTCGCTTTCTAACCGGCTCGGCTCAATTTTAAATACCTTTAAGTTTTACCACATCAAACGACGTCGTGTTAGTTTGGTTTTCCCCCAATTTTCTGTTTGGCTTGTTATTTCAAACTCTGTAAACCCTAGCACCAAATTACGCGCGCATATATGGCAATCGCCAGAACCGGAGTTTTCGTCGACGATTACTTGGAGTGTAAGCCACCTTTCAATCTTCATATTAATAATAATATTAATAATAATAATAATAATAATAATAATAATAATAATAATAATCCTTTATAATATTGTTCTAATCACCCTCGTTTTTGCAATAATAGATGCAAACACATTGCCAGCAGAGTTACAGAGGCTTCTCAATACCGTTAGAGAACTCGATGACCGCTCTCAATGTATTATTATTATTATTATTATTATTATTATTATTATTATTATTATTATTATTATTATTATTATTATTTACTGTTGGGATCAAATACAAACACTTATTGATAGCAGGCGTTATTCGGTTAGGTTTGATGACATACTTAAATGTTGTGCTTACTGAATTCATAAAAGGCATATATGTTGTAAAATCGGTTAAAACTTCAGTACCATAAGTGAACTCGATGACTGATCTCAATGTATGCGTTATCTTGTTTAATATTGTTGCACACATAGACTTGGTTTTAAAAAGCAAGAGACGCACAAAAGCTATGAGGTCTAAAACCGAGGCGCAAAGCACAAAAGTGGTGGCTTTTCGTACTTGAGGCGTAATGTGATTATATAAATTTGTTTGTATATCCCATAGGTTTTAACATCTCTTATCCAAAATATAGCTATAAGTAAGGTTCGTATATGATTTTACCTACGTGTACAAGCCTAGAAACCTATTGCACAACAATTCGATGCCTAAAAACACCCAAATTACAAAATAATAATAATAATAATAATAATAATAATAATAATAATAATAATAATAATAATAAATCCGCGTCTCAAACTTCATAAGGCGCAAAGGCGTGCGCTTTTTGAAACCCAGCACATGGGCAATGTTAATGAAGCAGCATGTACATGTGTGTGTGATATGAATGGAATTTAGATATTTTGAAAGTACAACAACAACAACCAAGCCCAGTAAATCCCACAAATAGCAAAGCTATTGGTAGGTCTGGGGAGGGTGAGACGTAGGCAAACCTTACCTTTATCCCTGAGGATAGAGAGGCTGCTTCCATGGAGCTCTCAACATACTTTAGTATTGAACAAAGTGCAACTTATATAGCAGAGCTTGTTAAGCTAGGTTTTGTGACATACTTAAATGTTATGCTCACTTTAGTAGGCTTGTTTGTTCTATAGTTGGTCAAAGCTTTCTTACTTTACTTGCAACATTCATATGCACAATTGTGCACACTTGCTGATTTGTGTTTATGGTTAGACGTTTATACCTGGTTTAGATTTTTGTGTAAGGATACAAGTGGTCTGTGATGTTTAGAAATCAAAGATGTAGATACTAAATGTTTTGACTATATAGGCAATTTAATGTTTCCTGCCAGTCCTGTAAAACCAAATGCTTAGTGAGCCATTTGTTCGTTTAATTATTATGAAGGTATTTAGACTTTGATTATTTTTGTTTACATTTAATTGGTGTTCGTTTATGTTCAATGTTCTGTGTTCGTTTTGAGCATTATCGAATGGCAAAAACGAACATGAACACATTCGTTTTCTTACCGCAAACACGAACAAGAAAATGTGTTCGTTTAAGTGTTTGCGTTCGTTTGGTTTGTTTAAAGGTCTATTTTCTTAGTTACAATAGCAGTTGGGTACTCAAGAGATGATAGTATTGTTAATCAAATATTGAGGACTATTTTCACTCAGAATTGGAAACACAATACATTTTGTTTCGAGAAGCAGCTTTAGAAAGAAAGAGATTAGTAATTTTCAGTCGACTTATTTGAGCTGATTAAGGTTGTCCTTTTTGTGTTCTAGCCATGATTAATCAGACAAGGCAGCAAACAAATAGCTGCTTGGATATGGCTTCTCAAAATTCCTATAAAGGCAATTATGAAGATGATGACATGGCTTTTGAGAAAATTAAGAAAGAGATTGAAGCAAACCAAGATAATGCTTTGAGTCTATGTACCGAGAAGGTCCTTCTTGCACGTCAAGCTTATGATCTTGTGAGTTTTTATAGTATGTTGATATTTTTGGGCATGTATGTGATCTCTATGAATATTGTCTCTATCCAAATTTGCTACTCGGAAGCCACATCCTATTTTAAGTTGTTGCATCTAGTGGTGTTCATGGGTTGATTTGGCAGGTTTTAACAAAGATGCCTGGCTGAACAACTAACTACAGTTTGAGGAAACCACAACCCAACCCAAACCAGCCAGGTTGGGTCAGTCGCCCTATAGGCCGGTTTATGGTTTGGCAGTAACGGTTTAGTTTGAACCGATTTTTGTTATTAATCATTGGTTTGTATTAAAAAATTTTAAATGACAAAGTTGGTTTATGATCATAATACATATGCGTAACTACATATTCCAAAGCTGAAAAGATGTATATAGATAATAAAGGTGAAACGACTGGTTCAATTACACAGCCGGTTCCAAGCGTGAAACCGGACCGAACTGTTAAACCGCCACACTGCAAAATCTGAACCTTTTTAGATTTCAAACCAGCCAAACCAACCAATTTGCTTCTGTTTGGACGGTTTCAATGGTTTTTGAACACCCCTTGTTGCATCCTATTAGAAAAGAAGTAATATTTTAAATCATCAAAAAGTCGAAGGAGATCACCATAACATGGGAACATATTATGTATCTTTTAGACTAAGCAAAAACTACAGGAAAAACACTATAGTATTGGAACATATAATGTGCTTTGTGTCCTATTTGTTATACGCTGAGGATATCTTTTGTATTTTTTCTACTGTTTGAGCTTGTTATATGTCTTATATTTTTACAAACTTACTTTCAGATAGACAGTCATGTAAAACGTCTTGACGAGGATCTGCACAACTTTGCTGAGGATTTAAAACAAGGTTTTAATTGAATTTACCTTAGTTTTCATTGTCCGATTATTAGTCGAATGTCTAAATTTCCCCTTATGAAGAGCAAAACAAAGTTAACCCATGCTTGATTAAAAGCGTGAGGTGAGAGCTTCACGTACAACCAAAAGCTGCTCTTCTTTTACTCATCAATCTTTTTCATCAAGTGAACCCTTCATAATCTGTTCATCGTTTTGGTCATTTTTACATATCGGCCTCATCCAAACCCTAAGCTTCATCTCAAGTCCCTGAGGCGTTTTTGCCAATCACTCACACGTCTAACTCCTCATATGTGCTTTTCAAAACCAAGAACTCATGTATCATGTTCAAGCTATTTTTTTTTTTTTTGGAAAAAAATCATTTTGAAGCTGTTTATCTGAAAGTATATAAGGTTTAAGCGCTAAAGTAGGCCTAACGGTATCCAGATTTATAAAATGGTGCCTCTCTCCAAGAGGCTGAGGGTTTGAGTCTAGTGGTGGGCAATGGTGTAGAACTAGGAGTAGGTTAGATTTTTTTTTTTTTTTCAGAGAGAAAAAAAAAGTGTTGCATTCCAACAAAAATATGAACTTTGCAATGATTACATTTTTTTTTTCTGGGAATCAGTTACTGATAATCTATTAATTGAAGGAAAATATTTATATTTTGCAGAGGGAAAATTACCAGCAGATGAACCTGCAATACTTCCTCCATTACCTTTAGTTCCTAAAAACGAGAAGCGGAAATTGTCATATTTAACACCTCAATCCAAGAAACTTGATTACAGGGATCGGGATTGGGAGCACCGGGATAGGGATTTTGAGCTCATGCCACCGCCTGGCGGTTTCAAAAGGGATTATGCAACCCCGTTGGAGATCGATCAACCAATTGATCCAAACGAACCCACCTACTGTGTTTGTCATCAGGTTCTGACTGTCTTTTAAATACAAAAAAAATATTTTTCATTTGAACATTTAATCTTATTTAGTAAAACAATGATTTGAATAACATCATGGGTAATTGTTTTCTCTTCAGGTTTCCTATGGTGACATGATTGCTTGTGACAATGAGAATGTAAGTTTATATGTTCAGTCTTTCTTGATTGAATTCATACCGGGTCAGATTGTGTTGACCCGTAGATACTTTGTTTTTATTTTTTTTAATAAATAATCAGCGTCTTAACTATGGTTACAAAAGCAAATTCATTACGATAATAATATAACTTAACTTTTTTTTTTTTTTTTTTCGCGTGTGTCCCCGACAGTGTCAAGGTGGAGAGTGGTTTCACTACTCGTGTGTTGGGCTGACAACCGAAACCAGATTTAAAGGGAAGTGGTATTGTCCAACTTGCAGACAACCTCCGCTGTAACGGGTGAGTTTTGATGTGTTGTATAACACGCGAATTATGTGTCGCTTTCTCTGATACAAATTATTGAATCCTTCAAAGCAGTTATCTTGATATTTCAACCAATAAAGGGGCTATGTTTTGGGCATTGTTTGGAAAGAGATTCTGATTTAATTATGTAATTATATTTTAAAACACAAAGTTTAAGTCATGCCCAGTAACGCAGTAATGCTATCATTTGTGGTTGTTAGGAAGCATATTTTTTGTCATAAGTTTGTTTCTTTGCAATAAAATGTAAAAAAATAAAAACATTAGGTGAAAGAGTTAATTACTATCAATAAATGTTTGATCCTATGGTCGTACAAGGCTGCTATGAATTTGGGTTGTCAAGTATTAACCTGTTTAACAAACATGTGGTCAGGTTGACATGTCTAACCACCCATTTGTTTAACCCATGTCTAACCTACACGGTTTTGAATTCGTTTAGGGTGGTGTTCTATGTTTTTAACACAGATAGACACATGGATAGTGTGCAGATTAATTTGTAAACACAGTACTATTTTATCTTCGTTAGATTTGTATATTAACAAATCCCAGGGGCGAGGATTTGTTTTCTCTAGATTAGGATTCTCTATCTAGAAGGGGGTGACGTCACAGTTTGTTGCCCGTCTGCCTGTTATTCTTATGTAATTTGCCCTTTTGTTGAAATGAAAGTTATCTTAATTTCAAAAAAAAATTGTATATTACATCATAATTCATCTTCAACGGTATGCAGAATTGCCAGTTCAGAAGTTTCAATGACAAAGAGAAACAAAGATCTTAAAACCCTATATATGCTTAAATCTAAAACTACGTGATCAAACTGCAGAATAAACTAAAAAAAAACTTTTGACAAGCTGTTCACAAGTCTATGGTAGCGTTAAGAGTGCAAGATTTAAACCATGCGTCATAATTTGTTAAGGCGACAATAGATGCTTGAATCGAATAGTTCGACTCGGAGATAGGTAAGAGCAACAAGGCAGGATGAGGAAAAATGACAGAGAAGTTTGATTACACCAATAGTTCGATACTTTAACGTTATGATTGGTTTGATATTTATACATGATGGATTGTATGCAATTGGGCTAGTCATTTAACAAGGTCTTTCTTTTATGGGGTTGTCTTAACAACTATTTGGAGTATTTGAAAGGCTCGAAATGATCTCATCCATAACCAAAGGGAGGTTGTAGTACGGCGTATTTTGGAAGCGATAAAAATTATGAGCTGCCTATGGATTACAAATAGGGGGAAAATATCGGATATGTCATGGGATTATTGGGGTAGATTTGATACTGTAAAGATGGGATAGTCCGGATTGGTTTAGTGTTGTTATGTTCGGATTGTTTTTGCCAGACAGTTGTTTTTTGTAATCTCCGGACATTGGTTTGCTAGCATCTTGTTAGCGTTTTTAATAAAAGTTTCGTTGGCCGTTCAAAAAAAAACGTCTTAGCGTCTAAGAGGGTGTTTGAGATTGATGTTTCAAAACATTTTTTGCGTTTTGGAAAAACAGTGGTGGAGCTGCTTTTAGATTATTGGATTTTGGTAACCTAAAAATTCATTTCAAAACTTAACCTCAAACACTAAAAACTAATTATTTGCGTTTTCAAAACATAATAATCTAAAAATCCATTTCAAAACGCAACCCCAAACACTTCCTAATTGTCTTTTTATGGTATTAATGAAAATAAACAGTGAGTAATTTGATATGAAATCTTGAGATATCGTAACACTTATTGAATGATAAATAATGAATCATCAATGGTCATTATAAACTTATAGATAAATAATAATAGAAAAAAACATAATATTTGTTTGCATTATTAATATTAAATATTTTCATGGTCTGTTCCATACTTCCATGTTTGGATCTCTAAAAAGATATGAAAATTTGAAAACAAGAGGCGGCAAAAATCAAATAAAGTGGCCCAATCAAATACAAACTACTGCTATGACAAATTTGACCTTAACAATTTTATTACGGCCTATATCAATTGTATTTTAGATTTGATTTTTGGCTCTAAATTAGAAATCATCATCCAATATTGTAACTTTTTAATGCATACACTTTCTTCCTCTCACTTTTTATTATTTATATTTATCTAATTACTTTTTCTATTTTACCCTTGGTTATTATTATTATTATTATTATTATTATTATTATTATCCAAATTCTGTATTATACAATTTAATCTTGTTTTAAATGCAAAAGTAAAAGAAACAGAAAAGCATTTTATTAACTAAAATTTGAATTAAATGCACCTGTTTAAATTATAATTATAAATTTTATTAATTGAACAATAAAAGTGAAGCAATGGAGCATTTATTCCATAAGCCAATTTAAGAAACATAAAGCTTATACCAATCAATGTTTTTTTTTTTTTTTTTAACGGCAAATTTTTATTACATTTTTTTTCCATCATCTTGCATTTGCAAGAATTTGAACCAACAACTTTAAATTTGTAAGGGGGACACCATACTACTAGACCAAGAGGTCATGGGTTATACCAATCAATGCTTAACAAACACCTTGAAACAACAATAATTTAAGAGGTGTTTGAGGTTGCGTTTTGAAATGAATTTTTAGATTATTGCGTTTTAAACACGCAAATAATCTGTTTTTAGTGTTTGGGGTTGAGTTTTGAAATAAAATTTTAAGCTACCAAAACGCAGAACTTGTTTGGATAAATCAATCCGAAACACCCTCTTAAGAACTTAAACATAATAAATTACACAATAAATTATATAATAATAAAAAAACCAATATAACTCGGTAAATCATTTTAAAAATTATAAGGGTATATTCGTCAAAGAACAAAAAAGAGTTAAAAAAGGAAAAAAAATTAATATTAATATTTGAAATGATATGGAAACCCTAAAAAACAAATCTTTAACAATAAGGGGGGAAATATTAAATCAAATTAAAACAGTACTCATCCATCTCTTATTACATATTACCCAAACACACGCTGCTACAATAACATTTCAAGATTTCTTCATTCTGTTTATACAATCTTTTCAAGTCTTCATCTTTCTTGAATATTTGATCAAAACCCAGAGATCTTTCATATTAGTTTATGAAAGATTAAGGTCAAAACAGCTGCAGACCGAATTACAGTCAGAGGTATTGATTAAAGTTTGAATCTTGTTCTTGAAAGTTGACTTTTTTTTTTTTCTACTGAATTTGATATTTTTATTGTTTTCTTGTTCTTGATTTTTTTTTTTGTTTTTTTTTTGGGGGGGTTGATTATTTGTGTTTGGATCTGGATGAATGTGAGTGAAATATTGAACTAGAATCTGAATGTGGTAGATGGGATTTTTTTTATATTAGAGGATTTGCAGTTTTTATTTATTTTATTTTTTTTTTTGTAATTTTATATTGTTTTATTTAAATTTTTAGAAAGCCATGAAGAATTGGTATTTTCAGATCTATTTTATTGCATTGTTGATACTCTTTTATTTATTTAAGACTGTAAAAGAACTAATTGTTTGACAGATTACTAATTACAGTTTGGTATAGAGTTTGGAACTTTAATCCAGCTATGAAAACTGAATAGGTTGTTTGTCATTTTTTTATTTATTACTAAATTTTTTTCATTGACAAAAAAAAGGGTAAATTACATAAGGATGGTAGGTAAATTACTAAATTTATTTATTTGTTTTTTTTTTCATTTTATGAATATAAAGTTATGTATATATACTGTATTCATGAATCATCTTTTATAAAAATCTTAAAAACTAATACAATGTTATGCCTTAGGGACAAAGAATTGTTCAAAAATGTCATATTATTAAGACCTGTTAACTGAAAAATACACTATGTGATTTTTTACTTTTTTTAAATAATTAGAATTAAGATTCAAAGATCCTTCATTTCTCTTTTTTGGTACATAAAACATAAAACTGTGTTATGAACATGAGATATAAAGTAGTTAAATGAATCGTGTTCATGTTTTGAACTTGATTTGTTCGCGTCATCAGAAACCTGTTAAACCTGTTAAGACACGATTTGCCAGCCCTAATTCAAAACCAGCTGATCCGGCCGACACAACCAACCTGGGTCAAAACGGATCAGACTAGACTAGATTGGACCGAACCATGAATACCCCTAACGTCTGGTTTTGTTTTCTTGAAATTTTATTAAAATTCTAGTTCTGGATTTGCAGTTTTGTTACAAAATGAGAAGAAATTTGAGCCCGGTGGTTAGACGGCAGTTGGAAAATCTTGATAAAGATTCAGACAGTCGAAAATTCGCCATGAAAGCATTGAAGTCATATGTAAAAGATTTGGATTCGAAGGCGATTCCAATCTTTCTTGCTCAAGTTTCTGAGACCAAAGAAACTGGTTTAACTTCAGGCGAATACACAATCTCGCTTTATGAAGTTCTTGCTCGGGTTCATGGCCCTAAGATCGTTCCTCAAATCGACAACATCATGTTGACCATCATCAAGACTTTGACTTCTAGTGCAGGCTCGTTCGCTCTTCATCAAGCTTGCTCAAAGGTGGTCCCAGCCATTGCACGATATGGAATGGACCCCACGACACCCGAAGCCAAAAAGAGCGAAATCATTCACTCTCTATGTAAACCCCTCTCGGATTCTCTTTTATCTAGCCAAGAGAATTTATCGGCCGGTGCTGCACTTTGCTTGAAGGCGCTTGTGGAATCTGATAACTGGCGGTTTTCCTCGAGTCAAATGGTCAACGAGGTCTGTCAAAGGGTAGCTGCAGCTTTAGAAAAGCCTCTGCAGGCTAATTCACATATTGGTTTAGTCATGGCTTTAGCTAAACATAACGGGTCAGACGTTGAAGGTTATGCAAGGCTGTTGATTCGGGCTGGTGTTGGGATCTTAAACATGGGTGTAAACGAAGGGAACTCTCAGAAACGGCTGTCGGCTATTCAAATGGTGAACTTTCTAATGAGGAGTTTGGATTATAAGTGTTTAATGTCGGAATTACACTTTGTGATTGAAGAGTTTCAGAAGTGTCAAACTGATCAAATGGCGTATGTTAAAGGGGTGGCTTTTGAAGCGATACAAACGGCTAAGAGAATACTGACAGAGAAAGGATCCAAACGCGAGCATAGAAGCCGAAGCGTATCACCCCGACCACAAACCATACATTCTTTTGGTGAATACAGCTCTTCAATCTCGTATTCGCCAATTACAACAAGTTTTGCATCACGAGATGATGATTCTGAAAGTAGAAGTATTAATCGAAAACTGTGGAGTAGGGTTGATGTGTCCCTGAAAGACGGGTTGTTTTTGGGCGAAATGACTCCTAGAAGTGTCATCGACAGCTCTGAGACCCAAGAAGATTATGAAGACGGGTTTTCGGGGTTCATTATCGAAACCCCAACCAATGGCATCTCTAAAAGCTCGAGAAGCGCTACTCCTAGTCCTCAGGTGAACCTAATTTACATGTTTTCGTCTAAACTTTCCTAACTGCAGTTTGGGTAACCCGCTACGCTAAAACTAGTTCGGGTCAAAATCAGTAATCTTGTACAGGTTGAAATTGATCAAAATGGGTCAAGGACTCAAGTTAAAACACATTTTGTCCAAACTTTTCTATATAAAAGATATGATTGCATTTCCTTGCAAAAACACGAAAATGCAGTACGGATTGAAGTAGACGGGTTTTGGTTCGCGCTTTATAGGTTTGCGTCCGAAATGGGTAGACATGGCTAACCACTCTGAGTTTTTAGGTTGGTTAGCTACGTCTACCCATTTCCAAACCCATCGACCCGTTTAATTTCTAACCCTATTAAGCCACCGCTATTAACCAGTATAGCTAATTCTGATGTATGTTTCAGAGATCAAGATCATACGTTAATGTCGACAACACTGACATTTTCACCACTCCTAAAAAACTGGTGAAGTCGCTTCAGGTTTCAAACAGCGACTGCTCAGAAAATCAAAGCCGAAGATTCAGAAGCCCGTCCTCCAGCAAATTCAACTGGAGCCCTAATTCAAGTTATGATCATAGCCGTTTCGATGAGAGTTTCACTAATGAAGATGAACAGCTTAATGGTGCATCAGAATCGGTGTCTTCAACCGAAGACATAACGCCGGCAAATGGAAGCAATAATCTGCAGGCGTCTCAAGAACCCGTCCCTGAAACTACAGTGAAAACAAAAGTGCAGATATCACCGGCCATCAGCATTGTTTCCGGGCTATTTGTTCTGTTGATTGCAGTTGTTTGTTTCGTGTGGATGCGAGATCTAGATGATGGTTACAACAACCTCGTACCTACCTAAGTTATCTGATTGTTCTATGTTTGGTACAAGAAGTGATTCATGTTCTGTAAAAGGATTTTTGTTGTAGCATTATGGAATTTCATCTGTTCCATGTTCTTACATTTATGATAAGCATAAATCTTCAACTATGAAAATACAAACAGATAAAATTATAATATAGTTTGTTCTCTAGTCAGATTTCGGCACCTCTAAGTCCCTAAGGATCTTTGCAGCGTCTTCAGGGAAGACGGGGTTTATGTAACACCCGGTTCCCATTTCAAAACCGCCAATCGTAGAGAGCTGTGGTACGATTTGTATGTACCAATGAGTGTAAGGTAATTGGGAGGAAGTGATCTGAAGAGGAGATGTATGAATCATAAAATTATATGGTGGGTCGTTTAATTGGATTGACAGCTTTGTAAGCGTAAGTTTCAGTAATCCTCCAAGATCAATAGCCTGCAAATATACACCATAAAGAATTAAAGATACTTCCATCAGCATTCATGAGAGTTGGTCGTTGCAACTTGCAATATAGGGGGTGTTTGGGATTGATTATTCAAAACAGATTATGTGTTTTGGAAAAGCAGAGGTGGGGCTGCTTATAGATTATTGCGTTTTCGTAGCCTAAAAAACTGATTATCTGCGTTTTCAAAACGCAATAATCTAAAAATCAGATTCAAAACGCAATCCCAAACACCCTCATAATAAAGAGCTTTTGTATTATTTTTAATGAGATAACCATATATACGGGAATAATGTAGGCATACATTATGCTTGTTAAATCCTTTTGGAAGTCACCCTATCATCAAATTATTATTGTTATTTCCTTTAAATTTGAATAGATTTAGGGTCAATCTTAAGTGGCAAGGCTACCCCATTTAACCCGACCCATCACCCAACCGGACCATTTTGACACCTCTAGCATTCATATAACAGATTTGACAAAAATAAGAAGCGAGTACCTTATCTTCATCAATTTCATGGTAGTGAGAAGAATGATAGCGAGGAACGATCCATGTCTCGAAAGGGTAAGTTGAGGCGAACGGAGATATGGAAATGAAATGGGTAGATTCATCGATTAATAACTTGTCTGTGTGAATATTGCAAAGAGCACATTTTCCTGTTTGATTATGATATTCTTTCATGCTGTTGAGACGAGTGGACACAGTGGAGGGAATAACAGGAAGAGCTAGAATTTGACTGTGTGGATGACTCAATGAAGCACCAGCTGAAGCACCATGGTTTTTGAATACCTTCATCACAAAAAATAGACACCAGTTTATAGATCTTGTATTTAAAAGAACAAAATTTATTGTAAGTAATGATGAAGAGATTTGAAAATACACATTCATTATAAAACTTGACAATTTCTTAACAAGCAATCAAAAATGACCACTTAGGTTACAGTTCTTAATTCATACACCTAGAAATGTAGAGTTGGTAATTATTTGTTCCACGGTTGAGATGTTTCAAGTAGCTTGCTTGGTTTTAAAATGCTGGAGCGCATGGCTGATGCGATTCCATTATGCGCGCATCACATGATGTGGTCTGAACAAATCTGGCCATCGACTGAGCAATGGGTTTGAGTATTTGAACAAACCAGACAATTGGCGATGATGAGAATATCTTATATAGTTATATTATAGCGTTTAAAGGTTAACAAGTTAAACTGTTATTTAGAAAATAGTTTTTTTAGTATTTTTTTAATAACAAACATATTGACACGTGATGCACGCACTTCACGAATCGGCTTTAGGGAACAAATCCATCAGATCGCCACGCGCTTTGTAAAACCAAAGTAGCTTGTAAACAAACATGTGGTGTTCGTTCGTTTAACTTTAACCGAACAAATGATCAAACACGTCAATTAAACGAATGGAGTTTTCTTGTTCGTGTTGGTTTATGTTCCTTTTTAATAAGAATAAAAAAACTAGTTCATGAGCATAAACGAACATAACCGAGCGAACAACAATTAAAAGTTAACATGAACTTCAATATCTGGTACTACAAATTAATAAAAGTAACATAAATAAACGAACAAGACATGTGTTTAATGTTCATGTTCGTTCGCTTCTAAAATAAACAAACTTCCTCCGAACAGGCGAACGGCGAAAGCTTCACTGTTCGGTTATGTCACTACTTTAGTTTACAATTACAATACAAGCCTAGTTCCAAACAATTGCAAGTGGTTTAGCTGTTAGTTTAGTTTCCTGATCTTCTTAAACCCTAATTATAAACCATATTAACAATAACAAAACTAAATCAGCAATTACCTGAACATAATTAATGGAACCAACACCACAAATCTGTCCAATCCTCTTCTTATACGCAATCAACACGTCAGCAACCTCAGAAACCGACATATCCATCAACTGAACCGAATGAACCGGTGACTCAATCACAACATCATGATATCCAAATCCTCCTAACCTCACCTCACCTATGACGTCAGCATGGCCGTACTCCACGTCATCCGATCTAACTCCAACGTCTCTACTAACAGCCGGATACAAGTTTTCAATCACACGAACCTTCCAATCGGAAGTGGAATATTCCGGTGACCGGAATATCTCCGGCGCGCATTGGTGCTCGTTGCCGGCGCAAAACGGACAGGTTTGATGAGCGTCGGAGTTAGGGTTTGAGGATGGTTTGGATTTGGATTTGAAGTCTGATGGACGGCGGGATCTCGCCGGAGATATTATTACCATGCGGTTGTTGACGGCGTCTTTTCTGATCTCTGGATTATTATTATTATTATGGTTCGCCGGAGACATTTCTGTTCTGTTTGTTTTCCGGTGAGTTACTGAGTTACCGAGTTTAGAATGCTGTGGATGGTTTTAGAGAGTGGTTTTAGTTTGGGTAAGTGTTTACAGAAATGGTCCTTCATGTTTTGTGCATAAGATATTATTCGTCTTTTTTTCTATTGAAAGAGATGGTTACTTTAAATTTTACTTATAGTCCCTATCTTTTTAAAATTACAGGTATAGTTCTCACTTTTTGACATTGTTTAACTTGGATAGTCCCTAAAGTGGATGGAGGTTAAATTATCCGGTTAAGTGAGTGTGAAATGACTAAACTACCCTTCTATTAAAAATATAATAATAAAAAATAATACTAATTAATGTGGGTCTCATACTTCATCTTCTTCGCCGCATCACCTCCACAAACCACCATCACCCATTTCCACATTTCACCACCACCATAGCTACCACCCGCCCAACAACCTCTTGAATATTATTTTTGTCCCACCGCATCGCCGCCAGCTTCCTAGCTAACACCACCCCCATCAATCCATCAACTTTAGGTTTCGATTAAGTACACTACTATTTCGACTAAAAGCAAATTCACACTCTGAAGCCAGCCTCGGCTTCTTCAAAAAGAACCCACTCCATATGTTCCAAAACCTAAGGATAGAGGCATAAGGAGCAGATCCAGAGTTTGGTGGATAATATGACGATGGAGAAAGGGTTGTGGATGGAGCGGAAGTTACGGCAACGTAAAGGGGAGTAAGGGAGGAAAGGGGTGAAAGAGGTTAAGGGCTTGATGGGAGTGTAGATGGTGGAGATTGGGATTATGCATTGGGTGGATTCTTGTTTCGTGCCTGGGATTACGTTTCAGGGCATGCAGACTGCCCCTTGCGTTTCTAGGTCTAAGAATTATGTCATGGTTGGATAATCAAAGGGTTGGTTTGATTTGAGTGAAGCAGAGGGTTGGTTTACGCGGTGCATCATGCATGTAGCACTACCATGTATTATTGATTTTGGTATTAGGTACCCATACTTTATTAGTAGATATGGTATTATGGCTGTTCATGAGCCGAACCGAGCCAAGTCAAGCTCGCGCTCGACTTGGTTATAAACCGAGCCGGCTCGGCTCGGATTTGAAACCGAGCTAAAAATAAAAGCTCGAGCTCGGCTTGGTTTTAAACCGAGCCAACTCGGCTCGGCTTAATTTGGCTCGAATTTAAAAAGAAAAAAGAAAAATGGCTTTCAAAATTCAATAGTTAAAAATAACACATTTAAATAAGTTCAACCTAATACATTACAAGCTAAAATCACGTCAAGCAAACACAAAGTAAGTATCAAATTTCAACGGAATACAGTATAAATTTATTAACATACGAATTAACCCCCTAAATATGCAATATGTGTCTAATTGAACTCCTAAAATACTGATCTCTTTGAAATCAAAAGCATTATTGAGTTTGATAACTTGGACAATTATCATCATGCTATGGTTTTATTAAATAACTTTATTAGTTGTAACTTCAATTCTAAACACACAATCTCCATGTTATTATTACCAAATATTAAATTTGTAACATGTTCCTCATATTTTTTAACATTTTTATAGTATATTATATGTATATATAAAATATATATATATATATATATATATTAAAAATTAGAATTATCCGAGCCAAACCGAGCCAGCTCGGCTTGTTACGAACCGAGCCGAGCTTGGCTCACTTTCTAAACAATCAGAGCCGGCTCAGCTCAGTTTCAAACCGAGCCATATCGAGCGAGCTTTTTTCGAGCTAAATCCGAGCGAGCTTTGAGCCACGAGCTTTTTGGAGAACCCTATATGGTATGGGTGCTGGATTTAAATATAGATATGAATATTTGATATTATGCTTTATTGCCGTATTATACTACTCGTATCAGTTTTACTTAATTGGTACCTATATTGTATTGACACTCGTACCAAGTTTACCTATTTGGTATTTGTATTGTTTTAGTACTCATATCGATTATACATATTAGGTACCTGTATTGTATTGGTACTCATACTGTATTTGTAGTTGTACCAATTTTACTTATTTGGTACCGGTATAAGTGCTCAGAATATATATAAAAAACAAAGTGGTCACCATACATATATGTCAGTATTGTTACCCGTACTGAAACCGTGACAATATATTCGGTACAGGTAGTTTTGATACAGGTACTTATCCTATCCCCAGTGTTTAGCATTCGAAGATGTATTTGAATATTTTTTATTACACAAGCATTAGTGTGTGGTTTGTAATCTCACATGTGTGTTGCTCAAACCGTTAACACGTAATGTTTCAGTTGTAACTAATTGTTGCGTTTTTGAATTATTAACGGAAAAACAGATGATGTAACACATGGACATGTTGGGTCTTATTTGAAAACTTATAGAGGTGAAGGTAGTTCAAGCATGACAATGGGTATAAAGGCATGCATATTTTCATTGTTAGGTTAGAAGATGTTGCTAAATGCAGGACATGGGTCACCATTCAATTAAAATTATATTAAAAAAAATTATAATGATACTCTTTATAAAGTTGGAAATTTGTAGTACAAGTATCGTGTACGAATTTAAACGTAAATGATGTGAAATGCAATATATGTAAATAAATTGATTCCAACTGTAGTCTTCAATAAAAGTGTGAATCGCGTCTTCTTGTATGATCTTTTGTGTAGTCTTCAACAAAAAAAAAAATGAATTACGTCTTCTTGTAATCTTCTTATACATGTCTAAATTTATTCAAGCCAAGATCTTCAAAAGCTCAACTCTTTAACAAGGTCTTCTTGTAGTCTCTCTGGTTGTAAGAAAGAACAAATTGGGTGTTGACAGTTGAGGCTGAGACACGTGTTCAACATGCTTCCCTTAAAGACAACGAGTCTGTCTCCCATAGTACAATCAAGGCCAGCCTTAGGGGGGTGTGGGGAGGACTCTCGGCCCGGGCCTAATTTCTAAAAGGGACACTTTGAGCGGCGACGAGTGTTTTCTTTCCGCAAGTATTTTCTTTCTGTTTTCGACCCAAAAAAATCTCATCTTAAACATCACTGGTTATAAACGCAAGAATGTGAAAAGTAGATAAGAAAGAAGATGAGTCATACATGATAAACTAGATTGGAAGGATACGACATAATTAAAAAAAAGTTGAAGTCTGTTACTTGAGATTTGTGTTGTGGTATAGATTTGCGTCGTGGTATAGTAATTGTGCAGCCTTTGCAGTAAATTTTAATATATAGTAGTACTACAAAAGAGTAATTGTCTCACGCTTTTGCACATGATGCAAGTCAAATTCATTTTATTAAAAAACTTTTGAAGTCTAAACATAAAATAATGGCCCTTCAAATTATTATGGAATTTTAAGAAATGGTGGTTTTTTTATGAGCCAATTGGCCGAACATATTATTTTTTATAATTATTACGACACTTTCAGGTCTATATCCGGTTCGACCGGTCCGACTAGGGAACCGGTAGGACACCCGTTCAACGTCCGCTTCAGTTATGAAAACAATGCTTAAAAGACCTAAGACTAAAGGGCACATATTTCATGGCTCGGCTCGGCCGGCACCTGAATTTTCAGGGCCGGCCCTGGGTACAATGGTCGAAGCAGTATGTATTGCTGAAAATGGCTCACGCACCCAAGGTTAGACAGGGTAAAATTGTGTATTAGAACTTGGAACGATGAAGATAAGTTTATAGAGTACTCTTCTTTAATTTGGTGTGGAATGAAGAAATATGCTTAGGTTTCTTGTATTTTTAGTCGAGTTTTGAACAATTTGGTCCATAGCCCCACAACGCATGTAGTTAATGTATAAATAATAGGATCAAAAGGAAATATTTTTAAATGAATAAGTTTTTGGAATGTTACAATTCTTACAATTGTACTAGACAATGATCATCTACATTTAGTACATTATTTGTCATTCATTTTAGGGAATACCTCGTTTAAACAAGTACATTTCTCTTATCTTATCTTATCCCATTCCAAATCTTATGTTCAATCTATGTTGGCCGCAATTTGCTTGAGTTTTAAAGACTCACATGATATATAAACTATAATATATTCTATTTAAAAGAAGAGGAACAAGAAACGTGCAGCCTACATTTTCTTATACATACACACGTGTCAGAATTTGATCTTGTGGAAAGACTTATGTGCAAATAAGTTACATGATAAGTGCACATATTGAAGCCCCGCTTACGGTTGTGTGCATATAATGTATATATGTGTGGCACTCGGGGAGCAAAAGTAAAGTTGAACTAATTTTAATATTATTTTACTAATTTCGTGAAAATAACGTTAAAAATGACGGACTGTAAATGATGCATCATGTGGTGGCGTTCATAGCCAAAAGACAAGGGAGTACATGCACCAATCGGGTTTGTCTGGATTACTAAGTATTATGTGTCTTATGTCCAAGACTTGATATAAAACCACGAGCCTGGGGTCTCATTGGAAGTAACCTCTCTTCCCACGGGATAGAAGTAAGGTTGTCTACATCTTACCCTCTTCAGACCCTACCTTAGCCTTTGTTATTAGTGAAATTGTCTGAGTATGATGATGATAAGTGTCACATATTATGCTATCTATATATGGTTCTAAGCAAAACATCCAAATAAGAAAATGTATTCACATCATGTAGATGACATGAATAATTGCACATGGCATAAACACTATCTATGAAGTCTATGACACAAAATCATACATAGTAAGCTATCATATACCCAGACATCACATATGTACACAACATAACAAAACATTAGAAGACATGCATATCCCACCAATCATGCTTTAAATAGAACTCATAGTCACGATCTCAATCATAAGCCATTTCTCGAACCATATCGTGTTGGAATAAATATACGTAACGTGTGTATATTTATCAATAGCCATTATAATCATTTATATTATGATGATCAATTATTAATATTATCCTAAGCCCAATAACAGATATGTCTTTGATGGGCGGACTATCATTAGATGGGCCTTATTAGGGTGTCCCCTGGGTATGTATAAATATGGAGAGATATTATGAGATTAGGGTTGACACATTCATAACACCATTAGCCATCCCCTATCTCTCTCTCTCTCTCTCAATGTGTTCATAACTCAAGAACACATAAACCATCAGAACTGCATGCCCTAAAGGGAACCCGATCAAGATGATGGTGTCTTCCATTACTGAGGTTCCTAAACGGTTAAGCATATCAGGTACACATGACCAAATCTTATGTTTATACCTTATGTTCTTATTAATATAATCAACATGTGGTATCAGAGCTATGTTGATTATATTAATTCTAATTCGATTTGCAATCAAATAATGTTTATGTGATAATATTGATTATCACGAAAAAACAAAAAAAAAAATTGTTGTTTGAAAAAATAATTGAGTTCATCATTGTTTTCGGCCCACTGTTACAAATCAAGAAAATATTTGATTTAATGTTTTGATTCATTTTGACTTTAAAAAATGGTTTGTGAATCAAGAGAAAAAAAAACGAAGGTTTGATTTAATGATTGACTTTAAATAATCTATACATATAATATCTATCTATACATATAATATTTAGGAGCATTTTGGGACACTTGGCAATCATTTACCACCCTAGCATTTAATGGTCATCCCTCATGGCACAATGTGGTAATTTATAAAATTTTCTTTTTTTTTAATCAAAAATCCATAAAATACATATACCCTAAAAAAAAACACGGACATAACACATTCATAATATCATCGCCTCCTTCTACGCAAACCCTAATCTGACAAGGGCGATTCACGGCGATTTAACATAATCTTTCTCTCTAATCCAAGGTAACTGTATTTTGATTGTTATTTCACTAAATCGATGTTCATTGATCGATTATTCTTTCTTTTCTTTCACAGATTTTCAATCTATGTTTTTAAACTTTAGATTAATGTTAATCTTTTTCTCTGTTTTATGTTTTACTTATTGTTCTTTTTTTTTCGATTATTATTGTTCATTCTTATTAATCGTTTTGTATTTCAGATATGATTTAGGGTTGATGTTTTAAGGTTACGATTTATCGTTAAATTGATGTTTTAAGAAATCTAAGAATGGATTGTTATGGTTTTAGGTTTCAATTTAGGGGTTTATGATTTAGGTATTGATTTAGGGCTTTTTTTTCTTTATAGAAACCTTAGAACCGATTTTTATGATTTAATTTTTGATTAGTGGTTTATGTTTTAGGTTTCGATTCATGGTTTAAGAAATAGTTTATTGGTTTGTTATTATTTAAGCGTTCAACTTAGAATGATTTTGCATTTATGTTATAGGTTTGTATTAAGCTTGAATGTTTTAGGTTTGTATTTAGTAAAAATTGTTCAATTGATTTAGTCTTCAATTTATGTTATAAAGAACCTAGGAATGTTTCAGGTTTCGATTTGTAGTATGTCCGAAATACGGATTACAAATATTATCCTTAATTGCTAAGCTGGACATTATTCGTAGTAATATGTTTTAGGTTTGCATTTAGTAAAAATGGTTCAATTGATTTAGTCTTCAATTTATGTTATAAGGAACCTAGGAATGGATTGTTATCATACATTGTTTGGATTAGGTTTGCATTTAGTAAAAGTTGTTCAATTGATTTAGTCTTCAATTTATATTCTTTATGTTATACTCATATAAACATTACTTTGCTGATATGTATTTGCGATTATCTTTTGTGGTTGCTACAGGTGCATACACGTTTGGAATACAATGGTTTATGGATTTTGGATTGAGTCGGAGGGTAACAACCGTGTTTGTATTGTAAGATATCTGTTACATGCTAAAATGTATATAGTACAGTATGTTTATACTTTTCCTAATAATATTTTAATGTTTGTAATTCTTATCAGGCGTTACCAAAACTCTATCAAAAGTGGATCGAAGATTATGGTTATCCTACCGGTAACACCAAAATCCGTACCTTGGACTCTAAAATCTATGATATTAAAGTGTTGAATATTGCTGGCAAGTGGTTCTTCTACAATGGTTGGAGAACAATGATTACTGAATTGAAGTACCCATCTGGGTGTAACTTTCTATTTCAGTATGAGGAAAATCTTCGCTCTTTCAGGATGATAACTTTCCATCAAGATGCAGTTTATGCAGCTGGTAACTTTTTTTACTGCAGATTGTCCGATCCTTATACCAGTGACAAGCGTCTGGTATGTGTTTTTTTTAATCAAATAACATCATTATATTTTATTATACAATTTGTTGATAAAAAAACTTATTTTAACCCCTGTCAACATTTTTTCTGTTTTTTCCAGCATGTTAGTTGTTACGTTGTTCATGGTTTAATGAACAGACAACTCCCGTTGGACCCAATTGCAGTTAGAGCTCCTCCATGTAAAAAGTTTCAGATACAGCTAGCAGTTGATGATGGTTTCTTTTATGTCACTAAAGGATGGCGTTTCATTAAGGAAACTTTTTCAATCACACCTGATCATCTCATTGTCTTCGAAATCATTGATGAGGTCTTCTCTGTTTTCTTAAATATAAATTCTAAATCTTTAGCTTTATATTTTTTGCTCGCTGTATACGTCATAATGCTGATAAAATGTATATTCTTCTTTTTGGTTTAACAGAGCACATACAATATGTCGATTTTTGAGAAAAACAAGCTTACTCTTCCTCCTGAACTTAAATGGGAAGCTGAAGTTAAGGAGGAGGATGATGATGAAGATTACTCTGATGAAGATATCATTGTCGTTTCTACTGATGATAGTGAGGAGGTTGTCGTTTCTGATGATTTCAGCGAGGAGGATGAAGAGGACACTGATATGGAGGAAGAGGATGATGATTCTGAGGAAGAGGAGGATGTAGGTGTGCCAGTGGTGTTCGTTGTTGACAGGCACTATGTAAGTAATAATATTTGTTTTTTAAATGTATTAACTTAGATGTATTTTAGTCCTGTTTACATACTACACTGATTTTAATTAATCGATTGTTTTAGGGTTTTGATTTAGGATTATTATTTAGGTTTTAATTAATTCTGTTTACATACTGATGATTATTATGGAAAATATGTTTTTGGTCTCTATTTAGCTTTCATGTTTTAGGTTTATGATCCGATTGATGTTTTATAGAAACCTTAGAATGGATTGTTATGATTTAGTATTTGATTAGTGGTTTATGTTTTAGGTATACATTTATGGTTTAAGAAATACTTTATTGGTTTGTTACTATTTAAGCGTTCAACTTAGAATGATTATGCATTTATGTTATAGGTTTGTATTAAGCTTGAATGTTTTATGTTTGTATTTAGTAAAAATGGTCTTTACTTGTGATATGGGTCATCTGTGGTCATCGTTCTCAACTGCACCGATTTAGTTGTTTATTTAGACTTTGTTGACCTTATGAGGTCAAACTGCACTCAAATGGTCTTTACTTGTGATATGGGTCAAATGGCATTTACTATGTAAGTGTAATCATTTATTTTTTAAATCTATTAACTTAAATGCATGTTAGTCGAACAGTTTTATTATACGCCTTTAGATGTTATTGCAGCCATATTAGTGGTTTATAAGTTGATGACCTCCTAATATGGGTCAAGTGTTGTTACTTAGACTTATTTAGATGTTAAATGTTAGTCTGTTGTCAATTATGGAAAAACTGTTGTTGCTTATTTAGATGTCCACTTATGTCATATCCAAATGAGATGACAAGCTATATTTATATATTATTATTGTATAACTTTCTATTATTTGTTATTTGCGTAGCGTATGAAGACCCCTTGGGCAAGGGAAAACGGGTTGTGCAAGAAGAGGGCTTTGACCATTCGTGATGGTGAGGGTTTTAGTTGGGGAGTGTCTGTTGGGAGGGAAGGTGAACCTGGAAAGTACCGTTACAACATAAGAGGTATGTCAACTTTCGTAGGTGATAAGAACTTTCAGCTTGGTGATCAAATGCATTTCCAGTTTTTCCAAAAGCAAGGTGTGTTCGAGTTCTCTAATGTTGTTAGCGGTAATGGTAGTTAGTTTGGTTAGTGGTGGTTGTTATGTGGTTTGAAGACAATACTTTTTGGTGGGTAACTTTTTTAAGTTAGAACATGATCTATCGTTGGTAGTCACAAACATTTCCACGTTTACTGCTCATGTGGTAAGTCGTGGTTTTTGGGTTTATATATATGTTGATAAACAATAAATAAGTAGGTTATGTATATTGTAATGTTTTTGGGTTGTTTAGCCAGTAAGTTAGCAATGTTTGGATAAGTTAGTAAATCTATTATCTAAGAATCTAAAATAACTGAATTTTCATCTTAAAATTTTACATTTTGATACAAAAAACTATATTTTGTAACATTGGTTGTCCAACTCTTTTTAACAAAAAAGTTTTTTTGAACATTAATTTTGTAAACTTTTGGTAGGTTTAGTTGTCATGTATGATTGTGCATATGATGTTTGGTTTGTCGTGATATATGTTTATGCTAAACCTTTATTTGTTGTTTATTGAGTAATTATGAATTTTGAACTGTTTAGGTAGTAGTAATACAATTACAATCATATGGATTTTTATACAAAAAAAAAGTCATCATACATTTTTATATCAGAAAACTTTTTTAACAATCATGTGACATTTTATATTTTTTAAATTTGAAAATTTGTTTTAAAAGTCAAATTTTAGCAACATTGACTTTTCCAAGTCAATCATATTAATGACAGTTTTCCTAAAATATTTTAATTTAATAATTGTTAATAAATATAAATTCCGTTTATATTAAGAAATTTAAGTTATCTCAATCATTGTTAACAAAATAAATTTAAGATTATTACAATTAACTAACAATCAATATAATTGTATCGTCAAAATATTTTTGGTACATTTCAATTATTTAAAACATAAGTTGAATGACTTTGTTTTAAAAAAATTTAAAACCAACCCTTTATAAACTAAATCCAGTTTTGTAACATAAGAGGTATTTAAATTCAATGTTTGGCTATTTTAATTAAATTGTATTACAGTTTTACAATTCTTTTAAATCGCTTAGTTTAAAAAACGAATAATAAACAATTTTTTCCAAAAAATAAATTCTTGATGAATAAACGAACTTTACCTATAAAAATTGGACAAAGTTAAATGTAAATTACTTTTCTTTAATAAAGCCGTTAGTTAAAAAAATTTATAACAAACAATTTTATTAAAAATATAAAATGAATTATACCAACATTAAAATGTACCATACCAAAACGAAATTTAACTTAATAATGAAAACAGTTAAATGTAAATTAATTTTCTGGTCAACTGTTATATTAATGTTGTCATAATTTAGGAATCTTTAGTCAAAAAGTCATCATACATTCTATGACTAACTTTGAAACATTTTTATATTACCAAACCTTTTTTAACAATAATTTACATTTTATATTTCTTAAATGTGTTATTTTTTATTTTTAAAGTAAACTTTTAGTAACGTTTGTCACACCCTCAAAATCCACTTGCGGAGTTTTACCGCGAGGCGCATGACAAACCAGGATCCAAACCAACGATCACAATAAACAAGTCTAAATGAATATAAATGCAATTTCAAAACATAGTTTAAAAATCCCGTTCACAGCGGAAGCTTATTCAAAAACAGTATCTCAACCATAAAACAATAGTTCAACGTTCAAAAGACCATGCAACCCTATTAAGACGCCGTGCAGACGCGTGCGCCCTAGTCCAGTCGTGCTACCTTAGCGACCTGAGAAAACATGTAAAAGTTTACGTCAGCACAAAAATGCTGGTGAGTTTACAGGTTTTGTATCCAAGTACCAAGTCCACCTGTCCATACTATAATAATCGAAAACCAGTATACGCTAGCTAGGCGTACGTTTTGTTACTACCACGATTGGAAAACCATTACTAACGCGAATACCAAAAGTATGCCCGATGTAGTTCCTGTTGTTCCTGTTGTTCCTGTTTGAGACAATATGCACCCGCCGACCCTCCAAGTCGACGAGCGGGGTTGGTCACTCCCAATAGCGCTATTCACATTTCCCCGTTGTGCAAACCCGCACATTCATGGTTCCCCCCGGGACTTCCAAAGATCGTGTAGTACACAATAGAAACCCATAGTATGACAGTAGTTACCAAATAATCGTTTTAACGCATGTTTTCTCCCCCGAAAGTATAAAACCAGTTTAATAGAGGGGCCGTAAACTCACCTTAAGTTGCGTTACTCCTTAACCCGAGTAAACCCAGCTGCTATGCTAGTCCCGTAAGCGGCGACCTTAGGATTATGAAAGAATGATGGTTAGACCTTGAAACCTTGTGTTTTTGATCAAAATCGCCTTCCAGAGGTTGTTTATGTGTTTGGGGCGGTTATGGGACGACTAGGGTTGATATTAGGAAGTTTAGGAGGTTAAGCATTGTATTTATAGGCGTTTCTAGTCGTCCAGCCCGTTACTAGCGAGTATGCAGCAGTTTCAGGCGATTAGGGCTTGTAATCGCCTGAATGTTCATGTGATTAGGGCCTACTCGCCCTTAGCTACACACGAGTAGGGGCCTACTCGCCCTTAGGGCTCCCTACTCGCCTCCCCTATAGGGGAGTAGACCTCCTACTCGCCTATAGGGGTTGGTCTTGTGTGTTTTGCGCGTTAAACCCCGTTTTAACATATGTTAATGCATATTCACATACCGGCAAGTCATATAATGATTGTAAACACATAACACAAGTAAATACACATATTTACACTCGTTCACCAATTCCCGGGACTCGAGACTCGTACGTTCCGTATGCTCTGACGATCCTACAAATCGTCACCGTTTGTACACTTGGTTAAGGACTGACATCTAACGAACCTCTAGACCAACATCCAATGATCTTCTAGACTAACCAATAGTTCCCGAACCATAACCCGACTTAACTAACCCAGTTAAGTACAATATACGCGTGACTCGCTAAGGTAGACTTTCATCTAGACAACGTTGTTAACCAGAATTTGCCGGGTGTCACAACGTTGACTTTTCCAACTGAATTATATTAATCACAATTTTCCAAAAATATTTTAAATTATTATCCTTAACTAAATAATGTAAACATGTAACAATGGTAATTATGATTTTCTTTTTTTAATCAATAAACGAAATTTAACTTAATAATGGAAAACTTAAATGTAAATTGATTTTCATTTCTAACTGTTACTTTTAAAAAAAATTTCACAAACAATTTTATTAAAAATAAAATTTTAATTATACACAGTTTCAAATGTACCATACCAAAAAATCGTATGTATGTAAACAAAATTTAACAACATTAAGTTTTAAGTTAATAATGTAAACATATAACAATGCTAATTATATTTTCATTATATAATTAACTTTAAACGAAAATTAACTTAATAATGGAAACACTTAAATGTAAATCAATTTGTGGTCAATTGTTATATTTATGTAGACATAATTTAGTAATGTTTACTAAAAATAAAAAACTTTACATTTTTTTTACATTTTTTTGTTAAACCTCTATAAATACATATTAGATTGATCGTACCTAATACTTAGATACCATAGAGTTGTAGCATTATGGATCCAAACAACATTACTTTTTTGAATGACATCACTTGGCGCATGACTAAATATACTATCAAAGTTAGGGTGCTTAGGCTTTGGAAGCGAGAAAATCGAAAGAAACCTGGAGAAATTCTTTCTCTTGATATGGTTCTTATGGATGAACAGGTTATGTTTTTAACATATTTTTTTTTAATTTGCTTTTTTCTACACATTTGTTTGTTGCGAAAATTGGTTGTTAATAATTTTTTTTTCTTTTCAAACAGGGGTCGAAAATGCAAGCTATTGTATGGAGTAGATATATGAAGAAGCATGAAAAATTCTTACATGAAAATGAAACCTATTATATTTATAACTCACAACTTGCTGAAAACAAATCTACTAAACATTTTTCTAAAGAAGATATGCTCTCATTTACTTTTGAAACTAATATTTCAAAGTGTAGTAAGTTTGATGGAAGCGAATACGGTTTTAATTTTTCATCTTTTGAGTCAATTAAAGGTGGAAATCTGTCTACAGAACAAAGAATTGGTTTGTTTTTATTATACTAACGAAATGTATTTTAATCCTTTTCTATATTGATTATGTATTCGTATAAAACTGTTTTAACTTTTTTTTAAGATTTCATTAGCTATGTTGAAGAATGGACTCCACCAGAACCAACAGAAACTAAAGCTGGTTTGAAAAGCAAGATGAACCTTGTCTTGATCGATCTAGAGTATGTATTTCATATCTGCTACGAATATGTTGGTATAAAACCCTTTATAATTTTCCTTTTAACATACATTCTGTTTATATGTAGTGGCATGAAAATGACCTGTTCTTTGTGGGAAGATTATAGTCATGAGATGTTTGAATACATCAAGCAGAATGAAGATGAAGTTCATGTAGTCCTTATTGTTCAATTTGGAAGCTTTACCAATTATAAAGGTATGTTATATATTACTTTTTTTAGAAATTCCGATTAGATATTTTTGTATACCGGTATTTGTTTTACCTGTTTTAATATTTTTTTTCAAAGGCAATGTAAGTGTTCAAAATGCTTTCTTTATCACTCGCCTTTTTATTAATGAAGACATTGAAGACATTCGTTCTTTTAAGAAAAGGTAGAATAGTTATATTTTTTTGTGTTTTATTTATATGTTTTCAGTTGTTTAAAGATATATAAATATATATTTTTTTTAATTACAGTTATATTGAAAGTTTATCTCCAGCGAATCATGTTCTGCTCAACGATCCCTGGGATCGTCTGGTAGTATGAATATGTCTGATGAATTTTTGAATAAAACAACTTTTAGCAGTATTCGTGAGCTTCCATTGATAACAGAGGTTCGTATAAAATTAATTTTTTTTTTGCCTAATAACTTTCTTTCCAAATACATTTCAAGGTTATTCGTGACATTTTTAATTTTGGTTTTGTAGGTTAACAAACAAGTAATTGTTGTTGGAACAATCAAGGGGGTGGATCCTAACGAAGATTGGTATTACCTTGGTTGCGAGTTCTGCAACCACAAGGTTGAGCCAACTTTGAGTTTACCAGATGATGAAGAGGTGAAGGACGTAACTTCATTTAAACAAGTTTTGATTTGCACGAATAAAGGTTGTCCCAAACAGATTGTCTCTGGTGATCCAGTGTAAGAATTCTATTCTCTATACATAAGTTATAATTGTATGATATTATTTATTTATTTTTTATGTTTTAGTATTCATGTTTACGTTTAGTAATTTTTTTACATATAGATCTGATTTTTTAGTTTTGGTGTTTTAGGTATAGGATTCCAATAAGGGTACATGATTGTACTGGAATTACATCCCTTACATTGTTTGATCGAGAAGCAAAAAAAATGTTGGGCATGTCAGCGATGCAGCTTCTTGAGAAAAGCAAACAGGTAACCTATTTTTTAGAGCTTTAAACAATATATGTAATTGTACTTTGTATTACTTATATGATGTATGATCTAGGTTTCTATTGAAGAGAAAGTAATTCCTGTTGAGTTTTATGAAATTGAAGAGAAGAAATTTGCTTTCAAAATTAAAGTAGGGCAATTTAATATTGATAAGCATGTTGATGGTTATGGTATAAGGAAGCTTACAAATGATTCGGAAATTGTAGCTTCTCTTGAAGAACGGTTCCTTGACATTCAGGTTATGATTATGATTTAAATATTTTCGTTATAATTACTGTAATGAATCTTTATTATTTTTGTTGTTATTTAGTTATTGTTTAAACCCTTTTTACGTTAATCGGTTCTTTATTACATTTTTTTTAGATCGAACAACCTCTGCTTGAAACTATCGATGTAGGTGACTCTTCAACACAGAATACGGTGTCTTTGAAGGTTAGTAGTTTACTTGGTCAATCATGTGTTCAGATTACATTTTAATGTAGTTTATTCTAACAATTTATACATGGCTTTTAATATTGTAGGATTCTGTTGGAGATAACACTACTCCAGAATCATCTTCTAGAGTTAGTTTGATTCGTGATGAAGCTGAGATAAAGCGTAGCTTGGACAAAGTTTACGAAATGGAAGATGATGCAAGTCAGTCAACAACTAAAGTCCTCAAGTCTGAAAAGTTAATTTCCCGTAACAAATCACCTGAGAACACGGTCTTGATTCCTAAGGTTGAAAAATAGGATCAATTACCCGTTTTTTTGAACAATGGTTTATTGTCAGGATTTTTATTTCCTGTGTGTTGACATTTTGTTTTCATTTGTGTTTGCTTTGATTTTGAGACAATTTTCATCTACATAAATTGCGTGTTTACATTTGATGTTTGTTTATTATATTGGTAAAAATTCTACATGGTTGAATTGTTTTTTAGGATTTAAGATTATTGTTGATAGTTTATAAGAGACCCTGTACTCATATATGGCTAGCTTTATGGTGCTTTATCAAGAGTAAAAATCAGGACTGGCGTTAAGTTACTTATACTTGACGCGGATGACAAGGTGAAGAATAAAACAAAAATGTTTTGTATAAAGAAATATTTTGATGATATTTGATTAGAATATGTATCATTTTCTTTTACATTTTAATAAAATATTTCATCTTATAATAAGATTACAGTCAACTTCCAAAGGGAACAATTCCAAATAAGCGTATGTTTCTCAAAGACCATCAATAAAATCCAAGGACAGTCTTTATCGAAGGTTGTATTATATTTAAGACACCCAGTATTGTCACATGGTCAACTTTATGTCGCATTGTCAACAGTTAAAAGCAAGGCAGGAGTCAAGTTACTTATACTTGATGCTGATGGGAAAGTCAAAACTAAAACAAAAAAAATCTTGTGTATAAAGAAAAATATTTTGATATTTGAATAGAATGTGTATTTATTTGTTTTAAATCTTAATAAAATATTTCTGCTACATTTTTTTATATGTTTTACCCCTCAATATAATTGTACGTTGATGCTCGTGTGATAACTGTTATTGTACGAGAATTCTACTAACGGTAGATGAGCTTCCCAACCCTTGCCAAAATCGATCACACATGCCCGCAGCATGTCTTCTAAAGTTTGAATCGTACGCTCACTCTGACCGTCAGTCTGTGGATGGTAAGCCGTACTCATGTCTAGTTGGGTACCCAAAGCCTTGTGCAAAGACTTCCAAAAGTGAGAAGTAAAATGGGAGTCACGATCCGAGATAATAGAAACTGGTACCCCCGTGCTTAGAAACAACTTCTTTCAAGTAAAGACGAGCCAAACGATCCATGGTGTCGGTCTCCTTAATGGCAAGAAAATGAGCTGATTTCGTCAACCGATCGACAATCACCCATATCTTGTCGTTCCCGCTTGGTGATTTAGGAAGTTGTGTGACAAAATCCATAGTAATCCGTTCCCATTTCCATTCCGGAATTTCAGGTTGTTGCAGGAGACCCGACGGTTTCTGGTATTCCACCTTGACCTTAGCACAGGTCAAGCATTTGCTCACGTATGAGGCTATGTCCGACCTCATGTTTGGCCACCAGTAAAGCACCTTTAGATCTTGGTACATCTTATCCGAACCAGGATGAATAGAATACCGGGACTTATGAGCCTCATCAAGGACAAGCTCCCGTAGTCCCCCGAATAAAGGAACCCATATGCGTTCTGCGAAGTAGTGCAGGCCATCAGGCCTTTGCTCGAGGTGCTTGTCGGCACCGTGCATGGTTTCAGCTTTAAGGTTTTCCTCCTTCAAAGCTTCCAACTGGGCAGAACGGAGTTGATCAGGTAGTGACGAATGAATGGTGAGCTGCAACGCCCGAACGCGACGAGGTTTAGTAGATTCCTTCCTGCTCAAGGCGTCTGCTACACCATTCGCCTTGCCAGGATGGTACTTAATAGCACAATCATAGTCGTTCAAAAGTTCGATCCAACGGCGTTGCCGTATGTTCAAGTGTTGTTGGTCGAAAATGTGTTGGAGACTCTTGTGATCGGTGTAGATGGTGCATTTGGTACCGTACAAGTAATGTCTCCAAATTTTTAACGCGAATACCACAGCACCCAACTCCAAGTCATGAGTTGTGTAGTTCTTCTCGTGCACTTTGAGTTGACGAGAAGCATACGCAATCACTTTCTCGCGTTGCATCAACACGCAACCGAGTCCATGAATGGAAGCGTCACAGTAAACAACAAAATCATCAGGACCCTCAGGTAAAGACAAAATAGGAGCAGAACACAGTTTAGACTTCAGTTCTTCAAACGCTGACTCTTGTGATTCACCCCAGTCGAACTTCCTATCCTTCTGAGTGAGAGTGGTGAGGGGTTGAGCAATCTTCGAGAACCCCTGAATGAAACGACGATAGTAGCCCGCAAGGCCTAGGAATTGCCGCACCTCAGTTGGCGTCTTTGGTGCTCCCCAGTCCTTGATCGCTTCGATTTTAGCTGGATCGACATGAATTCCTAGTTCATTAACCACATGTCCTAGGAATTGAACTTCGCGTAACCAAAAGTCACACTTTGAGAACTTGGCGTAAAGTTGCTCCTGTCGCAAAAGTTCCAAAACTAACCGCAGATGTTCCCCGTGTTCGATCTCGTTCTTGGAGTAGATCAGAATGTCATCAATAAACACAATGACGAATTTGTCCAAATATGGTTTACAGACGCGGTTCATCAAGTCCATGAAAACCGCTGGTGCGTTCGTGAGACCGAAAGGCATGACCAAGAATTCGAAATGGCCATAACGTGTTCGAAAAGCAGTCTTTGCAACGTCAGCCTCCCTGACGCGCAACTGGTGATAACCGGACCTCAAGTCGATCTTGGAATAATAACTAGAACCCTGGAGCTGGTCGAATAGATCATCAATACGTGGAAGAGGATAACGGTTCTTGACGGTCAATTTGTTCAGTTCTCTGTAGTCTACGCACAATCGGAAACTCCCATCCTTCTTCTTAACAAATAAAATAGGGGCTCCCCAAGGGGAAGAACTTGGCCGGATGAAACCCTTGTCCAAGAGCTCCTGTAACTGACTAGACAATTCCTGCATCTCGGGAGGTGCAAGACGGTAGGGGGCCCGAGCAATAGGAGCAGCCCCTGGTACAAGATCAATACCGAACTCGACTTGACGATGAGGAGGAAGACCAGATAAATCATCAGGAAAGACATCAGGAAACTCGCGTACCACCGGAATGTCGTCAATCTTCTTCTCATCACTAGAGGAAACAGATAAAAGTGCCAAAACGGCTGGATAACCCTTTCGAAGACACTTAAGGGCTTTCATGCTAGAGATGATGTTTAGCGGAACACCACCCTTGATACCGTACACAGAAAGAAATTCTCCATCAGGGAGAGGAATCCGAATAACCTTATCGTAACAGACGATCTCCGCGCGATACAAAGATAACCAATCCATTCCTACCACAACGTCAAAACTACCCAAAGGTACCGGCATAAGGTCGATGGGGAACGATAAACCCGACAACTCTAATTGACACTCCCGAAGGATACTAGTAGCTTCAATCGTTTTACCGTCAGCCAACTCAATAATATACTTGGTCTCTAATGGTACGGGTACTACATCTAGCAGTCGACTAACATCCATGGATACAAAACTCTTGTCGGCACCAGAATCAAATAACACGCTAACAGAACGATTATTGAGAAGAAACGTACCGGTGACTGTGTCAGGGTCCTGTCTAGCCTCAGCAGCTCCAATGACGAAGGCACGTGCATTTCTGCCGCCGCCCCCGTTGTTACCATTTCCGTTGTTCCCACCCTGCTTCAGTTTTGGGCAATCCTTCTTGTAATGCCCAGTGTCACCACAGTTGTAGCATCCTTGTTTCCCTGTAGTCCCCTGAGTAGTCGGAGCTGAGCTGTTAGTCGGAGCCTGAGTCGATGGAAGTGTAGCCCGACAATCCTTAGCATAATGCCCTGTTCGCTGGCAGCGGTGACAACGGTTACTGTCGCAGTTCCCTTGGTGATGGCGTCCACACTTGTTGCATTTGGGCAGTTTTCCCGCATAACCACCCTGCTTGTTACCCGAAGAAGATGAACCCCCATTATCAAACCTTTTACCCTGCTGTGTAGACCCAGATCCTTTCCCGTCGTTCTCCCACTTGCGCTTGTTGTTCTCTGGGGCCTTAACAGTCGAACCTTTCGCAGGCAAAATCCCCTCATTCACCTTTAAGTTGGTCATCCTATGGGCCGATCGAACTACCTCCGCATAAGTAGGATGATTTCCAGCAGCCACTAACCCTGCAATTTCCGGCACTAACCCTGAGACATAGTGCTCAATCTTACGATACTCTGGCACGTGCAGATCGGGACACAGCACTGCCAACTCATTCCTCCTCACAGTATACTTCTCGATTTCCGACCCAGTCATCTTGAGGTTCCACACCTCATGCTCCAGCTTCTGTACCTCTTCCCTCGGACAATACTCACGTTTTAGCAACTGCACAAAGTTCTCCCATGGCATAGCATATGCCTCCCCAATACCCATGTTCTGGGTGATGCCATTCCACCAAGTCAATGCCACGTCCTGAAATAACGCAGCCGAATACTTCACCCGATCTTCTGGAAGACAGTTACACATCAGAAATACCGACTCCACTTTCTCCAACCACCTTAGCAAGCTAACCGCACCCTCAGTGCCAGAGAATTCCTGGGGCTTACAGTCCCGGAACATCTTGTAGGTGCACATGGGTGGGGGTGGGTCAACAGGACCACCTGAAACGAAACGTATGAGAAACCACGAATAACGTAAACAAGGCTCACCGATGAGGCAAAGAAAATGGATAAAACAACTTACCACCACCGTTGTGCCCTAACTGGAAGGCAGCTTGGAGCAAGTTGTTCAGATCAGCCTGTGATAGATTAATACCTCCACCACGACCACCAGCACCACCGCGACCACCACCACGTCCACCATTGCGACCACCTCCACGTCCTCCACGCACTCCAGACATGATTCTGGCAGAAAGAACGAGAAAATTTAGTTTCGCAGTTAAAGATAACCACTAATGTTCACAAGATCAAAGCCAGATCCAATCCAGGACTATCCCCTCAAACCCAGAGCTCACTAGGGCTTCCATGCATTTCGGTTTATGATTTTGTGTGCACCCAAAATGATAAACCGCTCTACATGGTCCTCCAAGTGTTCTCCTAGTTCAAAGTTCAAATCACCGAACATAGACTCTTAGCTACACACCGTAATACTACGGTAGTTTATGACAAGTGTTTCTATTGGAGTGCGAAAGGGAGATGTCCGAGCCTTGGACAAATCTCAAGAGCACACGAGTTACTCCAACAGACCACACTGCCTAGAAAACAAGTAACCCAACCTAAGATAGAACGGATGATGTAACGTAGAAAGACCAATGATTTAGAGACACCCCGACAAGACCATACGTAAACCACTATAACGTTTAGTACCATGTGATCGTCTAGTGTGTGCGACTCGGCTATAGACTAGACTCTACATGCAGTCCTAGTTCACTATAACCATTGGCTCTGATACCAATCTGTCACACCCTCAAAATCCACTTGCGGAGTTTTACCGCGAGGCGCATGACAAACCAGGATCCAAACCAACGATCACAATAAACAAGTCTAAATGAATATAAATGCAATTTCAAAACATAGTTTAAAAATCCCGTTCACAGCGGAAGCTTATTCAAAAACAGTATCTCAACCATAAAACAATAGTTCAACGTTCAAAAGACCATGCAACCCTATTAAGACGCCGTGCAGACGCGTGCGCCCTAGTCCAGTCGTGCTACCTTAGCGACCTGAGAAAACATGTAAAAGTTTACGTCAGCACAAAAATGCTGGTGAGTTTACAGGTTTTGTATCCAAGTACCAAGTCCACCTGTCCATACTATAATAATCGAAAACCAGTATACGCTAGCTAGGCGTACGTTTTGTTACTACCACGATTGGAAAACCATTACTAACGCGAATACCAAAAGTATGCCCGATGTAGTTCCTGTTGTTCCTGTTGTTCCTGTTTGAGACAATATGCACCCGCCGACCCTCCAAGTCGACGAGCGGGGTTGGTCACTCCCAATAGCGCTATTCACATTTCCCCGTTGTGCAAACCCGCACATTCATGGTTCCCCCCGGGACTTCCAAAGATCGTGTAGTACACAATAGAAACCCATAGTATGACAGTAGTTACCAAATAATCGTTTTAACGCATGTTTTCTCCCCCGAAAGTATAAAACCAGTTTAATAGAGGGGCCGTAAACTCACCTTAAGTTGCGTTACTCCTTAACCCGAGTAAACCCAGCTGCTATGCTAGTCCCGTAAGCGGCGACCTTAGGATTATGAAAGAATGATGGTTAGACCTTGA
Source organism: Ambrosia trifida (assembly GCA_028751855.1). Taxonomy (NCBI): domain Eukaryota; kingdom Viridiplantae; phylum Streptophyta; class Magnoliopsida; order Asterales; family Asteraceae; genus Ambrosia; species Ambrosia trifida. The sequence continues at coordinate 13,026,777 of CM054130.1, read as the reverse complement.
AACCTTGTGTTTTTGATCAAAATCGCCTTCCAGAGGTTGTTTATGTGTTTGGGGCGGTTATGGGACGACTAGGGTTGATATTAGGAAGTTTAGGAGGTTAAGCATTGTATTTATAGGCGTTTCTAGTCGTCCAGCCCGTTACTAGCGAGTATGCAGCAGTTTCAGGCGATTAGGGCTTGTAATCGCCTGAATGTTCATGTGATTAGGGCCTACTCGCCCTTAGCTACACACGAGTAGGGGCCTACTCGCCCTTAGGGCTCCCTACTCGCCTCCCCTATAGGGGAGTAGACCTCCTACTCGCCTATAGGGGTTGGTCTTGTGTGTTTTGCGCGTTAAACCCCGTTTTAACATATGTTAATGCATATTCACATACCGGCAAGTCATATAATGATTGTAAACACATAACACAAGTAAATACACATATTTACACTCGTTCACCAATTCCCGGGACTCGAGACTCGTACGTTCCGTATGCTCTGACGATCCTACAAATCGTCACCGTTTGTACACTTGGTTAAGGACTGACATCTAACGAACCTCTAGACCAACATCCAATGATCTTCTAGACTAACCAATAGTTCCCGAACCATAACCCGACTTAACTAACCCAGTTAAGTACAATATACGCGTGACTCGCTAAGGTAGACTTTCATCTAGACAACGTTGTTAACCAGAATTTGCCGGGTGTCACAACGTTGACTTTTCCAACTGAATTATATTAATCACAATTTTCCAAAAATATTTTAAATTATTATCCTTAACTAAATAATGTAAACATGTAACAATGGTAATTATGATTTTCTTTTTTTAATCAATAAACGAAATTTAACTTAATAATGGAAAACTTAAATGTAAATTGATTTTCATTTCTAACTGTTACTTTTAAAAAAAATTTCACAAACAATTTTATTAAAAATAAAATTTTAATTATACACAGTTTCAAATGTACCATACCAAAAAATCGTATGTATGTAAACAAAATTTAACAACATTAAGTTTTAAGTTAATAATGTAAACATATAACAATGCTAATTATATTTTCATTATATAATTAACTTTAAACGAAAATTAACTTAATAATGGAAACACTTAAATGTAAATCAATTTGTGGTCAATTGTTATATTTATGTAGACATAATTTAGTAATGTTTACTAAAAATAAAAAACTTTACATTTTTTTTACATTTTTTTGTTAAACCTCTATAAATACATATTAGATTGATCGTACCTAATACTTAGATACCATAGAGTTGTAGCATTATGGATCCAAACAACATTACTTTTTTGAATGACATCACTTGGCGCATGACTAAATATACTATCAAAGTTAGGGTGCTTAGGCTTTGGAAGCGAGAAAATCGAAAGAAACCTGGAGAAATTCTTTCTCTTGATATGGTTCTTATGGATGAACAGGTTATGTTTTTAACATATTTTTTTTTAATTTGCTTTTTTCTACACATTTGTTTGTTGCGAAAATTGGTTGTTAATAATTTTTTTTTCTTTTCAAACAGGGGTCGAAAATGCAAGCTATTGTATGGAGTAGATATATGAAGAAGCATGAAAAATTCTTACATGAAAATGAAACCTATTATATTTATAACTCACAACTTGCTGAAAACAAATCTACTAAACATTTTTCTAAAGAAGATATGCTCTCATTTACTTTTGAAACTAATATTTCAAAGTGTAGTAAGTTTGATGGAAGCGAATACGGTTTTAATTTTTCATCTTTTGAGTCAATTAAAGGTGGAAATCTGTCTACAGAACAAAGAATTGGTTTGTTTTTATTATACTAACGAAATGTATTTTAATCCTTTTCTATATTGATTATGTATTCGTATAAAACTGTTTTAACTTTTTTTTAAGATTTCATTAGCTATGTTGAAGAATGGACTCCACCAGAACCAACAGAAACTAAAGCTGGTTTGAAAAGCAAGATGAACCTTGTCTTGATCGATCTAGAGTATGTATTTCATATCTGCTACGAATATGTTGGTATAAAACCCTTTATAATTTTCCTTTTAACATACATTCTGTTTATATGTAGTGGCATGAAAATGACCTGTTCTTTGTGGGAAGATTATAGTCATGAGATGTTTGAATACATCAAGCAGAATGAAGATGAAGTTCATGTAGTCCTTATTGTTCAATTTGGAAGCTTTACCAATTATAAAGGTATGTTATATATTACTTTTTTTAGAAATTCCGATTAGATATTTTTGTATACCGGTATTTGTTTTACCTGTTTTAATATTTTTTTTCAAAGGCAATGTAAGTGTTCAAAATGCTTTCTTTATCACTCGCCTTTTTATTAATGAAGACATTGAAGACATTCGTTCTTTTAAGAAAAGGTAGAATAGTTATATTTTTTTGTGTTTTATTTATATGTTTTCAGTTGTTTAAAGATATATAAATATATATTTTTTTAATTACAGTTATATTGAAAGTTTATCTCCAGCGAATCATGTTCTGCTCAACGATCCCTGGGATCGTCTGGTAGTATGAATATGTCTGATGAATTTTTGAATAAAACAACTTTTAGCAGTATTCGTGAGCTTCCATTGATAACAGAGGTTCGTATAAAATTAATTTTTTTTTTTGCCTAATAACTTTCTTTCCAAATACATTTCAAGGTTATTCGTGACATTTTTAATTTTGGTTTTGTAGGTTAACAAACAAGTAATTGTTGTTGGAACAATCAAGGGGGTGGATCCTAACGAAGATTGGTATTACCTTGGTTGCGAGTTCTGCAACCACAAGGTTGAGCCAACTTTGAGTTTACCAGATGATGAAGAGGTGAAGGACGTAACTTCATTTAAACAAGTTTTGATTTGCACGAATAAAGGTTGTCCCAAACAGATTGTCTCTGGTGATCCAGTGTAAGAATTCTATTCTCTATACATAAGTTATAATTGTATGATATTATTTATTTATTTTTTATGTTTTAGTATTCATGTTTACGTTTAGTAATTTTTTTACATATAGATCTGATTTTTTAGTTTTGGTGTTTTAGGTATAGGATTCCAATAAGGGTACAGGATTGTACTGGAATTACATCCCTTACATTGTTTGATCGAGAAGCAAAAAAAATGTTGGGCATGTCAGCGATGCAGCTTCTTGAGAAAAGCAAACAGGTAACCTATTTTTTTGAGCTTTAAACAATATATGTAATTGTACTTTGTATTACTTATATGATGTATGATCTAGGTTTCTATTGAAGAGAAAGTAATTCCTGTTGAGTTTTATGAAATTGAAGAGAAGAAATTTGCTTTCAAAATTAAAGTAGGGCAATTTAATATTGATAAGCATGTTGATGGTTATGGTATAAGGAAGCTTACAAATGATTCGGAAATTGTAGCTTCTCTTGAAGAACGGTTCCTTGACATTCAGGTTATGATTATGATTTAAATATTTTCGTTATAATTACTGTAATGAATCTTTATTATTTTTGTTGTTATTTAGTTATTGTTTAAACCCTTTTTACGTTAATCGGTTCTTTATTACATTTTTTTTAGATCGAACAACCTCTGCTTGAAACTATCGATGTAGGTGACTCTTCAACACAGAATACGGTGTCTTTGAAGGTTAGTAGTTTACTTGGTCAATCATGTGTTCAGATTACATTTTAATGTAGTTTATTCTAACAATTTATACATGGCTTTTAATATTGTAGGATTCTGTTGGAGATAACACTACTCCAGAATCATCTTCTAGAGTTAGTTTGATTCGTGATGAAGCTGAGATAAAGCGTAGCTTGGACAAAGTTTACGAAATGGAAGATGATGCAAGTCAGTCAACAACTAAAGTCCTCAAGTCTGAAAAGTTAATTTCCCGTAACAAATCACCTGAGAACACGGTCTTGATTCCTAAGGTTGAAAAATAGGATCAATTACCCGTTTTTTTGAACAATGGTTTATTGTCAGGATTTTTATTTCCTGTGTGTTGACATTTTGTTTTCATTTGTGTTTGCTTTGATTTTGAGACAATTTTCATCTACATAAATTGCGTGTTTACATTTGATGTTTGTTTATTATATTGGTAAAAATTCTACATGGTTGAATTGTTTTTTAGGATTTAAGATTATTGTTGATAGTTTATAAGAGACCCTGTACTCATATATGGCTAGCTTTATGGTGCTTTATCAAGAGTAAAAATCAGGACTGGCGTTAAGTTACTTATACTTGACGCGGATGACAAGGTGAAGAATAAAACAAAAATGTTTTGTATAAAGAAATATTTTGATGATATTTGATTAGAATATGTATCATTTTCTTTTACATTTTAATAAAATATTTCATCTTATAATAAGATTACAGTCAACTTCCAAAGGGAACAATTCCAAATAAGCGTATGTTTCTCAAAGACCATCAATAAAATCCAAGGACAGTCTTTATCGAAGGTTGTATTATATTTAAGACACCCAGTATTGTCACATGGTCAACTTTATGTCGCATTGTCAACAGTTAAAAGCAAGGCAGGAGTCAAGTTACTTATACTTGATGCTGATGGGAAAGTCAAAACTAAAACAAAAAAATCTTGTGTATAAAGAAAAATATTTTGATATTTGAATAGAATGTGTATTTATTTGTTTTAAATCTTAATAAAATATTTCTGCTACATTTTTTTATATGTTTTACCCCTCAATATAATTGTACGTTGGTGAGCCGCGTGTAACGCGGGCAAAGATCTAGTATATAATAAACGGCGCGAATCATTGATGGCAAATCAGAAAAGTTTCGAAAATTTTGATTTATTAAAATATTTTGATTTATCAAAGTATTTTAATTTATTAATCGAAACTTTAATAATAAATCTGATAATTAGTATAAACGGTTCTTGTATGTTTATGGGACTGTTCATAAATTTCATCCTTATATTGATGAAAATTAGTATAAGTTGGTTACAACTAGGATTAAAATTTGTTTTCTAAAATTTTGGGAGTAACTTAATCTCCAAGTTTTTAGGGTAATCATAATTTTTTGAATCTTTTGGAGATATACTCAAATCCCGAAATTAATTGAAACGGATTTTCTAAATCCCTAAAATTTTGAACCAATTTATTATTTTAATTATCTGTTTTCGATATTAATAATTGTTTTCGGTTTTAAGAATTAATGAATTTAGGTTCTCGGATTATCAGTTAATTCCCGAATTCAGGTTCTCGAATTTTTTTCCTAAGTTCTCGGTTTTAAAGTTTTCGATCAGGTTCACGGACAGGAGTTCTTGGTCAAGGTCTTCATCTTCGAAAACCATAATATTTTTTGAGAACCCATAATGTTTCCAAGAACCCATCTTATTTATTGAGAACTATCATGTATTCGAGAACCAATATTTTTTTCGAGAACTATTAAAAATCCGAGAACTATTAAAGTTATCCGAAAACATAAGTTATTCGAGTACTCATAATATATTCGAGAACTCATCAGTATATCGAGAACTAATTCTGATATTCGAGAACTCATCATGACATTCGAGAACTCATTATGACATCTGAGAACTCATTAAGTCTTCGAGTACTCATGATTTATTCGAGATCTCGTAAGTTTTCTGGGAACTCATTATTTTTCCGAGAACCCCTTATGCTATTCGAGAACTCATATAATTTTTTTTAGAACTCAATTCTTTGAGAACCCATTATTTCGAGAACTCATAAGCTAATTCGAGAACTCTTCTTTTTTCGGGAACTCATAAGATTATGAGAACCCATTATTTTTCGGGATCTCTAATAAAATTTACAGTTTTGATAAAACCTAATGTATCAAGTTTATTCAAAACATTATAAAACCTTACTTAACTTGCAATAACATTTTGAGGTGTCACTTCTGCCCAAAGGTGATGTGTCACATTAGTTCGTTATAAAGATCTTGTTAAGCATTGTAGCTCGTTCACATAAGTGCCATAAGGTTTCACTTCTGCCCAAAGGTGATGTGTAACAGATTATGTTCGTGAACTGAGCATATTGCATTAGAACTTTGAGTGTCTCACTTCTGCCCAAAGGTGATGTGTTACATTCACTGTTAGCAACTTAATACTTAAATAAATAGCGTATAGCCAAAGCTAGAGCATGTTATTTAAGTAGCTTATGTTGGTGTTATTATATTATCACATCTTCATATCAAAATTGATCCTCACAATTAATGATCCTTCATTAATATAATGATCATAATATAAGTCTGCCTTACATCAATACCCGTCACTCGAAACTAATCTCACATTCTTCTATAAATTACTATCTCAACTAAGTGATCCACTCTAATTATCAAAACTAAGAAGAGTTATCTTAAACTTTGTTCTTATTAAGTCTTAAATTACCTCTTAAGACATAACATTCCTACGCTCATCTGATAAAATATTACAGAATAATGTTGAGCATAAGAAAGTGGGATACACAAAATGTCTCTTATGGTAATCAAGAACGCTTTTACTAATTCCTATCAGCTGAGCTATTAAAAGATTCTGAAATTCCTAAGACTAATGTATTATCTATGGAATGAAAGAATATAACGAATTCCTAAGAAGCATGAAATAAATAAATCTAACTTTATGGTTAAATGGCATATGTGAATACATCTCAATATTGAATGACATGACCCATAAAGCTAAGGGGTTACACATGAAAATCAATAAATTTCTAGAGCATAATAACTTTTCCATAAGTACGATTAGATGCATCATGAATCAACTATAACACTCAGAAATATCAAAGTAAAATGAGTGTGTTGATAGCAAATTACGTACAGGAAAAGGAACGCATTAAACTAGAAAAGTTGATGTTATTCACCTTACTACCATTAAACCTAAAAGAGGAAGAATAATTACCATAGAGAGGATAATTATAAGGTCTGGAAACAAAATACAAGTACTACTTTCAGCTATAAGATTCTCTAAAGGGAAAGTCTTACTAATCAAAACTGTGCCATTAAGAATAGGCATAAGCAATGAGATTACCCATAAGTAGAGAGAACAGCTGGTTAAGATATGTAGTGCCTAATCAAGGATATTTAACTCCACAAATGCTAATGAATTCCAATTAACACATGATGGTTGAGTCTAGTTTTATACGTTTCCTTACCAGAATTCAACAAATACTTAAGATGAGAGTTAGTGGCAAAATTAAGGGTCTATTAACCATTAATAACTGATCTTAATGTTGAAGCTTTATGATACCTTACGATATTCTTGAGATTACTCAGAATTTAGTATCAATACTAAAAGCTACAATTTTTTTTGATAGTTACAAGGTTTTAATGACCAAACCAAAGCCACTATTAAGTTAAACTCTTATATTGTTTGTTGTCATTATCTGAATAGAAACATTATGAAATAAAACTAGATGATCCAATAACCTATTCACAACTTTTGTTATCATGAAAATGAGAATTTAACAAAAGAAAATGAGACTCATGCAATTCATCCACTAAGACCAAAATTTCATGAGAAATCATGACCAAGTTACTAAAGGATGTTTGACTATCAAATCTCATTCTCAGTGACTTTAAAGCATGTGTTAAACGCCCTAAACATTAAATGGCGAAAGGAATAAATGGGTTTCCATCATAAGTAATAATTAATTGACATCAGTGGAGCTTAGATAAATATCTGATTGTATCTAACCTGTTTCCTACAGACCAAAAGTATTAAAGAAATCAATTCATATATACTTAATAAGATTCCCTCTAAGTATGTTCTTAAAATTTCTTATGAAATCTGGAAGATAAGGGAAATCAAGTATAAAATATATGAAATATTCTCGTTCACACGCATCGATAAAACTTATTATGCGGAGGTACTAAAAGACCTAAAAGATTAGTGGGAGCATAAGATGTCCTACTTATGACTTGCAAAAGTTACAGAGGTGGGGGGGGGGGAACGACAATTTGATCTATCCTCAAATTACACCTCATTCACTGGACAACGCTTTATCACAACTTGTCTACTTAGCATTTAATGTACTCCTAACAAAGTTTTGTGGATGCCTAAATATGGGAGAACTTAGATTTCTTACTAAAGTAATCCTCATCAAGAGAACCGACAATAAACATCATTATGTTGTTTTCTCTATTAAAATCTATGGATCTTCCAAATGTTATGTAACACCCCAACCGATGGCGGAAACATCGGGGTGCCACGTATTGATGATTGTTTTCAGTAGCACATGGTATAATATAAATTTTAAATAATTTATTCAAACATAATATCCAAAATATGAAATGATGTCTAAGAATTCAAATACATGATATCAAATAACAAACTCCAATAACTTCAAATAAAACTTCAAGTAAAATCCTCATGCTAACTCAAGCCTCAGCTTCATTGTTACCTGAAACATGTTAATTTTGAAAGTATTTTGGGTCAACAAAAGTTGGTGAGAATTACATAGGTTTTTGATAATAAAATGAATAAAATGTTGTGCAATTCATGTGTCATGTCAATCTAGCCCATATGTGAGAACATACTAGAAATAAATCGAGTGCATAATCAACCCTGATGACTGTTATAAAATGATACATACCATACACTCATGGTCCAATTGAATATGTTATGCGATAACAAACACCCACGTAACCTTTGTAGGAGGCACGTATCCGGGTGGGATTGTCAGTCCAATAGATCTATCAATGTATACCGTCGGCTTGTACGGAGTTAATGATTATGCTAGAATGGTGCTTACTCTAATCATGCTCAAGACATAATGCAACATAGAAAACACATAGACACATTGATGATTGAATTGCAATGATAATGTTATAACATGTTTCACCCCAAAAATGGTGATAATAAAAGGGGCTATGTAAAACTGACCTTAGCAAATGTTAAACTTCTTGAAAAGATGAAATAATAGTGTTGCCCAAAATAATGCCAAATATCACCCTATAATAAGGTAATATATAATAAGTCTAAGTCTAATTAATTTATAAGTGTATCCTAGGGTTTCGATTTGGGGATAATCAATTGTTGAATTTAAATTAAAATGTTAATTAATAAAGGAAAATTTGATAATTAATAAAAGAAAGTCTTTTTATAAAATTTGAATTTTGAATGTACACATTAAAGTGTTTGAAGTATAAAAATAATTTTTATAAAATTATTTCATTTAAAATAGATTTTTAAATCTATTTATTACAAATTGCCAACAATTAACTTTAATATTCAAAAATACTAAAATTAAAGAATTTCTATTTTAAAAATCATATTTCTGTTCTAAATAATTAAAAATAATTTGTATAAAATTTTGGTGCAAAAATGATGAAAATTGGATTTATTATGATTTAATTATGATTAAATCTAACAAAAATTGATTAAAAATATAAAATAAATGATTTTACTGAATTAAAAATTATTTCAGTAAAGTTCAACTTTATAAAAAGTCAGGATAATTTTTGGAGAATTTAATAAAATTGTTTTGGTATATAAATGGATTTTTATAAATATAATAGTATAAAAATGATTTAATTATTATAATTATTAAATAAATGAATTTTTGAAAAACAAAAATTGTAAATAAAACTTTTGACTCAGATTTAATAAATATAATTTTTTTAGAATTTATAAAATAGTTTTAATATTTATAAATGAATTTATAAGTTTAAAATGTTTAATATATATATATAATAAAGCTTTGTTTAAAAGAATAAAAAGAAGCAAAAAGGGGGGCAGTAGCCGGGACTCGAACCCGGGTACCTTGTGTAGCGAGCCCAGGTCACAACCACTTGGCCTAGGCCAGTGGTTGTGATATTCCCTGATCAAAATTAAATAAATACATTACGCGAATCAGAGTTTATCCCCAAATCAAAGTAACGAACCCTAGATTTAACAATTGGACAAATCAGACATTATGAACCCGATTAAAGTTAGGGTTTATGTTGTATGATCGTCGACTAAATAAACCCACAAGAGAACAAGAACTCACAGTGAAGAATCGAGTATAATTGCCGGGTCAAAGCAAAAAGTCAAATAGCGTAGAGAGATGATTATCAGAGATGTTTCAGAGACAATTGGAGGTTGAGAGAGAGATGTGAGCGAGTTGTGAATGATCGTAGGTCATCTATTTATACTGAGGATCAATGGTGGGTTTAATTGGAAGGTTTGACCACGATTTATTATCAAACGCGTATAATTCAAAATTAGTCAACGATCCGTTGTTAATTGACGTGTAATCGTGCAATACAAGGCCGGTTATCGTATGAATTTACCATATAAAGATCAATCATGAGTTAAAACACAAGATTGATCCACACGCTAACCCACAGTTGACTTTCCTTGTCAACTGTGAAGGTTTTAAATCGTGTATATAATTATAGTGTGACCGGGTTTATAACAAGTGAATGGCTAGCCCAGTTGGTTGGCTGGTGGTGTTTGTGTGACCCGGTCTTGGCGCGGGTTCGATTCCCGGCCAAGACATAATATTTTTTTTGATATTATTTCAATGTTATAATATATATAATATATATATATATATAGTATTAGGGTTCCACAAATGCGACAAAAATAATAAATGCGAATATATAAGATGAAACTTGACGTTTTATTAATGACGAACGTGTAACGTACAAGTTTTAAATACGTAATGTTACAGTCTCCCCTACTTTTAGGAACTTCGTCCCGAAGTTGGAGTTGGAGAGTCTGGTGGGAAAAGATGTGGATACTTCGACTTCATCTGGTCTTTACGTTCCCAAGTGAACTCTGGGCCTCGTTTAGATTCCCAACGAACCTTAACGATCCGAATACGACTGCGCTTGAGTTTCTTGACTCCAGTGTCAACAATCTCGACGGGTTTCTCGATAATGTGCGTGCTTTCATCGATTTGCACGTCCTCAAGAGGAACATGAAGGTTCTCATCTGCTAAGCATTTCTTGAGATTCGAAACATGGAAGGTCGGATGAACATTGCTTAGCTCAGGTGGAAGATCAAGTTTGTAAGCCACTTTTCCAACTCTGTCAAGAATTTTGAAGGGGCCAACGTATCGAGGAGCTAACTTTCCCTTTCTACCGAAACGAATAACTCCTTTCCAAGGGGATACCTTAAGTAGTACAAGGTCCCCAACTTGAAATTCCAAGGGTTTACGACGTTTATCAGCATAACTCTTTTGGCGACTTCTAGCCTTGAGAAGATTATCCTGAATAAGCTGAATTTTGTCTGTGGTTTCCTGGATTAGTTCGGGTCCAGTAATACGAGCTTCACCAACCTCAGTCCAACAGACAGGAGAACGACATTTCCGACCATAGAGTGCTTCAAAAGGAGCCATGTTAATGCTGGCGTGATAACTGTTGTTGTATGAAAACTCAACCAAAGGAAGATGAGAATCCCATGCGCCACCAAAATCGATGACACATGCCCTGAGCATGTCCTCAAGTGTCTGGATGGTTCATTCAGTCTGACCATCCGTTTGAGGGTGATAAGCAGTGCTCAGGTTCAACTTGGTACCCAAAGCATCTTGTAGAGATTCCCAAAAGTGAGAAGTGAAACGACCATCGCGATCAGAAATAATGTCCAAAGGTATACCGTGACGACATACGATTTCACTTACGTACATCTTTGCCAACCTTTCCACAGAATACTTCTCACGAATAGGTAGGAAGTGAGCTGATTTGGTCAAACGATCGACGATTACCCAAATACTATCAAAACCTTTGGGTGTACGAGGAAGTTTGGTGATGAAATCCATAGCTATGCTTTCCCATTTCCAGACAGGAATCTCTGGTTGTTCAAGCATACCAGATGGTCGTTGATGTTCAGCCTTGACCTTGGAACAAGTGAGGCATTTTGCAACGAAAAGAGCAATGTCTTTCTTCATACCAGGCCACCAATAAGAATAGCGAAGATCTTGGTACATCTTGTCAGCTCCAGGATGAATAGAATAACGAGACTTATGAGCCTCGTTCATGAGAAAAGTACGAAGATCATCACGGTCGGGAATCCACAGTCGATTAAGGAAATAAAGGAGACCATCGGGTTTGGTTTCAAGTTGAGTCTCAGCACCACAAGACATTTCATCGTACATGTTACCTTGGGTGACTGATGTGTGTTGAGCCTGGAGAATGCGATCTTGAAGATCAGTACGAACTCTTGCACATTGTAGTTTGATACGCTCTTTACGACTAAGTGCGTCAGCTACAACATTCGCTTTGCCAGGATGGTAGCGAATTTCGCAATCATAGTCGTTAAGTAATTCAACCCAACGTCGTTGTCTCATGTTAAGATTCTTTTGATCGAAGACATGTTGGAGACTTTTGTGGTCCGTGAACACCACACATTTGGTCCCATAAAGATAATGTCTCCAAATCTTGAGTGCAAAGACAACAGCGCCCAATTCAAGATCATGGGTGGTATAATTCTTTTCGTGAGTCTTGAGTTGTCGAGACGCATAAGCAATAACCTTTCCTCGTTGCATGAGAACACAACCAAGACCCTGGTTCGATGCATCACAGTAGACCACGAAATCATCATTACCATCAGGTAGAGACAAGATAGGAGCTTCACAGAGTTTCAGCTTAAGAGTTTCGAATGCTTCCTCTTGCTTAGGTCCCCACTCATAGGGTTTACCCTTGTGAGTTAAGGTAGTAAGAGGAACACCGATCTTGGAGAAATTGGCGATGAACCGACGATAATAACCAGCCAAACCAAGAAAAGAACGGTCTTCCGTTGGAGTGGTAGGAACACTCCAATTTTTCACAGCTTCGATCTTTGCGGGATCAACATGAATTCCGTTCATATCAATGACATGTCCCAAAAATTGAACTTCCTTAAGCCAAAATTCACATTTTGAGAACTTGGCGTACAGTTGTTCTTTCTTTAGGAGATTCAAGATAGAGTGAAGATGTTGCTCGTGATCGGATTTTGATTTAGAGTAAATCAAAATATCATCGATGAAAACGATCACGAATTTGTCGAGATAGGGTCTACAAACCCGATTCATCAAATCCATAAATACTGCGGGAGCATTGGTCAATCCAAAAGGCATAACCATGAATTCATAGTGACCATAGCGTGTGCGAAAAGCCGTCTTGGGAATATCTTCATCGTGGACTCTAAGCTGATGATAACCAGAACGGAGATCAATCTTCGAGAAGTGGGTTGCTCCTTGAAGTTGATCGAAGAGATCGTCAATCCTAGGAAGTGGATAACGATTCTTGATGGTGAGTTTGTTGAGTTCACGGTAGTCAATACACATCCGAAGAGAACCATCCTTCTTTTTAACGAATAAGACAGGGGCTCCCCATGGAGAAGAACTAGGGCGAATGAACCCTTTATCAGAAAGTTCCTGTAATTGACTGGCAAGTTCTTGCATTTTAGAGGGTGCAAGACGATAAGGAGCTTTAGCGACAGGATTAGCACCAGGAACAAGATCAATACGAAACTCCACTTGTCGAGCAGGAGGCAAACCAGGTAAATCCTCTGGAAAGACTTCAGGATAGTCCCGAATAATAGGAATGTCTTGGATACTTTTGCCTTTGTCCTTCTTCTCTATCACGTTAGCTAAGAAGGCTGTATACCCCTTTCGTAAGTACTTTTGGGCAGTAGTACAAGACATAAGCTTAAGCTCACCACAGGGTTTCTCACCATAAATCTTCAAAATCTCACCAGATTCGAGAGGAATGCGTATGACTTTCTCGAAGCACAGAATTTCAGCACGATGAGTTGACAACCAGTCCATGCCTACTATAACATCAAAACTACCAAGATGCATAGGGATGAGATCGATAGGGAAGGTATGATCGTCGAGGTTCAACAAGCAGTTACGAATAATAGAGTCGATCGAAATAGACTTCCCGTTAGCTACCTCTACCACGAAAGGTTCCTCTAGATTAGTGTGGGGTAAGTTAAGTAAAGGTTCAAACTTCAGTGACACGAATGATTTGTCAGCTCCTGAATCAAATAATATGGATGCATAGTGGTTATTAATGAGAAACGTACCATTCACCACTTCGTTGTTGTCACGAGCCTGGTTAGCGTTGAGATTGTAGGCGCGACCTCGAGCACCTTGGTTCTGGTTGCGGTTCTGGTTTTGGTTTTGGTTTTGGTTTTGGTTTCGGTTACGATTAGGGCAGTTGTTGATGTAGTGATTAGGGTTACCACACTCGTAGCATTGACCACGAGTAGGCCTGTTGTTTTGTTGGTTGGGAGCTGGGTTGTTGTTGTCTTGGGTAGTAGGAGATCGACAGACGTTCACCAGGTGACCATATCGTTGACACTTAGTACAAAATCGACATGGCACCTGTGTTGGATGATGGTACTTGCAAGTGTTGCACAAAGGGTGAGGTCCGGTGTATGGTTTCTTGGCTGGGTTTTGGGCAGCAGGTGGAGTAGCAGCAACCATATAGTTTCTAGCCTTGCGCTTTTTGTTGCTTGAGGTCTCAGGCTTGACTTCAATTGCAGGCTGTGGAGTGTCTTTGGCAACCGTCTTCTTAGTGCCTTTGCGGAAGAGAGTACCGTTCTTCACGTGATTATCAGTAAGAGTGGCCGCTAGACGTTTGGCCTCTTCCAGAGTTGCAGGATTTCTACCCCAAACGGTGTCCTGGATTTGCATGGGCAGACCACCGATGTACTTCTCGATGGCTACCGGCAGAGGAGTAACTTTGTGAGGCAACAATAAGCTAAGCTCATGAAAGCGGGTGTTGTAGGCAAGGTTTTCCCCACTATCTTGAGCTAAGGTGTGGAACTCATCCTCAAGCTTCTTAACTTCATTGCGAGGACAAAACTCTTCCTTCATGATCTCTTTGACTTGGTCCCATGTCATAGCAAGAGCAACCTCGGCCCCACGAGTACGCTTTTCTTCATTCCACCATGTGAGTGCTCGTTTATGGAGAACACTCATGGCGTAACGAACCTTGAAGTTGTTGGGGCATTCACTGTTGATGAAGGTATTCTCAATACCCTCAAACCATTGGAGGAGTCCAGTAGCTCCTTCTTCACCACTGAACTTTGGAGGGTTACAAGAGTTGAAATGCTTAAGGGTGCAGGCTTGGGGTCCATTACCATTGCCATTGCCGTTTCCGTTCCCGTTGTTGTGACCATTCCCGTTGCCGTTCAATTGGATGACATGAGCGAGTAAATTGGGAACCAGAGTTGCAATTTGCTGCGCCATTTGTTGAGAAATGATCGCAGCCAGTTGAGCATCGACCCCATTGTTGTTGTGGTTAGGAACTTGGTCATGGTTATGGTTGTGGTTATCACCACCTTCTTCGTGGTTCTCACCATTGTTGTTGCGAGTGCTGCGACGAGGAGGCATGATCTGTAATAGACACAATGAAATGAATGAGAGTTTATATAAGGAATGTAATCATTTATTCATTAATTAAAACGAATAAACGAAAACGTTGACTTATCAAAGATTCTAAATTCTAATAACATATGAAGACATGCTTTAGCCTATAAGTGAACACTCATCCCGAGAATTCCCAGGTAGGCATCCGGGTCCCTCGTCTGATTGGGATATATGCGCAATGCCAGCCTAGACAGAAGACTCAGAATACAGGCGTTCACCCTTCCAGATTGCACGTGTTCGTAATTAAAATCTAGAACATCGACGAGATCTCAAGGGGGTTCAGGTTAAACCTGAGGATTTTGTCCTATTAATCTAATGGTGGATCAGGATTGCAGCAGACGAATAAGAGTAATCATATGTAGGTTTAGGGTTATAAGGCATAGGATAAGGATAGGATTAGGGAAGCAATTAGGGTTACAAGTAGGAGAAGCAAGTACTGTTTAAGTCCCTAAGGTTATAGTCTAGATTATTTCTAATAACCTAATTCCCTATAACCAAGGCTCTGATACCAATCTGCAACACCCCAACCGATGGCGGAAACATCGGGGTGCCACGTATTGATGATTGTTTTCAGTAGCACATGGTATAATATAAATTTTAAATAATTTATTCAAACATAATATCCAAAATATGAAATGATGTCTAAGAATTCAAATACATGATATCAAATAACAAACTCCAATAACTTCAAATAAAACTTCAAGTAAAATCCTCATGCTAACTCAAGCCTCAGCTTCATTGTTACCTGAAACATGTTAATTTTGAAAGTATTTTGGGTCAACAAAAGTTGGTGAGAATTACATAGGTTTTTGATAATAAAATGAATAAAATGTTGTGCAATTCATGTGTCATGTCAATCTAGCCCATATGTGAGAACATACTAGAAATAAATCGAGTGCATAATCAACCCTGATGACTGTTATAAAATGATACATACCATACACTCATGGTCCAATTGAATATGTTATGCGATAACAAAGACCCACGTAACCTTTGTAGGAGGCACGTATCCGGGTGGGATTGTCAGTCCAATAGATCTATCAATGTATACCGTCGGCTTGTACGGAGTTAATGATTATGCTAGAATGGTGCTTACTCTAATCATGCTCAAGACATAATGCAACATAGAAAACACATAGACACATTGATGATTGAATTGCAATGATAATGTTATAACATGTTTCACCCCAAAAATGGTGATAATAAAAGGGGCTATGTAAAACTCACCTTAGCAAATGTTAAACTTCTTGAAAAGATGAAATAATAGTGTTGCCCAAAATAATGCCAAATATCACCCTATAATAAGGTAATATATAATAAGTCTAAGTCTAATTAATTTATAAGTGTATCCTAGGGTTTCGATTTGGGGATAATCAATTGTTGAATTTAAATTAAAATGTTAATTAATAAAGGAAAATTTGATAATTAATAAAAGAAAGTCTTTTTATAAAATTTGAATTTTGAATGTACACATTAAAGTGTTTGAAGTATAAAAATAATTTTTATAAAATTATTTCATTTAAAATAGATTTTTAAATCTATTTATTACAAATTGCCAACAATTAACTTTAATATTCAAAAATACTAAAATTAAAGAATTTCTATTTTAAAAATCATATTTCTGTTCTAAATAATTAAAAATAATTTGTATAAAATTTTGGTGCAAAAATGATGAAAATTGGATTTATTATGATTTAATTATGATTAAATCTAACAAAAATTGATTAAAAATATAAAATAAATGATTTTACTGAATTAAAAATTATTTCAGTAAAGTTCAACTTTATAAAAAGTCAGGATAATTTTTGGAGAATTTAATAAAATTGTTTTGGTATATAAATGGATTTTTATAAATATAATAGTATAAAAATGATTTAATTATTATAAATATTAAATAAATGAATTTTTGAAAAACAAAAATTGTAAATAAAACTTTTGACTCAGATTTAATAAATATAATTTTTTTAGAATTTATAAAATAGTTTTAATATTTATAAATGAATTTATAAGTTTAAAATGTTTAATATATATATATATATATATATATATAATAAAGCTTTGTTTAAAAGAATAAAAAGAAGCAAAAAGGGGGGCAGTAGCCGGGACTCGAACCCGGGTACCTTGTGTAGCGAGCCCAGGTCACAACCACTTGGCCTAGGCCAGTGGTTGTGATATTCCCTGATCAAAATTAAATAAATACATTACGCGAATCAGAGTTTATCCCCAAATCAAAGTAACGAACCCTAGATTTAACAATTGGACAAATCAGACATTATGAACCCGATTAAAGTTAGGGTTTATGTTGTATGATCGCCGACTAAATAAACCCACAAGAGAACAAGAACTCACAGTGAAGAATCGAGTATAATTGCCGGGTCAAAGCAAAAAGTCAAATAGCGTAGAGAGATGATTATCAGAGATGTTTCAGAGACAATTGGAGGTTGAGAGAGAGATGTGAGCGAGTTGTGAATGATCGTAGGTCATCTATTTATACTGAGGATCAATGGTGGGTTTAATTGGAAGGTTTGACCACGATTTATTATCAAACGCGTATAATTCAAAATTAGTCAACGATCCGTTGTTAATTGACGTGTAATCGTGCAATACAAGGCCGGTAATCGTATGAATTTACCATATAAAGATCAATCATGAGTTAAAACACAAGATTGATCCACACGCTAACCCACAGTTGACTTTCCTTGTCAACTGTGAAGGTTTTAAATCGTGTATATAATTAAAGTGTGACCGGGTTTATAACAAGTGAATGGCTAGCCCAGTTGGTTGGATGGTGGTGTTTGTGTGATCCGGTCTTGGCGCGGGTTCGATTCCCGGCCAAACATAATAATTTTTTTGATATTATTTCAATGTTATAATATATATAATATATATATATATATAGTATTAGGGTTCCACAAATGCGACAAAAATAATAAATGCGAATATATAAGATGAAACTTGACGTTTTATTAATGACGAACGTGTAACGTACAAGTTTTAAATACGTAATGTTACATGTTAGATCTTAAGCATGCTTAATTCATTAAGATCTCTAAGGTAAGTGGGAGCAGTACAAGTCCTTATTATGACTTTTCGAAAGTACAAGATGCAGGGGAGAGACTCATTAAGTTTAACTCCAAATTTAACTTCGATTATTCCTCTTGTACACCTTACTGCACCAACTCTTACACACTTAGAAACTAATATTGCTCCTTATATACCTGAAAATAAAACACCTAACTAAAGCCAAGTTTGTTTCATAATAAACCCAATGTTCAACTCAGGAGGTCATCTGGGTCTAAAAGCCCATTAAAGTTGATGATCATGTAACCTTCCTGACTAACACAAAAAATGGATGTTTGGAAAGTTTACTGATCCTACCTTTTCTAATTAAATCATTAGTATCAATCAATCTTCTAAATGGAATAAAGCTATTATTAGCATAACTCATTCCATATTTTAGAATAACGTTTGGGATTTGGTTGATTAACCTAAAGGTATTCATAATTAAACCAGACCCGAATGGAACGTTGTAAGATAAGATTGATTGTAAAAGATTATACTCAAGGAGGTTTAGATTATCAAAGAATCTTCTTATCTGTATTATAAAAGATTTCTTTGAGGATCATTACCGTCCTAGTAGCTCATAATAACTAAGAGCTGCATTAGATGGACATTAAGACAACTTTCCATAACGATGACCTACATGTTCATTAAGCAACCCGAAAGTTCTAAACTAAAGGTTAAGAACACTTAGTCTGTAAGTCAATAAGATCCATGTATGGGTTGATGCAAGCATAAAATGTGTTGGAATCATAATGAAATTCTCTTCATCAAGAACTAAGTGGATTAAAGAACCTACCTCAAGATGAGTGGGAGCAACTAATGAAAACTTGTCCTTACATAGATGACGTTTCTCTTGACAAGTATATGTTACCTAAGTCAAAGCATTGTTCATGCATAATTTTGACATGATGAATATCGGGGATTCCTCTTATGTAATATGAATCAAAATATACCGAGATAGACCCGACGGGATATTAGTTTCATCCCATAAATTTTAGTCTAAGCGGGTCCTTAAGCATGTAACATACAACATTTCTCTCTTTTAGAGGATAATAGGATAATTTGAGATTATCACCTTATGCTTCATTAATTAGAAGACTGATGTAAATTTAAGTCTATGATTTTTTTTATGATATTGTTCGTATTGCTTAACACTAGACTTGTCTAGATTATTGAAAAGCATCTAATGGAACATTACAATATCTTTAAGAAACAAGAGACTATAATCTAAAGAAGAAGTGAGAACCTAAAGTGATGTCAATTTCGGGGTATATCATAACGTTAGCAGACATAACTATCTTATGGAGGAGTCATAAGGAACTGTTAACAACAACCTAAGTTATCATGACATAATGTGTTGTTGATCACAACAGAATGGTCATTAATGTTGTTGCTAAATTTATCAGTTGACTCATAACTTATTAACTCCATATAAATACTAAGTTGAAGACTTACTGTGATAAAGTCAGTTGCCCTAATTTCTCGAACAGTAACAGTTTGAGAGGAGCTGCATTAGAGTTCGATACAAAATTATTGTTCGCTTATGATTAAGAACAAATAGAGGATATCAGAATTTTGTATCGAATGCATTCATGATATGCTTATGGATCCAATAACTAAAGGTCTATCACCCATAAGTCTCACTAACGGGCCAACTAAGAGAAAAGGGTATTACTAATGACCATGTACAAGTGCATATCGTACTATGAATGACTTATGACTAATGACTAACGATTAATTTTTCCTCATTATGATTTGTTTGTCTATTAGTATGCTAAGCTAGCATAATGGCATAAAGACAATAATATAACAAATCTACTAAGGGCATAACGTTAATTGATCCTAATGTTAAGTTTTAAATTTGGGTGTAGTATGATTAATGGGGGTCCTAAGTCGAATAAAGACTTAACGGCTGTATTTCTCTGCTACATTTTGGGTTTAGAACTAAAATGAGTATTAATCTCTGCAGACTTACGTAATACTCATAATAAATGATTAGTCGGCTAAGTGGGAGAATGTTGGAATAAATATACGTAACGTGTGTATATTTATCAATAGCCATTATAATCATTTATATTATGATGATCAATTATTAATATTATCCTAAGCCCAATAACAGATATGTCTTTGATGGGCGGACTATCATTAGATGGGCCTTATTAGGGTGTCCCCTGGGTATGTATAAATATGGAGAGATATTATGAGATTAGGGTTGACACATTCATAACACCATTAGCCATCCCCTATCTCTCTCTCTATCTCTCTCAATGTGTTCATAACTCAAGAACACATAAACCATCAGAACTGCATGCCCTAAAGGGAACCCGATCAAGATGATGGTGTCTTCCATTACTGAGGTTCCTAAACGGTTAAGCATATCAGGTACACATGACCAAATCTTATGTTTATACCTTATGTTCTTATTAATATAATCAACATATCGTTAGTGCAACTTTACTAGGATGCATGAACCACGCTCGTTACAAGTACCACGCTCGACCATCAAAGAGTAAATAATGTGCCATTTCAAGAATAACTCACATCTCGCTTTGAGATACATCATATATTTTTTTTAACATTGCTATGTCATATTGAAAACAGAAAATAACCTCAACGGTATTCTCGTGGGCGAAGCTTATTAAGGGTCGTGGGGTACCCCAGCCTTACCGTTTGTTTTTGCTCAGTTGTGTAAATTTATGCGTTTTCGTCCGGAAATTTTATGCGTATTGAGTCCGGCCCCTCTTTTTTAATGGTCTCGTGACTTTCGTCCCTTCCCCTGGGAATTTGCTTTCAAGCTCCGCCACTGGGTATTCTAACAATTATTTTTTACTTGTTACGTATATCACTATACCTTAATGTTGAACTTGCTCAATTCAAGGCCTGAGGCCCTAAGTTTAATTCAAGATATTTTGTTGTTTTTTCAGGAAATGATTACCTTCACCATCAACCTTATATATCTAATCATTAGAATTCATTATTGTTTGTAAAAGCTAAGGGGCATCCACCATTCAAAATGTGTTTGAAAACCCAAATTTTGAACAAACTAAGAACTGAATTTATATTTTGGATTTCAGTTAATCTAGAATTCAGTTTATTTTTCTAATTTGCTTTTAAAAAGTTGCCATTAAAAAAAACATAAAGAAATCAAAAACCGATTCGATGAGCCTTCAAAACAGTCCTAGCTATAAAAGTGAACAATGAGGCACACATGAATCATGATACTTGTTAAATGCAAGATCGATCATTATGAGATAACACATGTAAAAAATTTCATCTAAAAAATCCAAACGTATCATTAAATACTATTTCAATCCAAGTAGTCTTTTTAAAAAAAAAAATGTTTCAAATAGAAATTTTAAAAGTCATATTCAAATGTAACAACATCAACCGCTTGATGACTTGATTTTAACTTAAGGTATAAGCGTTACTTAAGATTGACTCGTTAAAAGTTTAAATCAAATTGAGCTTATTAGACGTTGTCGAGCACAAACCAATATTGGAGCCTATTAGTAAACGAGTGTGTCCCAATCTTATATACTAAACTTGATTATTAGGTGAATTAATTAAATCAACTATTAATGAGTAAAAAAAAAACTATTAGGCTACCCGGTGTGAATTCAAGACCTTTAGTGCGTCCCCTCCATTTGTGACTCCTCCATTGGTTGCAAAACATCAACCTCACTAATAGGGATGAGCTTGGTACTGAACCGTACCGAACCGATACCTATTTTCGCTAAAACTTGATGCCGAGACCGAAAATATACGGTATGGTACGATATCGGTTCGGTACCAGTACGATATCGGTATTTTAAGGTAAATGCCGATATCATACCGAACTGAAAATACCGATACCGATATTTGTCAAAACTTAGTACCGAATTGGTACAAAAAATGAATCGGTATCGTGATCGGTTCATTATTTTCGGTATTCAATACCAAAATGCTCATCGCTACACCTCACGCACATATTAGATCTTACTATCACGCTCGTTATCCCACTCACGTGACCTTATTTGGAGCTCCATTGACGCCCCCCCCCCCCCCCCATTAGGGATGGGCATATTGCACCGAATACCAAACCGATACCGATCTTGTACCGAACCGAGGGTGTTTGGGATCGGTATCGGTACTCACATTTAGAGGTTTTCGGTTTTGGTATTTTCGGTACCGGTACGGGATCGGTAGGGTATCTGTATTTTAAGGTAAAATACCGATACCATACCGGTATCGTATCGATACCGAACCGATACCGTACCGTATGTTTTCGGTATCGGTATTAGGTTTTGGGAGTTTTCGGGATCGGTATCGGTTGGCACCGATACCGCCCCATAGTGGTTTACGGTGTGCTATCTTACTGATATGGCTATAGACATTACCCCACACTTCCCAATCTTGAAAAGAACTATTACACTATATATCAAAACAAAGTGGACATGAATAGTGCGTTACTTTTTCACATACGTGTTCTCACGTCACATTCTTACGCCACTTCTTTGCCACGTCTCTTTGACAACTATTCTTCCACTTCATCCTTCCCCATGAGTGTTTCAAGGCCTATACTTCCACCGCCTCACATCTCCTTCTTTGTTCGTTTTTTTGTGCCTACTCTATGCATCTTAGCCTCTCCATATGTTGTGATATTCTTTCTTTTTGCAGCTGATTCACCCTTTTCCACCGGAGCTCTTCAGCCATCACTGACCTGCAAGGTCGAGTTTGGTACATTTTTCACCCAATTACTGCTGTTCCTGCTTTGATCGGTTTTGCTTTCAGATTTTTTTTTGTTATAAAATTCCATCTCATTTGTGTTTCTTCCAATTTAGGTTGTCGCACAATTTTCGAGGTTGGGTTTAATCCTTTTTGTTTCTCATTTGCCTTTCAAATTTTCCCAGGTTAAAGTTTCAGTTTCCTTCTTTGAATTCTTAGGTAAACAAATTCAAATGCTACCTTTTATTCCTTTGATTGAGTTTGCCAGATTATGTTTTTGTTTGGTGCTTTCTAATTGAGCTTCTAGGGTTTGAAATCGTTAATTACTGTGTATTTGAATTGGTTGTTAATAGTTCGTGAGATACTGGTAATAAAGCTAGAGTTAATAATTAAAAGTAAGTCACAATATCCATCAAATCTAATAAATATTTTATTCACATTTTTTTTAGTAATTAAATGATATTAAAACATTAAATTGTATAACCATACAAATTTGAATGATTTTACTCACAATATTGAAACTTGCATATCACAGTGTAATACTCACTTTGCTTTGATTCATGTTCTTAAAATCATTGTACTGTACATATATTATATAGCCTAAGATTACTAAAGAAGATGTCAATATGGCATATCCACAACTTTTAATTAAGTATTAGGTTGCTACAATCTATTATGTAACTTAACTCAGTTGCTAAAATCAGTAATCAAGTATCACATTGATTGCTGTTAAACCTAGAAGGTTTGCTTCCATTTTATCAAAGCTAACCTATAAATTATTAGCAAAATTTTCCACTTAAGTGTGGTTTATAGTTATAATATTGGGTTTTCCTACAGTTTTTTAGTAGATAAGCAAAGACACCAAATGTCCATATTGGGAAGGCGATAGTCATACAATTTGTGATGTGTGTCAAGGACCAAGAGTCTACGCCCCACATAGATCATCACTACTGATCAAATTTTATTTGTATTACACATGTAATTAGAAGCAACATAGTCATTAAGATATGTGTAGATGAGTCTAAATCAACAATCATAAGTTTTTTTTTCCACAGATTTAGCCATTATTTGCATTTAACTTGGGTAAACAAGCACTTTTGTTTTGTTACCATATAATGATATTATTTGCATATATTACTTTAATATTTGTGTGTATTATTAAGTTTTAGAGAAAATTGCTCGAATAGTTCCTGTGGTTTGCACAATTTTCACCTATAGTCCTCAAGTTTTTAAAATTACAGCCATAGTCCTCAACTTTTGGTGTTTCTTAACTCGAATAGTCCTTGGAGTGGATGTGAAATTATTAAATTACCCTTTTGATGGATGGAGGTTAAATAATTCAGTTAAGTTGATGTAAAAGTATTAAATTACCCTTACCCTAATAAAAAAAATCAATTAATTAATAAAATATAAAGAGGGCCCACTTAACCTCCTAGCCAATTATTTTTCTCCACCTATTTTAGTGGGGCCACCAACTTTATCTTCCTCACCCTATCACCACCACCAACCACCACCATAACCAACCACCAACCCATATATATATATATATATATATATATTATATATATATATACACACACACACACAAACACACACACGGAATCCTCGGTCAACACCGCCAATGTCCAATCCAGCGCCACCACCATTAACATCAACCGTCATCACCTTAACTGACCAATAATCCCTATCCAATAACCTTATACGAACCCAGACCTACTGTTCTGTTCGACGGTAATTCGGTGATTGAATCACCATCACCTCCTCTTTGACCATGACAAACCGCCACTGTATGAACACCCAGATCCTCGTCGTTCGCTACCACCGTACTCCTTCCTCCGCCGCCGTCACTACAGTAACCCTAATCGGAACCCCGACCTGCTTCTGTCACCGCTTTCATCTCTGTCTCTCTCTCCTCTGTGTCTTTCTCTCTCCTTTGCGTCTTTCTCTCTCTCTCTCATCGGTCCTCTTTGTTCCAGATCTGATGGTAGATGTGTGTGTGTGTTATTGAGCGATGGTGGAGCCACCACTACTCCGACGTGGCCTCATCAGAAACTCCCTCCTATCCTTCATCCTCATTCGGTTCTCCCCCCTCTCTCTATTTAATCGGTATATGTATGTATGTTAGAAATGAAGTGTGCAGATAAACGGGGAACACAAAATTGGGTTGGGGTTTTTATAAGAGCTGGGATAAATGTTTTTTATAAGAGTTGGGTTGGTGGTTGGTTATGGTGGTGGTGATAGGGTGAGGAAGATGAGGTTGGTGGGCCTCACTAAAATAGATGGAGAAACATAATTGGCTAAGGGGTTAAGTGGGCACTATTTATATTTTATTAATTAATTGATTTATTTTTATTTTTATTGGGGTAAGGGTAATTTAGTAATTTTACATCCACTTAACTGGATTATTTAATCTCCATCCATCAAAAGGGTAATTTAGTAATATCACAGCCACTCCAAGGACTATCCGAGTTAAGAAACACCAAAAGTTAAGGACTATGGCTGTAATTTTAAAAACTTGGGGACTATTGGTGAAAATTGTGCAAACCACAGGGACTATTCGAACAATTTTCTCTAAGTTTTATAAATACTAGGTATATATTGTAAACTTCCTAATCTCATATGTGAAATCTTGGAAGCTGGAAGTTGTATAAATGTATGATAGTTTATAAAGATTAGTTAAAATTGAGAAAAGGAGAAATGGGTGTTGTATCACCATTAAACAAACAACAATGATGAGAGTCAGAGAATGCCAAAAACGATCTATTAGAGTTGTGTTCATCTTCTTCACTCTGGTCTCTACGCTCCGTAACCTCCTCTTCTTCACCGTTGTCTCTACGCTTCGTACCCGCCACAAAGCACAGACAATAACACTAGTTTTTCTCAATTGAAAAAAGTCCATTCCATTATAGGGATGAGCTCTACTAACCGATACCGATCCCGAAAACTCTCAAACCCAATACCGATACCGAAAACATACGGTACGGTATAGTATCGGTATTTTACCTTAAAATACCGATACCATACCATACCGATCCCGTACCGATACCGAAAATACCAAAACCGAAAACCTCTAAATGTGAATATCGATACCGAACACCCTCGGTTCAATACATGATCAGTACGGTATCAGTTCAAGATCAGTATCGATTCGGTATTCAGTGGTATGCTCATCCCTATTCCATTCTATTGAAAACATACCTTTAAAATATTAAAATAAAAATTGAGCATTCACAAGGCCACATGTGTTGCATGCTAGATGTTCTCTACTTTTAAGTGGCAGTTTCATTCCATCAAAGGTATTCAAATACAAATAATAATCTTCCAACACACAGAAAAATAAAAATAAATAAATAAAAACTAGAAGAGAGAGAAAGTTAACCCACACACACCGGTAGCCGCAAGAAGCATCACACAAACACATCGCAATATTATTTCTGCTCTCATCTCCAATCTCTCTTATTATTATTATCACTACCTAAATTCATATTCATAACCCGATTAATATTATTATTATTATTATCATCCCTTCCTGTGTCCTAAAAAATCACCACATAATCAATCGATCTATTTATATAAATTTTTCAGATAAGGTGTGTTTGAACAGGTTATTATTATTATTATTATACTCAAGGATCTGACACCCGATCGGTTCCTCATATTATTTGCATTTCACGCCGATCGTCTTGTTTTTGCAGTTCCCGAGGTACGATCTGTTTACGTTTTTACTCTATATGTTGTTGTTGTTGTTTCATGATCGGATTAATTAGTTTCTTTTTTTATTTATTTATTTATTTAGATTGCTTCATTTAGGTTTATTATTTTTACTTGATTTGAAACTAATTATTTGCTTTTATTTTTATGGTAAAGGAAATGTTTTGTGGTTTCAGATTATTATTATTTTTTTATTTTTTTTTATAGTTTTGTTTCTATTTTTATACCTGACATAGATAGTTGTGTTGTGTAAGATTATTATCCCTAATAGAATCAAAACCCTAGACTATAATAATTAATATTTATAATTATATTTATATTTATTTGCTAGTTTTTGCTATAAATACTAAAACTTTTTGTTTTTTTTTGCTTTCAAAGTAAGCAACTTTTTAGGTTTTAGTAATTCTTGGCAAGTTTCTAGATTTTTTTTTTCTAATTTTATATGGTTTTGATTTAGAAGCTTGAAAGGGTTGCTTGGGGGGGGAAATGAGTTGGATATAATTTGTATGGGTGACGATGCCACAACTGCGTAGTGGGGCTCGACGATCGAAACGGCTTGGAGATCTTCAGCAGCCTGCGGCTCAACCTGTTGAACAAGCGGAGAATATTGTTGCGGCAGCTCGGACGACGACGAGAAGGAAGACTGGTGGAGGAAGAGGAAGAGGAAGGGGTAATGCTGCAGCTGTAGGAAAAGGGAGGCCGGCTGGTGGCGGTAGAGGTAGAGGTGGTGCTAAGTTGATTGATTTGGACCCGGAACCTCCTTGTGAGATTGGTGCAAACGCTGTTGGTGGTGTTGCGGAACCTGTTGTTAACGGTGGTGCTGATAAGGATATTGGTATGGAAGGAGGGAGCGCTGATAGGATAATTGGAGTTGAAGAAGAAGGAAACGCAACTCCTGTACCTGATAGGGTAATATATCTGCATTTTTAAGGTTGCCTTGTTTCCGTTTGTGTGGATTGTAAGGTAAGTTTTGTATTTAAATTTTATGCAGGTACAAGTGGGTAATTCTCCTATATATAAGACGGAAAGGAAGTTGGGTAAGGGTGGTTTTGGGCAGGTTTATGTTGGTAGAAGGGTGTCAGGCGGCAGTGGTAGAACCGGCCCGGATGCAGTTGAGGTATGTTAAGACTTAAGACAGTACATGCATTGGTTGTTCATGATAACCTATCATACTGAATTATTGTTATTTCTTTCTGCCTCCTTTTATAGGTAGCATTGAAATTTGAGCATCGTAATAGTAAAGGTTGCAACTACGGGCCTCCGTATGAATGGCAAGTGTACAGGTATGTGTCAGAGACCTAATTGTTTTGAAAGAGGTCGTTAGGTTTGCTTGTATTATGATCTAATTTGTGTACATTTGTAATGCAAAAAGTTCATTGAATGGATGTTACGGGATTCCATGGGTTCACTACAAGGGCCGACAGGGTGATTTCTACATTCTGGTGAGTTTTGGTTTGAAAATTTTCACTTATATGACCGCCTTAATTTTCCAATGGTGTAGCGTGATATAACTTTTATCTTTTTCAGGTCATGGACATGCTCGGACCTAGTCTTTGGGATGTTTGGAATTCCTTAGGCCAATCGTAAGATGAAGAATTATATTTTTTTTGCCATTGTTGTGCATATAATTTTATTTGGGTCTTAAATCAATTTCTTGTGCAGGATGGCACCGAATATGGTAGCTTGCATTGCTGTTGAGGCAATATCAATTCTTGAAAAGCTTCACTCAAAGGGGTAAGATTCATTTACATGGCTTACATGTTGAAGGATAATTTATATGCTTATGTACACTCGTAAGGTTGTTTAACAATATAATTGTCTTACGTTAAGGTTTGTGCATGGAGACGTGAAACCTGAAAACTTTTTACTTGGTCAACCTGGATCAGTTGATGAGAAGAAGCTTTATCTTATTGATCTTGGTTTAGGTAAGCTTTCCTAATGGTGACGTAAATTTAGTAATAAGAAAATTTGTTGTTCTTGGAATGTGTTAAATGGACTTTGACGTGACATGCTTCACAATTTGGATTTCTTGTAACAATCCAAGTAAGATTATGTCATTTATTTGAGTTTAATTAACATAATTAATACATATGACACCTCGTTGCTTCAGCTTCAAAGTGGAGAGAGTCGTCATCTAATCAGCACGTTGAATATGATCAACGGCCAGACATATTCAGGTTTGCGGGTTTTGAATTTGTTATATAATTTGTTTTAATTAATGAAGTCCATTTTTTATTGAGTAAGTTATTTGACAGGGGTACAATAAGATACGCAAGTGTACATGCGCATTTAGGTCGTACAGGCAGTAGAAGGGATGATCTGGAATCGTTAGCTTACACATTGATATTTCTCATAAAAGGAAGGTTACCATGGCAAGGCTACCAGGTAAGCTGGCTCTTTTAACTACACTATCCATAATGAAAGATCGTTTTACGTAGTAGATAATAATTATTGTTTTGAATGTTTCAGGGAGACAATAAGAGTTTCCTTGTTTGTAAAAAGAAAATGGCTACGTCACCTGAGCTCATGTGTTGCTTTTGTCCTGCCCCATTCAAACAATTTCTTGAAGCGGTTACCAATATGAAATTTGACGAAGAACCAAATTATGCTAAGCTTATTTCTTTCTTTGATACCCTAATCGAACCGGTTACATCATTGAGACCAATCAGGATTGATGGAGCTCTCAAGGTTCTTTTTTTCTTCTTCTTCTGTAAACTACCTTACTTTTCTTATCTTATCAATTATCATATACTTATTTCCTTCCATGTTTTTGTTTTACTAGGTTGGACAGAAACGGGGTAGATTGCCTATAAATTTAGAAGATGATGAACAACCAAAGAAAAAAGTACGCGTAGGCAGTCCTGCTTCACAATGGGTATCAGTTTACAATGCCCGACGGCCAATGAAGCAAAGGTAGGTTGGTAATTAGTAAAGTGTGCCTTTTATGTATATTGATAATTTAAGTATTTTATAAAGGAAATGCAGTCTTTTATATCAAGCAACAGTAATTAATAGTTTGCTACTTTTGTTATTTTACATTACACCTGAAGAAGGTTTAAGTACTTGAGAATATCTGGATATTAAAATTTTTCAGTAATCTTATTTCTTAATAACTCATTAAAAGTCTAGTAGGTTCTCTTTTACTTTATCATCTGTTTATTTTGTGTTTCATTTGTTCTGTAGGATACTAGTTTAATAATGCGTAATGACTTATAAGTGATCAATTTTATTACTTTATTTGCTATTTAGTTACAAATTATTATATTAGTTTATTATCTTATTTGTTTTTTATTAGTTTGTTACTTTATGTGCTATTGTACCTTAGCCATTCTATATTTTATGTTGAAATGATGTTAGTATATAAATTGCATTTTTCCAGTCGGTCGATCAATGCTTATATATTGCATTTGTGCTTCTTTTTATACCAGGATGTTTTATACCTAATCTTAGCAATTGCTTTATTTGTCAAATAAGCACTTGCATTGTTTAGCCACAAATAGTTTAGTAATTAGTACATGCACATACTTGATGCTAATCAACTCTTACCTTCTAAATTTCACATCCGTCGCACACAAGTTGCCATGGTGTAGATCTTAGTTTATAATAATCGCTTAATCATTCAAGAAGACCTCAATCTTTTTTTTTACTTTTTTTGCACAGATATCATTACAATGTTGCAGACTTGAGACTTAGTCAGCATGTAGAGAAGGGTAACGAAGATGGTTTATACATCAGCTGTGTGGCATCTGCTTCAAATCTTTGGGCCCTGATTATGGATGCCGGAACTGGTTTTTGTTCTCAAGTTTATGAACTATCATCTGTCTTCCTTAACAAGGTTTTTGCTGGTTTTGTAGCTCCCTTTTTCTTCTCTTCATATTTTTATGACTTAAATATCATTAAGAATTTGTGTATTCATCAGGACTGGATCATGGAACAGTGGGAAAAAAACTATTACATCAGCTCAATTGCTGGTGCAGCTAATGGAAGCTCTCTAGTTGTTATGTCTAAAGGTTAGAAAGTTTCATATATTAATAACAAGGGACAATTCTAGATATAACCTTTTTTTTGTTTATCTATACAAGTTTCATAATATTATATCTATTCCTTAAAACACAAAAGATCTTATTCGTTGATTTAGTATTAAATAAAATATGCCTGACTACTAATTACGGTCTTTTCACTAGATAAACAAAGAAAATGCTTTGAGGTGACCTACACTAATATTAATGTTTTCCTATTCGTTTTCGCAGTGAAGCAAACTATTATGAGCATCTGCTTTAATTTATCTATTGTAGACTGGATAAATAGGATGTTTTAGTGTCTGTTAAGAAATTTAGAAGGATGTATACAAAATATTTTACTTGTAGAAGGATATATGAAACTAGTTCTATTTAGGATGTTTCTTGTTTTCGATAAATTTTCAGGTTAAAATTACTATTTTGGCATATTTTTTATCATTATAATTATTAGTCAGATTGTTTTTGGTTCACAAGCTTCCATATTTGTCATTATCAAAGGTTGTTCAACACATTCGACTTGTTTTAAAGCTTATTGGACCATTTAAATTGATTTATGCATCTACATCAAGATTATGAATGCACTGTGGTGATCGTGAGCCCATCCTAGCTGTGGTGGCATATGCCAAATTCTGATTTCATGTATGTAAAACTAAATGCATGCATGTTCCTTATCGTTGGGTATATTTATTTATCATCTCAGGAACACCTTACACTCAACAGTCGTATAAAGTGAGTGAGTCGTTTCCGTTCAAGTGGATCAGTAAAAAGTGGAAAGAAGGTTTTCATGTGACTTCTATGACGACAGCTGGCAGTCGTTGGGGTGTTGTTATGTCCAGAAACTCCGGATTCTCTGATCAGGTTTGACTGCACAACTTTATAAAAAAAGCTTCTCATTTTTCTTATTTCATGATAAGCAAGTGCATTTACTTATGAATGGGCTAACTTGGGTTGTGTTCATTTTATCGGATCAAATGAGAAAATAAATAACTTAGCTGAAAAGTAAACAGATTGTTATGGTGCTTATATACCATGGTGCTGAAAAGTTCCGATTTATGGTGTTTTTTTTATTCTGTTTTAAATGAGACGAATCAAAAGGTTTAGTTTTTAATAAAAGGGAGCGAGTCAAATGAGTCAAACATGTTACATTGGTGAAAGTCATACGCAAGTCCTTTTCTAATTCTTCTTTATTTGTTTTATTCAAAGATTGAGCTAACTTTTGTGATAATATCGGTGTTGTATTCATACATGATACAACTTTAAAATACTTCCCCTTATCCAACCCTACCAATACAAAATCTTGCCCGTTTTGACTTGCTGCTGATTTAACCACCTCAGGTTGTGGAACTTGATTTTCTGTACCCAAGTGAAGGAATACACCGTAGATGGGAGAATGGATACAGGATAACATCTATGGCTGCTACACCTGATCAAGCTGCTTTCATACTCAGCATTCCTAGACGCAAAGTGATGGATGAAACCCAAGAAACTTTAAGAACATCCGCCTTTCCAAGCACTCATGTTAAGGTACACTTCATATCTTATAACTTTTTTTTTATATTTCTAAATCAGTATTTTATAAGCTTCTTTTGTTAGTACAAACTTGGTTTTAAAAGGCGCGTCTGAGGTGCGAGGTGCTCAGAAATCGCCTTGGAGCACCTCACGCTTTTCTGAACCAAGAGTACAAATCCTTTTAATGACGGTTTTCTGTTCATTTTGCAGGAAAAATGGTCAAAGAATCTTTACATTGCGTCCATTTGTTATGGTCGAACCGTTTGTTGACTGGTGTCGGAAGAGCACCTCATTGGACTTATTTTGGGTGGATTTTGTTGTATGAGCGGTTAAGTGGCAAATGTAAATCATTTAAGCTTGTGCTGTGGTGTAAAATGGACAGAGAGTTGATAATTGAAGTAAAAAAAGATGAAAGAAAAGGAAGAAAGGACTGAGATAGAAGCTAGAGAAATGTGTGACATAAAGTCACAACATGTGATTTGTAGTCTGGCTTGGTTTGGTTCATGACTTCTGTACTTTGAAATGATTAATGGGATGGCGAAATCTAAGTCATTCGACTATTTATAATGTTTTGTTTGTGTCGTGTGGTTCTTGTGATTGCTATGTTTGGTTTAATGAGCAAAACATGTGTTTGAGTTAGGTTTTTGTTATATGATTCTTAACCGTTTCAAATGAACCGCAACAAGATGGTGATGGCGGTGGACTGGTGGTGCGCCGTTGGCAAACTTCCCGATTGTAATAGAATCGAGGTAAAACGCAGTACGGCGTATTAAGGGGATAAAGGTAATAAACTTTTAGTTTGATATGTGCTGTTATTTTAAGTCGCAATTCTAGTCTTAAAATGTCACTTATAATCTCTTCTTTTAGAAGTTATTTGTATGATATCATTTTGTTTACTCTTTTTTAGCTAATGAAGAAAGATCCGAAATCTTCTTTTTAGGCTATAGGGTATGGTCACGTTCCTAGTCATCATCACTACCCTTCACGTCATCGCCATATCACTTCATCCTCCATGATCATTACCCACTATGTTATGGTCTGGCCACGTCTTCCATACCCCATAGCCTTAGTGTAATGACTTCTGCCACACCTCATCTGCCTCTCCTTTGCAAAAACGTTTCGGTCTCCACTAACCACCACCACCAACACGAATGCTCAGACCACTTCCGCTATCACCTCTCCGCTTTGTGTGACAAAAGAAAGGAGACCAGTGGTGCATTTTCTTGAATCGTAAAATGAAGTTTCTACATGAACTTAACAAAAAGAGTAAAGTCCTTGTACTCGACAACCAAATGCAACATACTTGATTTCCAAAAGAAATAATTAAAAGTAATTCTTTACTTGACCATGGGTCGGCATGTGTAACAAACTTTTTAAGTGAAATATACTTTTATTTTCGTAATTAAGTAATGATAAGACAATCATTAGTTAATACCAAACTAAAACCATTAATCTAACCAATAATACATTAAAAGGATTTATACCCACTAACAAAACAACTCCAATTAATGTAGTGTTATACAAGCGTGTTATACGAGCATGGGCAGATCCAGGCCACCGTCACGAATTTTTAGGAACCCACTCGGTTAGAAAAAAAATAGAAAAAAAATTAGTGACAACCTTGTATAATTTGAAAAAAATTACCAAAATAAACCTCCTAAAACTGGAAACTCATAGGTTAGTAGATCTACCACTGTATACAAACATATACTCGGTGAAGAGACTAGAAGGAAAGAGTGTGTGTCAACATTGACTAAAAAACATATCATTAGTAAGGGGCTGTTTGGTAAGCCTTTTAACGAGGTTCTGAACCATTCAATGCTGAATGATTCAGCATTCAATGCGTTTGGTTCAACTTCTGAATGAAATGGTTAAGTCTGAACCATTAAGATTTGAGATGTTGCTGAACCATTAAGCACTGAATTAAGTTAAACCTTAATGAGACTCTCCTACCAATGTGGGACAAGGTAAGAGGTCCAACTTAATGATTCAACACTTAATCATTCAGACCTCTTAACCATTCAACATTTAATCAACCAAACAGCCCTTAAAACTAAAACCATGAATTAATAATTTTAGTAAATCAATCATAATCGCAATCACCTTAAGAAATAAAACAAAAAATCTTAATTATTAAATAGTCAAATAAAAATAGAAAATAAAAAATCAGTTACGCCATAGCCCATAGTCACGTCTTCAGTCTTCCATATCATCATCCTCCAATATCAATTCGCAGCGGTTTCCTGACGTCACCATCGTTCCCAAATCTTATCACCATCCTGTAACCCTAATAATAATAATAATAATAATAATAATAATCTCAACCTACAATATCTCCGATCCACAACGATGGTGATGAACAGCCCACTGGTAGCGACGGTGGCCACCATCTCCGCCGATCTATGCCAATACATCGCCTGCAATCCCGAACGATTACCTAGCCAACAAGTTCTTCATCTCATCTTCTGCTTCCCTTTCCAACAGTTCCGTCGATTCGCTCTTTGTCTCTGGACCTTCTTCTGTTTTCCGACTAACTATTTCCATTCCTCTTCTTCATCTTCATCCTCTTCTTCTTCGTTTTCGTCTGATGAAGATTCGCACTCAGATTAATTATCGATCCGATTAATCGTCTGGTTCTGTGTAATGTGACGTCATTCAGTGTATAATTTCTTTGATCCTTGTTTAGTTTTTGTTTATTATGACGTGTAGACTTTGGTTCGTTGTTGTTGTTTATTGGTTGTTGTACTATTGTTAGCATATATAATGATTAAGTTTTACTTGAAATACAAAATATTATTCACATAATTTGTTCTAGTTGTAGGATGTTTATATTAGACTAGTTATGTAAAGGTATCCATAGTGTAATATTGTTCTCTGTATATAAAGCCTTTATCTGTGTAACTCTCTCTGTTGTAAGAATCACTAGGCGCTAGTCGGCTGGTAAGGTACTGACTGGTGATTAATCAATTGCGATTAGTAGGGATTACTGAGGATTAATCAGATTGGGATTTTATATGTAATTTTTAGTTATATGTATACAAAAACGTGCACACACACGTTTTTATATGTAATTGTTTTAAGTAGGCTACTGGTTTTTGGCCGATTAGGACCAGATTTGACAACCGTTGCCTGCCTGGTGTTTAATGGGCCAATTAGATGATAACTAATCGGTGAATCTCCGACTAGAGATTAGTTGGAGGCTAAGTGCGATTTTTACAACCATGTAACCTTTTCATGCACACGATCAATATGTTATACCATACGATACAATATGTGGTATATCTGGTTATGATTCTCATTGTGTTATTGCTTACTTGCCATTGAAGGAAGAATGAAATCTTGAGTTAGAAGCTTGACATAAATGAAGGTTTCTTGGGTCATAATGTCATATAAGATGTTGATGAATTTGCTTAGATACTTCTGTTGACGTGTTATTAGACGTCAGTTAATCGTCGCCAATGTGGAAGCAAGTTAGTTATTTAGTTAGTAGTTTAGGGCCTCATGCAATAAGATTATCATCTTGTATATAGAGGCATGATCTTTGTAAAAGTCCCAGAATTCTTTAAATAAGAAATGTTGTTTGACTGCTTTCGACTCACAGAATTTGCTACATCTGGATGTTCTCGAATTCCCTTTTAACATACGAATATAGGATAATAGAAGTTGTCATATATCCGACTTTACAGGAGCGTTACCTCTCACGAGTAGTTTGCCTCTTCTGGTTTGGGTAACAATTGTCTATACTTTTAAGCTGTAAGTATGTTATTGTCTTCTAGCATCGAGTCTTCGGTCTTCTAGCCAGATGAAGATGCAGGATATATTTCCATTCATGAAGCTATGCTGATAGTTTCTTTAATGTTGATTGTGACCGTTAATATATTGAAGACCTGCACAAGTTTTGGCATCTGTGATGTTATTGTGCTCGTCTGGTACTAATACAATTCGTTTTTTAGACCATCTCCAATGCAAATAAACGGATGAACACCACCAATCCACCATTGGGGGTGGGCGTTCATTGATGGTTTCACGACTGGAACTCCAAACGCGAACAGATGGGTTTGAGGTGGGGCACTCTACACGCAAACAATAAATATCTTCTCATTTGACCATGCCGCTATGCTTGGGTCATTGTATAACCTGGAAACAGGCGTTTTCTTGATTATTTGGTATTTGCTATTGTTTAATATTGATTGTGTGGAATTTTCAAATAGGTTTTTTTAAACAACAAAAAATGGCAGATCAACACTTGAAAATATGTCAACCATCTGTGTGGCAATGAAATAATCAAGAAAATATGTCAGCTGTTCCAAAATAATTTGAAAATTTTAGAATCTATGTTGCAATCAAGTAACCTTCAACATGTTGATGAAAGCAGATTCACCTTTTTGATAGTGAATGCTAATTATTTGATATGTTACTTGCTTTTAGTTGTGTGTTAATTGCCTGTTAGGCCATGGGGTATACTCTAACCATCTTTAACTCCACCTAGATTCCACATCTTTCATTTTGTCTCTTTTCGCACTAGCTCACTTCAAGGAAATGGTTTAACGCCCCTTAACTCTACCTCATCCCTTAACTTTCTCTCTTTTAAGTCATGTTAACATGTTAACTTAGTGACAATTTAATGCTCCTTAACATGGGAAGGGAGTGGTGCACAATAAAAGTTAACATGCCACGTCACCGTTAACACTCTTGGTGTGAAGGTATACCCCATGGCCTTATATTAAGTGACCATTAAATCGGTTATCTTGTTTTTGGAGATGTTTAAAGTTGGCATCAAGAAAAAAAAAAAAAAAAGAATAGTGCCTTTTGTGTTTTGAATTAAAACTCCCGTCAAGTTTGAAATTGCATAACTTTAGTCTTTATCTAAAACGGTAAAGACATGTTCGTCTTTGTTCATTTAACTTTAACCGAACACGAATGTATAATCGAACACATTGTTTTGTTCGTCTTCGTTCATTAACAAAAAGGGTATGTTTGTGTTCGTTTATGTTTGTTCGTTTAAAGCCTAAACGAACATTTCATGTACACAAACGAACATATAAAAAATTTAAATGAACATATCTGAACAAACACACATAATGTACCATTATAAACACAAATTGACAAGTTTAATACATTACAACTAATCTTAATTAGGGTTCACGCAACTAACTATTTGTGTATTAATTAATACTTAAACAAACATAAATAAACAAACATAAACAAACATAAATGAACGAACTTTCAAGAACATGAATAAAGAAACACAATGTTTGTTCATGTTCGTTCATTTAATTAAACAAACTTATCGTTGAACAAGTTTACGAATAGTTCATGAACGTTTGGTTCGTTTACATGCCTAATGTTTTCTTTTGCAACCAAACAACCAACAATATTAATTTTTTTTTTCCCAAAATGAACACATAACCAGCGAATTAATTCAAAATAAACATTGAATTTTCAACTACCAAAGAGACTACTATGCGCTATGGCGAAATGTGCCACACCTACAAAGTGTGCCAGTGCTTCCCATGTATACCACTTCACTCGCTTGGCATGTATATTTCGTTCTGAGAATGATCAATTCCATTTCCCCTTTAGTTTCTTTCTTGTTACCAACCAATACCTTAGACTTTTTAATCTTTTCATTTCAAGATTTAAGTTTACAAAACTAAATTCCTGAGTGTAATTACTGTTGGAAATGGTGTGCAAATATCGATCAAACTATGATCCAAAGAGTTATACTTTGGAGTGCGAACATAGAAATAATATTTATTTGTTAAATATTATTAATCACAAATAACTTCGATTGAGAAATAAGTATATAGCAAAATATTTATTGAATAGATTATTGCAAATAATCGATGTCGATTGTTTAGAGAAACAATAGATTCAAAGTGGATTGATTAAACGGATTAATCAATTGAATCGTTTAAAGCGTTGAACGATATAATAATTATTAGAGAATAATTATTATGGCGTGATCGAACAATTGTTATTCCATATTAATAAGTGGTGATAGATAATTGTCGGGACACGACGATTATAGACGGGTTAAATATTATGGTGATTATTATTTAAGGTGTTATACAATAATAATGTTATTACTTGATAATAACATTACATAATATAAAAGTTTATTAATTAATTGTTAATTAATAAAATATGGTGGACTAATAATTAAATGTTAATTATTTATGTGGTAACTGATTTGGAAACAAATTAATAGTTTAGGGACTTGAAAGAAAAAATGATTAAATATAATCATCTTATTCTTAAAACCATAGTTTGATATTGGTTTTAGAGAAAACCATACCCACCAATTGTTTTAATTAAGGGGTTCATCAAAACAACAACCACCACATCCCACGCCGCCACCTCCACCAACCACGGCCACCCTTCGCTGTCGTGACCACCTCCACCGTCACGCTCCACCTCCACGCGCCGCCCTACCCACGCGCGACCTCCTCCTTTTTTGGCTCGGACACTCATGCGCCTCCCTAGGTGTGGCCGTGAGCTGTCACGTAGCCTCGGGGCACGTGCCTTGTCCCTTGGGTGCCTCGTTTCGCGTGCTTGGTCATTTTGTGTTGATAGAGATTTATACCGAGTGTTCTTGGGTGATTCAGGTGATTATTGAATTTTGGTGTTTTGCTAAGTAGCGCGGCGTTCGTAGATCTATCGTGCGATTTATTTGATGTTTCGTCAAAGGTAGTTTTCTAAACACCCTATGGTTGTATTATATTATTTGTTCTTGATTTGTATATGGATCACTGGAATGAGATTGTGTATTCGGTTTAATATATATTGTTTTCGGTATTACACGCTTCCGCCTTGATTATTGATAAATGTTATTTAATATAATTTGTGCTAAAATTTTATATATACAGGGGAAAGTTAATTTGAGAATATATATATATATATATATATATATATATATATATATATATATATATATATATATAGGGTAGGGTTCAATTGAGAACCAACCCTTAGTTAGGAACTTTAGGAACCAATCTCATCCATCCATCTTCAATGGCATGATGGTAAATATGTTAAACATTAATTAACTTTTTAATTAAATCAAGGGGTAATATTGTCTTTTGGTATGTGAGTATTAATAGGTTATTTAGTATACATTGTAACTGACAAAAACCACAACTAATATCATTTGTGCGTACAAAAAAATTATAATGTACGATAAACATTAAACAACTATACGTCAGTGTATATTCATATTCCAACAATTATACATCAGTGTATATTCCAATCATTGCTACAAAAACATTATACTGTACGATAACATTAAAACAACTATACGTCAGTGTATATTCATATTCCAACAATTATACATCAGTGTATATTCCAATCATTGCTACAAAAAAACATTATACTGTACGATAAACATTAAACAACTATACGTCAGTGTATATTCATATTCCAACAATTATACATCAGTGTATATTCCAATCATTGCTACAAAAACATTATACTGTACGATAACATTAAAACAACTATACGTCAGTGTATATTCATATTCCATGCACTCACACGAACTGATAGGTTGGTCTTATCAAGAGTAACCTGAAACAAAGAAAAAGGTTGTTTAGCATATACATCAGTGTATACATACAATATACATCAGACCCCAATAAAATTGATGCTATAGAACAGTGTTTAGTATCGTCATATTCAAACAATTATACATCGGTGTATAGTCCAATCATTGCTACAAAAAACATTATACTGTACGATAACATTAAACAACTATACGTCAGTGTATATTCATATTCCAACAGTTATACATCAGTGTATAGTCCAATTAGTACTACAAAAACATTGTACTGTACCATAATATTCAACAAATATACGTCAGTGTATATTCATATTTCAACAATTATACATCAGTGTAAAGTCCAATTAGTGATACAAAAACATTCTATAGTATACACTGATGTATACGAACCATGAATATACGAACCCTTAGTGTATAACCGTCTTCTTTATCCAGCAACCCTATACCATCAAATTCAACATATATACATCAGTGTATATTATGTTTAATTATATTACCAGAGAAGGAAAGAACCGGTGGGTTCCAGACCACCGTGTACGGCGGCGCACGACAAGCCCATTATATATATTATGGCTAATACCTGCACAAGCAGAGACTATATGAACAATATTGTTGGTGTATGCTTTGTGGGTCAAGATGTCACAGACAAGAAAATTATCATAGATCAATTTATACGCATGGAAGGCGATTATAACTCAATTATACTTTATAATGTTTGATTATCTTGCAGGAGAAGATCTCATACCACGATTTCTTCTTCTTGGTTTCGTAGGGTTTGTATTCTTGCTCTGATCTGTTCCTCGTAAATAAAATGTTTTAAAACAGTGACCCGATGATGATTTCAAAGGAAGTAGACGGTGGTTAGGGTTTGGAATTGGGGTTTTTTTTAGAGAGAGAAAGTATAGGAGAGAAGAGTGGTGTGAGAATGGTGGAGAGAAAGAGATGGGGGATTTTATAACTTTTTTTTTAAATTAAAATATAAAACATAATTGTTCAATTACCATCCTACCCTTAGATCAAGATTAAAAGATGAATGGCTCAGATTGGTTCCTAAGTTCCTAACTAGTACCTTGGTTCCTAAATGATCTTTTTCCTATATATATATATATATATATATATATATATATATATAGGGGAGGGTTATCTTGAGAACGCTAAATATCGCGAGAACAGTGAGAACAAGTGAGAAACTAATCAAAATCATTTTTTTTCAATACAAACCTAATTATAATTAAAATATAACATTAATAAATGAATTTTCTTTCCAAATAATTCATCTTTTCTTGCAAAAACACTTTCAAATTAACTTTTTACACATGTGTAAATGAAACAGTTTACACATGTATAAACAGTAAATTTACACATGTGTAAAAACAATTTATTTTCATATATGTTTGAATTTTTACGCGTAAATTGTGTTTTTGAGATTGTATTTTAGTAATAAAGATAAGTGTAAAAAGAAAATTTGAATTTGAATGGTTTTAGGTGCCGTTCTCGCGGTTCACACGAAATATATGTGTTCTCAAATTAACTTTCCCCTATATATATATATATATATATATATATATATATATACATATATATATATATATATATATACATATATATATACATATATATATATATATATATATATATATATATGAAGGGATAGGGAGCCCAATCCGGGCGGACGCGGCATCCCTATCCCCACTCCATGAAGATCCGCAGAAATACTCGCGCAGAACAACTTCCGCGGAAAGGACTTGAGACACAAAACCTCACCCACTTGTGGAAAACACGCGCGCGTCTGCTAACGCGCGGGCTACTTCACACCATAACATTCCTAGGTACGAGGCACGAAAGATCAAGAGTCAGGAAGATCCACCTGCAGAGGATCACTGACACCACCAACAGGATAATGACGCGTATCCGCGGTTGCCCAACAACCACCAAGGTTCAACAGTGACGTGACTAGTTCCATGCTTCCACCATGCTGCCCCTACTGTTCTGACCAGGCATGCTTACCTGCCGTCAGGGGTCACGTCAGACGCCGGCAGGTAAGTCAACCATGCTGGTTCATAACAACATACCGCCAGGGGCCAGTCATATACTGCCACGTGTCCGCCTGTAAACTCACCGCTGACTCATCTACAGTGGACGTCCTTTTCCCGCCTTTTTCAGAGACCAAAGGCAGTTGGGCCGAGCCAAGGCCCAAAGATTACAAGACTCGTCGTGGGCTTCTCGTCAAGCCCACGACCTCCACTATAAATAGAAGACATCAACTCCCTTCAAAACGATCCGAAATTAATCATTTGTAAAATAGAGCTAGGTTTACTTGTATGCTTTGTACACTCCCAAGTAATAATACTCCCGGCTCTTCACAGTGGACGTAGGTCACACTTGACCGAACCACTTACATTCTCGTGTTCTCTCTTTGTCATCACACACACTCTCACTCACGTCAACTCCACCGGGTTAAAACCAAGGTTTGGGTAAAGGAACGTATTCGTAACAGCATAAGTATACACCACCTGGATATTAGCCATAATCCCCAGGATACTTATTGTTTCTTCATTAGCGCCATTCGTGGGACTCGAACCCACGACCACGTGGTTAAACGAGTTTGGATCGTTTTGAGTCCGAACGGATCACGTGATTCCCAACAGCTACTTGTGTCTTGTGAGTTTTTGAATTTAAAAGACACCAAATTATGATAATACCCTTGGATGATTAAACCAACAAACCAAAATTAAAAGACTGATTACAACTTTTTCGTTGCTTAATTTTAAGCATCTATTAATTTATCAAATTCTCAAAACGCTTTTTATCTTTCTTAGACTACACGGTGTGGGGACGTGGAAGGAGTGTTGCCTCTTGGGGCTTGAAAATCTCCACTGACGTCAGGCAAAAGGTGAGGGTGAGGTGGATGGTTGGTTGGTTGGTTTATGGATAACTAGTATTTTGTTCGCGGGCGTTGCCCCGCGAACCTAAGTAAAACATAGAAAAGAATAACTTAGTTGATCTAGGATCCGAAGCGTTGCAACGAACCAATTAAATGGGAAAAATAGACACGC
Organism: Ambrosia trifida; assembly: GCA_028751855.1. Taxonomy (NCBI): domain Eukaryota; kingdom Viridiplantae; phylum Streptophyta; class Magnoliopsida; order Asterales; family Asteraceae; genus Ambrosia; species Ambrosia trifida. The sequence goes on along the minus strand of CM054130.1, from coordinate 12,983,895 downwards.
TACGACAGACATGTCGAGCAGGAAAAATAGATTAAAGAAGCGTTGAATCCTCCCCCCCCCCCCCCCCCCCCCCACCCACCCACACGTTCCGGTGTGTTAATTCGAAAAATTTAGAATTAAACGTATAAAGAAAAACTTGCGAAAGATGAAAAGTATGAGGGGCTAAAATTGAAAGTAAAAAAAAATGTTGGGGTTTGTGAAAGATGAAAAACTTTGGGTCAAAAGTAAAATTCGAAGGGATTAAATTGCAAAAGATTGAAACTTTAAAGTTAAATTTACAAAAATTAAAACTTTAGAGCTAAAAATAAAAAATCATTTTTTTAGAAACCCCAAAGCTAAGGATACAACACCAAAGCATAACAAAGTTGCTAAATATAGGTTTAATAATATAAGTTTGCACTTTGCAACTCTTAAATTCAATAAAACCACTTTTAAATAAAGTAATTCACAAAATATTGTTTCAATTACAAACTTAGATATTTAAATGTTTGTGTAACTTGTTGACATAAACAAATGATCAGTCTTGTAATAGTCTAAAATGATCACAAAATATTGTTTCAATTACAAACTTAGATATTCCACTTTGTATTCTATCTATTACTTTTTGTTGATGCACTTAGCTTCTTCTCAGTTTTCACATATGTGAGCTATACATAGCTATGTGAATACTTTTCGAAGGTTGGACGTCACCCGTCGATTTTTCCATGAGGATTTGACAATTGTGTTTATCCCATGGCTTGGGTGGCATCCGTCTTCGACACAATGATGCTAATGTACATCCTAGTAGTGCATCCAAGCATTTTAAGCCATGATTCAACATGTCAATGAGACAGATTACAATTTACAAAAACCTTATTTTGATATATATATGTGTTGATCTTGTGTAATGACCATAACGCTTATCCACTTCATGTCCGAGATCACCAGTTAAAAACTACATTCACCATGGTTAATACAACTATAAGCTACATACCAAACATGGTCCTATGTGTTGCTGAGGGTTTTCAGTGACAATATGAGTCACACCATATCACAGTCCTAAAATCAACTTAGGTAAAAAAATGCATGACATATTAACATTAAACCCATTCCACTAATTAACTCATTTAATTATGTTGGAGCACAAATTGCCTAAACTTTGTAAAATATTTAAACTTTACTCTTAGCATATTCACTTAAAATGACACATAGCACGGCTTGCTTCGAGTTAAGGTTGCTTTTAAATCATTTTTACAAGACAATACAAATATTAACGAAAGATACATTACCCTGTGCCATCTAGCCCATAAATAGACGACTTGTTTTTAAATCTAAGCCTGATTTCTCCATGATTTACTCCTCTTATTCTTTAATAGTTTACTCTCTCTAAACATGTATCTTAAAGTAGTAAATAGTCTTAGCATTATCGGATTATCTTCTATGATATTTGAATGATTTGAATTAATTGTATAGATATAGAGATAATATTAGTTTCTTAATTATCTTGGATTGTTCTCCCTATATAAAGGGGATTGTATTGTATGTTGAAACTCATTCAAGAAATAATATCATAGACCACTTTTATGGTATCAGAGCTACGGCTCATAAACCCTAATCACAACCGTCGATCCTAGCTTCTTTTCCTGCTTTCTTTTTTCTGATCATGACTAAAGATGCCGAGACCCCTCCTGAATCCTCAGCTTCGGCTGGAAAACCTGCAGCCCTCCACCCGGCGTATTCGGTGACCAACATCCAAACCAAAGTACGCACCCTGGACGGCACCAAAGTTACGTACACCGCCTGGGTTAAGCTCTTCCGCTTGCACGCCATCGCCTACAAAGTATTAGACCATATCGACGGGACTGCACCACCTCAGGAAACCGACGCTGAGTACCCCTTATGGGCCGAACTCGACGCGTTAGTTCTCCAGTGGATACTGAACACGGTCTCGGAAAACCAACTCCCTCGTCTCCTCGATCATGTCACTACTGCTAGGGCTGCTTGACTCAGACTCGAGAAACGCTTTCTGAGCAACAAAAAGGCACGAGCGACTGCCTTGGAAACCCAATTTTGCAACCTCACCTTGGCGAATTGTTCATCCGTGGACGATTACTGTGAATGCCTAAGCGATCTCGCTAACCAACTCGAAGACGTGGATCAACCGGTCACTGAATCGCGTTTAGTGCTCCAACTCGTGCGAGGCTTACCACAGGAGTATGATACTACCGCCTCGCTTATCCATCAGAGTAACGCCGATTGGGACACGGCTCGTACGATGCTGCAAGATGAAGTGATACGCATTGTAACACCCCAACCGATGGCGGAATCATCGAGGTGTCACGTAGTGACGATTGTTCAAAAGCACATGGTACTAAAATGTAAATATTATTGAATAATCCAAAATTGTCTTACATGGAAATGGAAAATACAAAATCTTAAATGAAATGTAAATAATGAAATAACTGATTAAAATAATGCACTAAGTATCTCTTGTTAAAGCACTAGATCAAACTGCACCTGAAACATGTACAAAATAGATTTGGTCAACATATGAAATGTTGGTGAGCATTCCTAGTTTTGATATATATAGTAGGTTAAAAAGTTATACAATTCAAGTGCAAGCTACAGTGCAATTATGTAAACTATGTATCATACAAATGAGCGAAATCAACCCTGTGACTGTATAATGTACTGTATGAAGGGCGGTGTACTTATTCAATAAATGGATAAAAGCTTAACACTGGCCACGGATTCTCCGATGAAAAAGGGGGAGAATCAATCTAAGCGGGTTGTCAATCCAAATAGCGCTATCCAATGTTAAGGTCGGCTTGTACCATGTTAATGATTTCACTAAGTACAAATGTAATCCACATGTATTGTCTAAGCATAAAGCACGTTGTAAGCAATGCACATAGTACTAGAATTGTATTGTAAAAAAAAATGTAAACTTGTATTTGAAATTGTAATAGTGTACATGTAACACCCCAAAAATGTATAAAAGCAAAAAGGGGATAGGAATACTCACAGTTCACGTAATAACTTGAAATTGAACTTGGACAACGAAATATGTGTTGGAAATTATCCCAAAGGATCAACCTAAAGAATTTGATAACGTGTAAGGGAAATAACTCTAAGATACATGTATTTCTAGGGCTTCGAATTGGGGATAAACGTTTATATGTTTATTAAACAATTTGTTTATTAAATATAAGAAATTTAATGAATAAATAAACAAAAGTCTTTTTGTAAAATTTTAAGTTGAATATAGTCACAACATAAGGTTTTAAGTATGAAAATAATTTTTATAAAATTATTTTATTGAATATAGAATATTTAATCTAATTATTTCAAATTGTCAGAATGTGACTTTAATATCTAAAAATATTAAAATCAAAGAGTTTCTGAATTAAAAATTGTATTTCTGTTCCAAATGACTAGAAATAATTTATGTAAAATTTTGGTGCAAAAATATTGAAAAATGAATTTATTATGAATTATTTATGATAAAAACTAACAAAAATTAATTAAAAATATAAAACTTACGGTTTTTCAGAAATAAAAATTATTTCTGAAATGTTTATTGTTGTATAAGTTTAGGATAATTTTTGTGAAATTTTATAAAATCGTTTAAATATTTTTATAGAATTTAATAAATTTAAATGTATAAACTTGTATTATTAATAATATATATTAAATAAATTATTTTTGAAAAACTAAAAATTGGATGATGAACTTTATCAGTGGAATAACATAAAATAAATTTTGTAGAATTTATAAAGGTGTTTTAGTATTTTAAAACTAATTTTAAAATAATAATGAATAATAAAGAAAAAGGGGGGTTTTGAAAAAAAAGGTTTGTTAGGGAACCTGTGACCTGTGTTTTGCAATACCATGCCCAGACCAGCTGGTCTGGGTCTTTGTTTGTTGATTATTTTGAACTCGCGTTTTATTTATATTACACCATAAACAATCATCTTCCCCAATTCTAACCTATAAACCCTAGATTTTCCAATCGAATGATTCACACATCAATAACCCAATTAACCTTAGGGTTATTGATGTGTGTATATTGAAGACTAAAACCCATCAAAAATATTTAACTTACAAGAACGATGTCGTGTGTTTATGCTTAGTCAACCGAAAAAGTCAACCATGAACAAGAAACTTCGTATGATGAATTTATACAGAAGGAAGAGGTTTTCGGCGATTTTAGCTTGTGTAGAAGGTACCAATTTATACTAACAACTCGTGATTATGTATTTAGAAGTTTTTGACCCATCTTTAAAACTCACGCGTGAATAAGCTCATTAAGAGCTGAAATTGCGGCCATAATAGTTGCTATAGTTGCGAAATGATTAGTCAAACCATATAACATTCATTAATTAGCTTTCCAAATTTAGGTTCAAGAAGAAATTGCCAATTTGTTTTGGCTGTACACGTTCGAGCAGCAGATAGAAGACATCATAAGTTTCTTGGAAAGCCTTTAATATAAATCAAATGGGAATTAAATCAAACCAGTGTGTGGCTCAAGTGGTGTACACGCGAGGGTCTGTCCAGCTCTGCTCCGGTTCGAATCCGGCTAGCAGCAGCTTTTAATTATTATTTTTTTAACAACATAAAGGGAAGGGAGAGGAGGAGGAGTGGGCCAGGCTTGTGCTGTTGGGCCTGCTTCTTGGGCCTGTGCAATGGGCTCCAAGGTTTAAAAGAGAAGAGGTTGGGTAGTTGGTTTGGGTTAATGGGTTATGTGTGATTTTAAAAAAAATGAATATATATATAATAAATTCTGAATTTTATTTATTTATTTATTTTTATTATTATTATTATTTAAAAAAAAAAGAAAAGTGACGGATGTCACACGCATGGAGGCCCGTAAACCCGCTACCTCATCTGTCCTGGTTACACAACAGCAGCCGCAACAACCCTCCTCGTATTCTCAGCCATCCCCGAACCAACACCCCAACCCGAACCCGAACCCGAACCCGTATCCGCAACAGTACAGCTCGCGGGGCAGGGGACGGTCTGGACGCGGTGGCAGGGGTAGGAATTCTGGTCGCACGCCTTCCAGGTGGGCTCCATCGATGCCCTCTTACCCTCATTGGGCCTGGTGGGCCGTCCCACCTTGTCCTTATCCTACGCAGCCCACCTGGCAGCCCACTACAGCTCCAAAACAGTCCAGCAGACAGCCCAATTTTCCAGCTTTCGGCTATTCAGCCCAGCCCAACCAGCAACCAGATCAGCCCTCGGCCCAGTTCACAGGTTATGCACCGTCCCAGCCATCGGCTCCTCCTTCGGGATACAGTTACAACGCGTTGTGCCCCTCTGACCTCAGTGCGGCTTTCTCGGCTATGAATTTGCAAGCTCAAGACCCCACGTCTTACATGGAGACTGGCGCAGAGGCACATGTCACGCAGGACCAAGGTATGATCAAAATCCCTTCATCATTTAATGCATGTAATAAACTTTTGGTCGGTAACGGCGCATGTGTTCCATTTATAAAATCTGGAACCGGCTTTTATACCCTTCCCAACCGTACCTATGTCCTGCCTAACATTTTATACAGTCCCCAGATTATTAAAAACCTAATTTCCGTTAGATGTTTTTCATGTGATAATTGGCCGATTCATCAATTGGTTGTTAAACCGGCTACTATACGTACTGTTTTATCTTTAACTGTGTCACGGTCTTGGCTGATTCATCAATTGGATGTCAAAAATGCCTTTTTACATGGGCACTTACAGGAGACAGTCTTTATGCATTAGCCGTCGGGGTTTGTGGACAAACGTTGTCCGAATTATGTATGCAGGTTGAAGAAGTCATTATATGGCTTAAAACAAGCACCTCGTGCTTGGTACACACGTTTTGCCACTTATATTCTTTCGCAGGGATTTCGGAGCAGTGTCTGTGACACTTCGTTGTTCATTTACAACAAGGGCCCTCATGTCGCGTACTTACTTTTATACGTGGACGATATTATTCTTACTGCATCTATGGATGCATTTTTACAGGAGATCATTGGTGCCCTCTCTCGTGAATTTGCTATGACTGATTTGGGCCGTTTACATCATTTTTTGGGTATTAAAGTTACTCATCACAGCAACGGTTTGTTTTTGTCGCAGTCTCAGTACACTAAAGACATCATTGACCGAGCTTCAATGTCTTCTTGTAAGCCCTGCACCACTCCGGATGCCTTTTTATAGGAGATCATTGGTGCCCTCTCTCGTGAATTTGCTATGACTGATTTGGGCCGTTTACATCATTTTTTGGGTATTAAAGTTACTCATCACAGCAACGGTTTGTTTTTGTCGCAGTCTCAGTACACTAAAGACATCATTGACCGAGCTTCAATGTCTTCTTGTAAGCCCTGCACCACTCCGGTTGACTTGTCTTGCAAGCTTAGTGCCACAGACGGGGCTCTGTTTCATGATCCCACATTATACCGTAGCTTAGCAGGTGCTTTACAGTATTTGACTTTCACTCGGCCAGATATTTCATATGCCGTTCAGCAGGTGTGCTTATTTATGCATGAGCCACGGGATCCCCATTTTAATTTTATGAAGTGGATAATTCGTTACTTACAAGGTACGATTTCTTATGGCATACGGATAGTTAGGGCTGTGCAAAGGGTCCGGAACCGACCCGACCCGACCCGGACCCACCATAACCGTATACCCTTTTATTGTTGAAATTAGGAACCACGAACTGAACCTTAAAAGGTTATATGGTTCCGGGTCCTAAAGGTTCTGATGGGTCGGGTAAAAGGGTCTGACCCTCTAGAACCCTTTAATGCAATAACCACTTTTAGAGGATTTACATATTCCTATTCTTTTACCATGCTCGTAAAAGAATTCCTCCATATGGTTCTAAGGCCGTCCATTGTGGACGCGCGAGCGAACGTGCGCAAGCCACCAACGTGACTATCAAGTAATCCGGTCACTTGATCCCATTGTGGCTGGAGGTGAGCAACGGCGCGACCAAAGGTCATTTTTTTCCATTAACCCACGCGACCACCATCGCTTGTGTTCGCGTTGGGACTGTTCGCGTGGGGCTGTTTGTGGCTGGGGTGAGTACGAGCGCGAAACCTCGTTCGCGTCGTGCTACTCGCGCTTCCACAACGGTCAGTCTAACAATAGCCCATGAGTTTTTTTAAGTCATTTTTCGTTTCTTGACTTATGCTTTCGTAACAATTTTGTCATTCTCATCAATAGAATCTGTGATGTATACATAATAAATACACACACACACATCAGAGCGATATATATAAATATTTACTTCAAATTTGGATATAATCTATATTATATAATATATCACATCTATGCATATCCATTAAGCCGAAAAATATTTCAAGAAAAATACATTGTTATTATTATAAATAATATTTTTAATATTGTATTAACATTACATGAAATCGATTATAATAAAATGTAAAAACGAATAGTGAAAAGACTAAAAAAGATTATTTTTTAATTAAAATACAAACGGTTCTTGTGGTTCTTATATTAGAACCGTGGGTTTGGAACCGACCCGACCCGGAACCGATAATTCATATAAATCTAGAACCGGAAACCGACCCATATATTTAAAAAGGTTCGGGTCCAAGGTTCTCATGGGTCGGGTCCAAGGTTCCTGTGGGTCCGAACCACGAAATGCTCACCCCTACGGATAGTCAAGTCTACAGTCCATTCTCTTGTTGCTTATTCAGATGCAGACTGGGGCGGTTGTCCTGATTCACGCCGCTCCACAAGTGGTTATTGTGTTTTTCTAGGAGATAATCCCTTATCTTGGTCTTCCAAACGACAGCCTATTGTATCCCGCTTGAGTGCGGAGGCTGAATATCGCGGGGTAGCTAATGCAGTTGCTGAAGCAACATGGTTACGTAATCTTCTTCTAGGGCTTCATGTTCCCTTACAAAGAGCTTCTGTGGTCTATTGTGATAACGTTTCTGCTGTTTATCTCTCTAATAATCCGGTACAACATCAACGGACCAAGCATGTTGAGATTGACATACATTTCGTCCGTGAGAAGGTTCGCATAGGCCATATCAGGGTCCTTCATGTTCCGTCTTCCTCACAATATGCGGATATCTTTACCAAGGGATTATCGAGAGAGATGTTCCAGTCGTTTCGCTCCAGTTTAACCGTCTGCTCCGCGCCCGATCAAACTGCGGGGGATCTTAGCATTATCGGATTATCTTCTATAATATTTTAATGATTTGAATTAATTGTATAGATATAGAGATAATATTAGTTTCCTAATTATCTTGGATTGTTCTCCCTACATAAAGGGAATTGTATTGTATGTTGAAACTCATTCAAAAAATAATACCATAGACCACTTTTAAATAGAAGTCCTTTCTAACCCCTGCCTTATCACACAAAAAATATGGTCATAATAGTTCAATGATCATTCTACCATCCACTTACCTAGTTTAGTTGAATTCATTTGACTTTGACCCATCTTCAATCTCTATTAACTTTTGTTAAAAATAGTTTTAACGGCTTAATGGTTTAAAGAGTTCTGTCTAGAACTTGGATCCAACATTTTGTACCCCAAATCGTTCATTTTTGGAATATGCAATTACATAATTTATAATCGTGAACCATCTCTACCATTTACATATTTTGTACCGGCTAGTTTGGCCAATCCACCCAACTCGGCCAGCTTATTTCGTAATTTCCAAAAACTCTAGTCAAGTGTTCCGTGCAACGTTTTTGTCAACACCAACTAAACCAAATCATCATTCTCATTCCTTCAAAGGCATAATAAATCTTGTGGAGTAGGGTGTTGTTCGGGTCAACAAAGGTGGCTTGAGTGAGGTTTCTTCGTATCCGGACAATATAACATATGAGAAATGACCCATCTTAAACGACAATATTGACCAGAATAATTTAACGATTTAGAAGGCCAAACCGTAATTTTATTGTGTAAATATGTATTAGTTATAATTAATGTTAATAATTAATAAATTTCTTTGATTTGAATCACAAGAGTTAACGGGGCGAGCTATGACACCGGTTCAACACGACAGTAATTTGTCAACCACGGGATTCCTACTCGGGACTTGGTTGATGAAGTCCTAACCAAGGGCGAAGGATAAGTTAGGGCCAGAGGTGGCCCTGGCCCCCCTGTTTTTTGGCGCAGTGGTATAAATTTGCAATTTTCGTATGTAAATTTAGTTCGGGTTGAGTTCGTCCCCCACCGATTCAAAAACCAAGCTTCGCCCCTGGTACTAACCGGGTGATCTAGCCGTCCCAAACAAAAATTCTTTTTCAAACAATCCGTATTTGACATTTGAACGTTATCTTTGCATGCAATGATGAGATGAATAATGAAGAAAATAAATTTTGCATTTTAATTAATATTAAAAAAATGAAATTAACACATTTACAAAAAAAAAAGATGGGTGTACGTGTACATTCATCATTCAGAATCACTCTCCATGCTTCCCATGGCCTTCAATCCCCTTGGTCTCTGCACATAACACCAACAATAATATAACATATTTTAATTAGTAACACATTCAAACCATAGCCCACTACGTACAACTTTTAATGCACAAGTTACATGCCACACACAAAAAAAAAAGCATCCACTAAATATAAAACCATTTTCTTGACATAGTCTAGATCAAAGACATACAATTTTTAAAACAAAGTTACATGTCACCAAAGCATGATCCAATAACAGTTGCACCAAAAACCAGATTAGGTAACAAGTACAACGCTTAAAGCACAAGTTACAAGCCACTTCACATTATCTCTTGACACCGTGTCAAAAGATACTAGCTTTGAAGCACAAGTTACAAGTTATCAAAGCATGACCAAAGATTTTAATGTAAAAAAGTAGACCCATTTATATTGGTAAATAAAATTAAAAGCCCAATATAATTTGAGACAAATATACAACCTTTTAAGCACAAGGTACAAGTTATCAAAAAATGTCCAAATTTTTTATCTAAAAAAATTAGACCCATTTACCTTGGAAAATAAAAATAAAGCCCAGAATAAGTGGTAATCTGAAAAAAAAATGTACACAAGTTCAAAAATGTCCAATTTTTATTTTTTTTTTTATAAAAAAAAAACTAGGCCCATTTATATTGGAAAATAAAAATAGAAGCCCGACTTGGCGTTGGCCGTCTACATGATATCCTTTGCTATTTTTATTGAAATGAAATTAATCAAAAAAATTATAGAAAAAAAAATATGGGTGTTTAATCTGAACCCACTGTACAACTTTTAAACCACAAGTTACAAGCCATGAAAGCATAATTTAAAAAAAAAAAAATTAAAAACTAACCTTCTTTGTATTCTTCTTTTCTATAACATCATATCTATCTTGACATATATCGGTCAACCATGCTCCAGGACTCACCAACTAAAACAACAAAACACAACACAAACAGAGACTTAAAAACACACAGTAAAAGTGTTTTTGTGTGTGTAAACTGTAAACTGTAAAAAAAAAAAAACTTACAAGCAAACTTCTTTGAATGGCTTTGGGCCTCTTTTTAGGTCTATGAGCTGGCTTACAACCTTTCATTGCCATGAAATCTTCTTCTTTTTCTTTGCTTGATAATGTTATGTACAGTTTTGGCCACACGTGTTTCACCTTTTGTTCCCCTACGCCGCTCTCCACCGGAGATACGGTGGACCTGCTCACCTCCTTCTCCGGTGACGGTCTCCGGTTGTTCTCCGATCTCAGATTAACCGCCGTCTCTGAATTCCTATCATAAATTAAAAAAAAAAAAAAAAAAACAGATCAGATCCTTGTCTTTACTAACATATTTTTATAAAAATTATTTATATTTTTAATATGCCAACTTTGTTTTTAATAGCAAAACCGATTTTACTAAAAACGATGATGCAAATTAAAAAACCATCATAATCCGGATTAAATTACCAGAAATTTGGGGAAAATTCTTTTAGTGAAATATTAAAGAGTTGTTACAATTTTATAAATAAATCCGAGTCTCAAAGTAGATCAAATACAAACCTTATTTTCCATATAAAAAAATAACGTGAGAACCAAAGTGCTTATAAGAAATAACTGAGTGCTATTAATTGTTTTACGCACTCAGTTATTTACAAGCAGCACTTTGGTTCTCACAATTATTATTTTTTATATGTAAAAACCGTGAGAACCAAAGTGCCGTTCAGATAAGAAATAACTGAGTGCTATTAATTGTTTTAAGCACTGAGTTATTTACAACCAGCACTTTGGTTCTCACAATTATTATTTTTTACCATCTGTAAAAACCGTGAGAACCAAAGTGCCTACAAATAACTCGGTGCCATAAAATAGTACTTATTATTATTATTATTATTATTATTATTATTATTATTATTATTATTATTATTATTATTATTATTATTATTATTATTATGTTTTGTTATCCGCACTGAGTTATTTATAACCAACACTCTAGTTTTCACAGTTTTTTACAGAAAACACGGTTTGCACCGGAATAATCCCATCGGCATCGGATCTCCAGAAAACATCAAAAACTTATGTTAAATTTTCGGTTATTTCATACTTTTGTTAAGGTTTTGTAAAAGCTATGGTTACCTTGTGAGACGAGTAGGTGGTTGAGGAACAGAAGGTTGTTTAATAATATTAATATTATTATTATTACTATTATTATTATTGTTGTGGTTGTTATCAGAAGGATAGGTAACAAATCGGGAGTTAATTCTCCGGCGAATATTCCGGCGACCGGAAACAGCGTAAGATGGGTCAGCAGCATCGTCGGGATCTTTCATCCGTACACATCTAAGCCTCTTTTTATTCCCCCATTTAAGAAACAAATCTGTTGTGGGCTCTGATTGTTTAAACCCACTCTTCTCTAATCTTTCCATCGATTAACAGAATCTTTCATCAACAAGTTGCAAACTTTGTTAATCTTTTTGATGATATTGTTAATGATATTATTATGGTTGATTATAGATCTGGTTGTGATGAATAAGGGAGGTGGACTTACAGGATGATGGATTATTATTATTATTATGATGAAGAAGGGTAAGATGGGAATTATTAATATTATTATTATTAATGTGAAATTTGGTTGAAAAACATTTGTGTGTGTGTGGGTGAAGAAGGAAGGAGGAGATGGAGAGAGTATTGTGAAGAAAAAATGGTTTTTATGAAGATGGGAATCTGTTTTCTGGTATTTAAAGCTCTGGGATAAGTTGGGATGATTTCTGACCCTTGGATTGTGAATCAACGGTGGATGGTGATGATCATGATTACGACGTCGTTTGTTATAGGAAAGAGTGAAAGACGGTCTATTGGATGTGTGTTCAACTTTTCTGTTTTTTATTGGGTCTGTTCCGTATTTTAAACATCAAAGTGGGTGTAGACGGTAGAGTATGGTATGAGAGAGGAGATGGAGTCACATTTTAAAACCATGTTTAGTGGGCGTGAAGATGGACGTTATAGCACCCATAGAGCCTTCCACACTGACCAAGGGGCGCTATGATAAAAAAAAAAAAAAAAATTGGGTCGTGAGTAGCATAAAGCCCCGTCCTTTGTCCTCTATCCAATCAAATCAACTTTCACGCTCACCTTCTTCTACACCTAATCAAAATCAACTTCTATACTGTAAAATTGTAGAATTTTAGGGTTTGATAAACAAAACAACAACAATAATGGAGCCAACACAAACTCACAAACAGATCAACACCAGATGTAAGCGACAAAACGGTGACAAAGCTCTTATTAACCCAAACCAAATCAGTACCCCCAATACCCAAAATGATCTCAGCAAATCACTGAGATCTTAGAACAGAGTACAATACACGGATTTGCTGATAGATAAGATCAGCAGATCATTGAATAAGAAATAAGACTACAGACTTACAAACCCTATATGAAGACTGAAACTCAGAGAGAAAAATAACAAAAATAAAGTGAACGAATGAATGAGAACTCGTGCACTATTCTTTTTATACCCAGTCTCGAACTTTCTAGCTAACAACATCCAATGGTTGAGATAAGATTAAGGGAGGTTATATTACCCCCCCCCCAAGCGCCTCGCTTTGGCCTAAGCGAGGCGCTTTAGTTACTTTTTTAACTACCTCGGTCCGAGGTTAAGTTATTCTGATTTTGACCCCAGGCGCCTTGCTTTGGCCAAAGCGAGGCGCTTCGAATCCAACTTTTATTTTTGGGGTATCTTTTGTGATTTGAATTGGTTTTTTATTTATTTTTTATTTTTTAATATAATTATTGTAAAAAAATTATAAAAATTAAAAAACAAAATAATAACCACCAACTTGTATCGACATTGCTCCAATATAGCTAATCATTGCTCCAACTCAACTCAACTCAACAAGACATTTAAACCGAAGACACTTTCCATCCAACACAAGGTTCACTAACCTTTTTCCCAAATATGTTACAAAATATGAAATGACATGCAAATATGTTGCGAAACGGTATATTACAATGATCAGATTTGCTTATGATCTAACACCAAATCTCATTATCTGTCAACGATGAAGGCAACCTGAAACAACCGGATGGTTGGTAGCTCTATGTAAGAACATTGTGGATGGGGATTGTTTACCTTCCCATTGATTTCAAGTATGTTGCCTTCATCGTTGACAAATATCTCTCTGACAACAACTGAATTTTACTTGCTTGCCTAAACATTTTGAAAATAGCGATGGATGATATCGATCAAATTGCCAGAGGGTCATTGGTCTTTCGATAATCGCTACGGTTAGTGGATACCATGGATCAGAGATATTTAAGCTAATCAAACACATATCTCAAGCCGGTGCAAATTATGTTGGAGCAATGATTGTGGAAAGAAATCAACAGTAGGATCGGCGCTAACAAGCAACCCATACAGAGTGTTGATAGTTGTTTTTGGCATTGTAATGATCAAGAACATTCCAAATAACTGTAATGATCGCTACGGTTAATGGATACCATGGATCAGAGAGATTCAAGCTAATCAAACTCATATAAAGTGTTCGATGTCACTATGAGTAGATAAATTTCGTAGTGGTTGGAAAGTGTGATGAATAGTGACCCTTTGCAATTGGTTACTTAATGTTCTTTATATATGAATAATGACCCTCTGGCAAACCTGCGTAAAGGACTAGAGCCACATATCTTGGTCGAACCCATGATTAGAGCTTTAAGTTGTGATAGACAAAGATAATAGGAAAAAGATCAGAGCTCCAAAAGCAAGTGTGAAGATCAAGAGAATACAAGTTGAAGAAGAAGATGACTGATATCTCTAACATAACTTGCACCGGCTTGAGATATGAGTTTGATTAGCTTAAATCTCTCTGATCCATGGTATCCACTTTCACCTAAAGCTTTACTTTCCTACCTCTGTTTTGAATTTGTTGCTTTATAAAGTGTTCGATGTCACTGTGAGTAGATACATTTCGTTGAATAATGACTTTTTAATGTTTTTTATATATGAATACTTTCCTACCTTTGTAATGAATTAGTATATAGAGAGCAAACCGACGAACATCATTCAAAATTTCAACTTACCGCTAACTTCTGCGCCATCATCGACTACAACTAACCGACGATCTTCCTCCACAGCACTCCTAACAGGCCTCTCTTTACATCACCATACGATTTAAGGTTCCAATTTTGTTTTTGTTGCTTTTTAATAATAAGTTTTGTGTTTATCAAACCCTAACGTCTGAAAATATGGATCTCGTTGTTTGATCGGTTAGTGGATACCATGGATCAGACATATTTAAGCTAATCAAACTCATATCTCAAGCTGGTGCAAGTTATGTTGGAGCAATGATTTATTACTATTATTTTATTTATTGTTATTTTATTTCTGCTTTGAGGGTGTAATGATGATGATGGTTATGATTTGACAAACGATTTTTGAAAGCATCAAGAATCGGAAATTAGTAAACATTACAAAACGCGTCAAACAGAGACCGGAAGTCTAGCATGTCGATTAGACATGCAAAAATCGTGTTTTGAAAAAAATATGGGTATCGACTGTATAATCGAAGCACCACGTACAATGATTCATGAACGTTGAACAAACTCGGATGTTTCAACCAAAATACACAAACGAGCAATAAGCGACCCGTAATGCCTCAAACGAATTTTGTTGTATTGGAACAACTAAAAACATTTTAAAATGAATTAAAATTAATTTTTAATCAATAACGAGTATTTAAAATGAATTAAAACAAATTATTTTTTTTAAAAGGCCAAAGCGCCTATCTTTGGCCAAAGCTAGGCGCTTGGTTTGCTTGATTAGACCACAGGCGCCTAGCTTTGGCCAAAGCCAGGCGCTTTGGCCTTTTTTAAAAAAATTAATTTGTTTTAATTCATTTTAAATACTTGTTATTGATTAAAAATTAATTTTAATTCATTTTAAAATGTTTTTAGTTGTTCCCAATAAAACAAAATTCGTTTGAGGCGTTACGGGCCGTTTGTTGCTCGTTTGTGTGTTTTGGTTGAAACATCCGAGTTTGTTCAACTTTCATGAATCATTGTACGTGGTGCTCCGACTATACAATCGATATCCATATTTTTTCAAAACGTGATTTTTGCGTGTCTAATCGACATGTTGGATTTTCGGTCTCTGTTTGACGTGTTTCGTAATGTTTAATTGATCATTTGTGGTTTTCAGAAGCCACATCCGATCAATTAAAACGTACCGAAACGCGGAACCCTTGTTTGAGTATACTCGTGTTCAGCCTTTAAAGAATTATAATATCATTTTACTAATTCCCGATTCTTGATACTTTCATAAATCCTTTTACTAATTTCCGATTCTTGATACTTTCATAAATTGTTTGTCAAATCATAATCATCATCATCATTACACCCTTAAAAAAAGAAAATAAAATAAAAACAAATAATAATAATTATTATTATTATTGATTATTATAATAATAAAACAAAAGAATTAGGTTGCAAATATAATAATAATTTAAATAATAATAATAATACTAATAATAATAATAATGTAATATATGCATGGTTAATGCTCAAAGAAGTCAACATTTGTTGACTCCTATAAGTCTTGAAGACCAAATGACTTTCGTACAAGAATTTTGTACTATGCATTCTCACATGAACATCCAACAACCATGGTAAAATTCAGTTGTTGTCGGAGAGATATCTGTCAACGATGAATATGCAATGAGATGATTTCGTACAAGATTCCAATGCAAGCAAGTCAAATTCAGTTGTTGGACCAACTTGAGATATGAGTTTGATTAGCTTGAATCTCTCTGATCCATGGTATCCACTAACCGTAGCGATTATCGCGTGTCATGGATCCTTTTGAAAGTGGATACCATGGATCAGAGAGATTTAAGCTAATCAAACTCGTATCTCAAGCCTGTGCAAGTTATGTTAGTGATATCTGTCATCTTCTTCTTCAACTTGCATCCTCTTGATCTTCACACTTGCTTTTGGAGCTCCGATCTTCTTCCTAGGAAAGGAAAGATTCAGGTGAAAGTGGATACCATGGATCAGAGAGATTTAAGCTAATCAAACTCTGTCATCTTCTTCTTCTTCAACTTGCATCCTCTTGATCTTCACTAGATCTTATTAAATTAACGAATGATCCAGAGCAAGTTATTGTCAGAGATATATCTGAAGGCAACCTGAAACAACCGGATCGTTGTTAGCTCTAGGTAAGAACATTGTGGATGATGATGATAATAATAACTTATCTTCAGATTCTGATTGCACCGGTGGAATTGAAATTGAAATTGGAATTAGTGTTAGGAATTGGAGTGGACAAACCGAGGCCTAAGGTGAATCCGTTTGGTGATGGTAAACCTAGAGAGGTTTTGCTTCAGGAGAAAGGTGTGGATTATCGGAATTGAATACTTAGAGATGACACGCGAAGCTTTAGACTCCAAACGGATCCTTTGATTGCCAACTCACCTCCCGTAGAACATAGGCCTCTACAAAGGTTGATAAATTCGCGTTTTTCACCTTTTTAATGAAATTTAACGCTCATACCGCATTCGAATTGGTTTTTTATTTTTTATAAAAGTAGAAAAAACTATAACAACATTAACAACTAACAAAAAAATTGTAGAACAAAAGAAGAAAGTGTTCTTCTCTGTTACCAAGCATGTCAAGAAATGATAATCTTCAAGTATTGCAGATCAAGGTCTTCAGGATTAGAGATGATAAATGATAACGAAGATTAATGTTGTATTTTTCCCGGAAGTACTGAATCTATTTTTCAAGCTTCCTGAGTCTATTGTTAAAATCTTTGACTATACGTTGTTGATGATGTCAAGTTTAACTTTTTTTAAATAATTATATTAAAAAAATAAAAAACTAATTCAAAACACCAAAAACACCCCCAAAATAAAACTTTGATCCAAAGCGCCTCGTTTTGGCCAAAGCTAGGCGCTTTGGATCAAAATATTCCACTTTTCCTGGCACCTCGTACACCTCGTCTGATTTGACCTCAAGCGCCTCGCTTTGGCCAAAGCGAGGCGCTTTGGGGAGGGGGGGTTGAAATAGAAGGGTGGGGGTGTGAATAGCTGGAGCCTAAGATTAATCCAACGAACACAATACATCCAGCTCAGCAATCTGTGTCAAACAAACACAAAACCCAACTAACACATACACCAATAACCCGGTCCATTAAACCAGACCAATATCTTCTGACCCAGGCCAAAGGCCAATGGGCCAATATAATTATCAACTGGGCTCCTGACATAAACAAGCCCAATATCCAAAACCCAATATCTCATAGTAATTGAATTATAGTTTGTTTATAACATTTCAACACCCCCTTTTAATTCAATTACTGAATATGTTGATCAACCAAACGTTCTTACATAAAACTTGACGTTGACCACTAAATAATCCTTTAGTAAAGATATCAGCAACAAGGTAATTGAGTTTGAATTCCTAATTCTTTTAACAAGTTTGATATCCACATTAATTCACAGGTAGTAGAACACATTGCTCTATATTCAGCTTCAGCTGAAGAACGAGCAACAGTACTTTGTTTCTTGCTTTTCCAAGAAACTAAACAATTACCAATGAACACACAATATCCTGTATCAGATCTTCGTGTGTTAAGACAGTTTGCCCAATCAGCATCTAAGTATGCTGAGAGAGTCAAATCCTTACCTTGTTTAAACAAGATCCTTTGTTCCAGGTGATTGCTTTAAATACCTAAGCAATCTTAAAGCTATATGCAACACTTTCTGAGTTTGTTTATGCATAAACTGACTCATAAACTGTACAACATAACTTATATCTGGACGGGTCAAAGACAAATAAATAAGTTTATCTATAAGCTTTTGAAAACCTGTAATGTCTTCCAAATACTTCTCATCTTTGCTATTTTTAATAGCAAGATTATAGTTTTGCTCAATTGGAACACTAACAGGTTTGCAGCCAAGGTATCCAAATTCACTTAAAAGATCTAGGCAATATTTCCTTTGATTAAGACATATTCCTTCTTCAGAATATAAGACTTTTATACCTAGGAAATATTTTAGCTTTCCTAAATCTTTAATTTGAAAACGTTCTTTTAACATGGTTTTAACATTAGTGATTTCTTGATCACTGTTACCTGTGATGACAATGTCATCAACATATACTAATAAAACAATAAAGACATCTTTACTAGACTTAACGAACATTGAGTAATCACAAATACTCTGAACAAACCCTATATTTTTTAATACTTCAACAAGCTTTTCATTCCATTTCCTTGGAGCTTGTTTTAGACCATACAATGACTTAACAAGTTTACAAACTTTAGACTCATTCCTAGAAGAATATCCTTCTGGAAGATGCATATACACATCCTCTGTTATTGACTCATACAGAAATGCATTGTTAATATCAAGTTGAAATAAAGTCCAGTTATTGTGGACAGCAAGACTAATCACACTTCTAACAGATTCCATTTTAACTACAGGAGAAAAGGATTCTCCAAAGTCTAAACCTTCTCTCTGGTTGTACCCTTTAGCAACCAACCTAGCTTTATATCTATCTATTTCACCATCTGCCCTATACTTTATCCTATAAACCCACTTACACCCAATAGCTTTTCAACCATGTGGTAAGTCAGTAACAACCCAGGTGTTGTTCCTGTATAGGGCTTCCATCTCATTATTCATAGCCTCTATCTAATTTGGATCCTTTGAGGCTTGAAAATAAGATGTTGGTTCAACAGATTTGTTAACATTTGATACAAAGCACATATTTTCAACAGACAAGTTAGAATAACTAACCACCTTTTCTACTCCATACTTAACTTTACCTTCAATGACATAGTCAATAAACTTTTCAGGTAAAACTGACTCCCCAGTAGACTGTCTAACAAAAGTAACCCTATCTCCCTCAGGAGTAAGTATCTCATCATGTGATCCCTCTAACCTTGAGGAACTAGACGCTCTACCTACTGTACTACCAGGTTGCTGATCATGATCTACTTCACTACCAGCCCTGAGAGAGTTGTCTAACTGCTCCTCAGGTGAGTGATCATGAGCACTACTTGTCCCCCCTTCATCATTGGGAGGACATGAACCTATATGACCATCATCACTTTGAGAATTTTCAGTTTCAAAATTGTCAAAAAAGTTTGAATGATTTAAATTTTTATCTTTATATTCAGTTTTAAAAGGATAAATGTTTTCATAAAACTTGACATCTCTTGAAAAATTAATTTTCTTAGTTTCCAGACTTAAAATCTTATAACCTTTCTTTAAAAAAGAATACCCAATTAACACACATTTATCAGCTCTACTACACAACTTATCAGGTTCATTCAAAACAGTTTCAAAACAAAGACAACCAAAACTCATAAGGACTCTTACCTGCTAACACAGAAGAGGGAATCCTGTTAATCAGATAACCAGCAGTAAGAACACAATCAGACCAATACCTAAGAGGAACATTACTTTGAAACAGCAAAGTCCTAGCAGTGTTTAAAAGATGCATGTGCTTTCTCTCCACAATACCATTTTGTTGTGGAGTGTAAGCATAAGAGGTTTGATGTAACATACCATTTTTATTACAAAACATAGTCATTTGTTTATTAACAAACTCAGTTCCATTATCACTTCTCAAAACCTTTATTACTTTAGAAAACTGAGTTTTAATCATTTCACAAAAGTTTACTATGTTTTCAAAAACTTCACCTTTGTTTCTTAACAAGTAAACCCAAACAGACCTAAAATAGTCATCTACTATAGTTAGAAAATACTTAAAACCTTCCATACTAGTGACCTTGTAGGGACCCCATACATCAAGATGTATAAGTTCTCCTACTTCTTTTGATTGATGTTCACTAACAGGGAATGGTACCCTAACTTGCTTAGCTTTATGACATGTTTCACAAGGTTGAGTTTCAATATTACTAATATTCAATTTGTCTTTTAGGACTGCTAAGACCTGATTGGATGGATGCCCAAGTCTACTGTGCCAAAGACTATGTTCAGACATACTACTAAAACAAATATTACTAAAACTCACATCATTTCCAACAAAATACAAACCATCCGGCTGCCTACCAGTCACCAGGACTCTCCTTGAGTTGGAATCCTGGACAGAGCAGGAATGTTCATTATAAAGAACATCCAATTTATTATCCTTAGACAATTTATGCACAGAAACAAGATTCACACAATAATCAGGAGTGTAAAACACATCAGTTAATATAACACCATCAGGCAATTTAATATCACCTATTCTAGCTACTTTAGCATTAGTGCCATTTGGATGTTTAACTTCCATGTTATACTTAGAGACATCTACACAAATAATCATGTGTTTATCATTTCCAACCATATGTTGATTAGCACCAGAATCCATAATCCACCCAAGAAATAAAGCATACTTAAGCACAGTGGAACAACTAGCAAAGTTTTCAAACACATCAGACAATTTAGACAGAACAAACATGCTAGAAAAAACATTTATCACAACAGACTCACCTCCAACATTGGAAGTTTGTGGATCACCTCCAGATTTTTCACTAAGAAGGCTCATCAACTTGGAAATCTGCTCAGGTGTAAAAGGTGAACCAGAACTAGAAGTAGTGTTTGCACGCACATTGTTATTAGACATGCCAGTTCTAGGAACATTACTAGTGTTATTATTATTAGTTTTATTAAACTGACCACCATGTTTCTTTCTAAAACCAGGGGATACCCAACAATTTCATAGCACCTATCAATGGTGTGTCCAATCATGTTGCAATGTGTGCACTTCAAATTAGGAATAGGTTCCTCTATTATTATTGTTATTAAGTCTTCTCCTATTATCAGTGACCTGATTTGTTCAAGCAACAAATGAAACAGTTGAACCTTTTGATCCACTACTAGAACCTCTATGAGATTCTTCTCTAGAGATAATAGCAAAGGCAGCTTTGACTGTAGGTAGTGGATCACTAGTCAACAAAGTAGTCCTAACAGGTTGATATACATCATCAAGACCCATTAGAAACTGCATTAGTTTAATCAAACTATTAAAATCATTAAAAATCTTTAGCAGCATGACATGTACAAACAGGTAATTGCACAATAGAATCAAATTGTTTCCACATAGTGTTCAGCTTGTTATAATATTTAGACACAGAACTACCACTTTGAGTAATACCGTTTATTTTTTGATGCAAATTGAACATAAGACATCCATCAATTCTATCATAAGTATCCCTAAGATCAAGCCAAACATCTCTAGCATTTTCAAAAAACACGTGTCCTAAGTACAACTTTTCATATACACAATTGATCAACCAGGAAAGAACCACAGAGTTGCATCTATCCCATTGATTAGATAATACATCATTCTTAGTAGATTTAACACATGTTCCATCAATAAATCCTAGTTTATTTTTACCTTCTAAAGCATGTTTCATAGACTTAGACCACACAGAGTAGTTTTCAGTTCCCTTTAACTTTATACTAATAATGGACAAACTAGAAGTGTCACTAGGATGCAAGAACAATGGATCACTAATATCCAATTTACTAACAAGGGTCCCTTCTCCAGTACCAAGGTTGGGGCCACCACCACTAGGGTTAGCACCCCCACCTCCTCCTGGATTAACAACATCACCCATGATATCTCAATACACAGACAAGAAACAAACAGAGAGATCAAACACACACACATAAGAACCAAACAAGATCAAACAAACAAACCAGACAGTAGATAACTCTCTCACAAATATCCTAATAGGGCGAACCTGTGTCAGTGCTACAAATCATTGGTTCATCACTCAAAAGGTGCCCACGCAGTTCTTAGCACAGAAGCCCCTTATTAACTATTATATTATATACGTATATAATACTAGCAAGACAAGACAGATCAAGACAGGCAACCAAGACAACAATGTCGGTCCACCCTAACCCGGCCAAGACTCCTAGACACAAATGAACAAAAAACAGTAAAGGAACGATCTCACAGTGAGGGGAACCCAAGTTAGGGTTTCGCCAATCCCACAACCAACACCTTCACTTAGGGTGCTGAATTATGGGAGCAATTGTAGCAATAAAACTCCAATCCAATAGCACCAACTGATCCTTAGCCAACACACGTTGACCACAACAACCTGTTCAATCAATAACAAGTAGACACAAAGAATAATAGACCAGGTCTACTAATCAAGATCAGATCTACTATCTATAACCAACCAAGAACCAGATCTATAATACAGATCAAATCCTTGAACACAAACAACAGAAGACTTAGCGGAAGACAACGAAAAGACCAAGACCAAGAGCCTTAGTCGATGATACCATGTAGAATTTTAGGGTTTGATAAACAAAACAACAATAATAATGGAGCCAACACAAACTCATAAACAGATCAACACCAGATGTAGGCGATAAAACAGTGACAAAGCTCTTATTAACCCAAACCAAATCAGTACCCCCCCCCAATACCCAAAATGATCTCAGCAAATCACTGAGATCTTAGAACAAAGTACAATACACGGATCTGCTGATTGATAAGATCAACAGATCATTGAATAAGAAATAAGACTACAGACTTACAAACCCTAGACGAAGACTGAAACTCAGAGAGAAAAATAAAAAGAATAAAGTGAACGAATGAATGAGAACTCGTTCACTATTTTTATACTCAGTCTCGAACTTTCCAGCTAACAAGCATCCAATGGTTGAGATAAGATTAATCCAACGAACACAATACATCCAGCTCAGCAATCTGTGTCAAACAAACACAAACCCCAACTAACACATACACCAGTAACCCGGTCCATTAAACCAGACCAATATCTTCTGACCTAGGCCAAAGGCCAATGGGCCAATAAAATTATCAAATGGGCTCCTGACATAAACAAGCCCAATATCCAAAACCTAATATCTCATAGTAATTGAATTATAGTTTGTTTATAACATTTCAACATACACCCATAAAGCCTATACCACTACACACTTTTTTTAAATAAAACCCCTCTACTACACATGACCAAAGCAGTCTGTATTTGATCTGGGTTGGTTTTAGTTTAAACTGACAATCAAAGCCTGATCCGACGGGTAAAAATAACATCGAAATATTTGGGACGGGTTTGGAGACAATATCAGGTATGCAAATAGTTTTAATTTTTTGCGGGTTTGAGACTATGATATTCGCGTTCACTCAACTCAATTACACAAAAACTTATAAGTTTTGATTTATGTGAGATTGCTGAGAGAATAAGTTGAAAGTTGACATTGTCACAAAACTTTTCCTTAGTTAGGATGCCGGGTCAATAAGTCAAAGTTTTGATTATTTATCCAATAAACATATATTTAGTTATCAACTTTTTTCTAGTTCCTTGTTTAATTCAGGGAAAATGAGGTTGGATTTGAATTTGCCTTGCATAAATTTGTTACGAGTTTCGGTGTTCTTCCATCATTCGAGTGCACTTTTGGTATCAGTCGTGATGCGTACAATAGATGAACATATGCAGCATTGATACAAATTTCAACATGAAATATCTTTGATCTGGGAAACGTTTAATCTAATCCATGACGAAGCCCTTTCTAGATGTATGAAATATATTTTTTGATCATCTTCATAAAGCACATATGGTAAGTTTGGTGTCTTCAAGAATCAAATCAATGATACATATCGTTGTTAGAAGTGTAAACATAGAAACATACGACGACAAGTAGGGGTGAGTAAATTAACTGTCATAACCGATAACCGAATCATAACCGACATAACCGAACCAATTTTAACCGATAACCAACATAATCAATAGTTTTGGTTATGAAATTTCTTTAACCGAGCGGTTATGGTTATGGTTATGAAGCTTTGGTTAACTGATATAACGGAACCGAATCAAACTTGTAATGTTAAGTTTATTTAATAGATTATGTTTTACAAGGGAGGGATAATTTGAAAACCCTCCCCACTTAAGAAAACCCCTTAAACCCACATCTTAACCACACATTCAAATTGATCTATGGCTGTTGTTGTTTCTGCTTTTTGATCAAGAGTAAAGATGCTCTTTTAGTCATTAGAGGGTAAAAATGTCCAAACAAAATTTACTTTATTCTCTCCTCTCTCCTCTCATTAATATAACTCATAACTCATGTAAAATTAACATGTATAAGTTAACCCAATTTTTGTTAATCACAAGCACCAAAAACATATGATAACTTATAACTTAAACATCAAAAAAATGATAAATTATAACCCAAGCAACAAAAACATATGATAAGTTATAATCCAAACACGAAAAATAGGATAAATTATAAACCAAACAACAAAAACATATGATAAGTTATAATCCAAACACGAAAAATAGGATAAATTGTAAACAAAACAACAAAAACATATAATAAGTTATAAGCCAAACATATGATAATTTATAACCCAACCACAAAAACATGTGATAAATTATAACCCAAATAACAAAACATATGTTTTAAAATAAAAACAACTGTTTTTAAATTTAAAAATAAAAAACAAAACTTTGATAGAAAAAAAATCACCATATGTACCTTCAACAAAAACAACAAATAAATGTTTTTAAAAGCAAAAACCCTCACATATTCCTAAACCATGCCGTAAATCAAATTTAAAAGTATGAACATAATTAAAAAAATATAATTACAAAAAAAAAACTACAAAAAAACATGTTTTGATTCCTAAACATACAAACTGAAAAAAAAAACATATATAACTGTGCAACATGTTTTGATTCCTAAACTTCCTATCTCACCGTCAACTCCTCGTGCTTGTGGTCACGATGATTTCCTTTCCTCTTTTGATTATTATTATTTGTATTATTTCTCAGATCGATTAAACTAGAATTCTCTCTATCAGAAGAACCTTTGTATGTATGTATGTATGTATGTATGTATGTATGTATGTATGTTTGAGCTTCTAACGTCGGTTGAGATAAACTTGTTTTATATTTTGGTATTAATCTTGAAACTTCATCGTAACCCGGATCTAGATCTAGATCTAGATCTAGATCTTGAACACTAAAACACCAAACCCATCTCCACATCCGTCAAAAAACCTGGCCTGCACAAACCGAACTAGTACCGTCTTCAAACCCACCATTGATCTCTGCATCTTCAGATCTGCATCGGCTCCAAATCTTCTTCGACATCATCAACCGTCATCATCTTCAAAACTACATCGTTTTCTTATGTGGGGGTGACTGGTAGTGGATTTGGGTGGATGTGGGAGGATTTAGGAATAATCATTTGTTTTTGGGTGGTTTGGGTTTGTGTAAACATGAGAGAGATAAAGAGAGATAGAGAGAGAGAGAGAGAGAGAGAGCGATAATTAGGGGTGGTGATGATGTTGGAAATGGGTTAAATGGTCAGGTAGAGATATAAAAGAGAGAGACTTTTTTTTTCTTTTTTGTCAGTGACCACACCAACAAAAACAAAATCCCAAAAATAACCTTCTAATCAATTTCAAAGGTGTCTACGTGGATCAACCAGATCCATACAAA
The DNA here is from genome assembly GCA_028751855.1 of Ambrosia trifida. Lineage (NCBI taxonomy): Eukaryota > Viridiplantae > Streptophyta > Magnoliopsida > Asterales > Asteraceae > Ambrosia > Ambrosia trifida. Next base: position 12,957,998 of record CM054130.1, on the reverse strand, counting down.
TACAAATACAAATGGGTTTTCTTGGTTTTCTTAAGTGAGGGTAGTTTTCATTTTAGAATTGCCCGTGTTTTACATTAAGTATGTAGATGTGTTTTTAAAATAATAAAAATACGTTATTAACAAAATGATCTTAATGTAGTACTCTATTTTATGGTGATTTAACTTGTAATCAAAAGATTAAGTATGTCTTTAGTTAATATCTTATTAAAAGGAATCACACGTAGTATAACTAGAAAGTAAAGTCTTGATTGCCTTATAAAAATAGCCCAAACTAAGTCCAACATTGTAGGTTCTGGTTTTTTAGACCAACTGGCTTTTAATTTTATACTTTAGCCGAAAGTTAGTTTTAGTTCAATTTTTTGTTTTATAACCGAAATAAGGATAACCGAACCATAACTGAATTCATAACCAAGTAATCATAACTGAAGTTTAGTTATGATTTCACTTAATGGTAAAAACCAAACTGTCACACCCCAACCGATGGCGGAATACATCGGGGCGAGACTTAGTGGTAGATTGTTCAAAGACTTCATGACACTAGATTTTGTGACAATATAGTTTAAAGATATAATTTCATTTATTGTCTAAAAATAGAAATACAAGTAGTTCAAATAACGAAAAATACAATAACAAGAATATGATAACTTAAACTAGAGTGAGTTTCTATGTCCAATCCTAAGTAGTTTTCTTGAATGTCCTGCAATAAATATTTCCTGCAACATGTATAAAATATCCGTCAACACATAAAGCATTGGTGAGCATACTAGTTTTGACATACATACATAGTATAATAAAGTTTTGCTTATAGGCATATGCAAGAGAACCATACAAACGGCGACTAGCCACGAAGAATTTTGCTTAACATGACCCATGTAGGGGGCGGATAGCCAATCCTATAGCGCTATACATGCAAGGTGGGTTGTCAACTATATGAACATTTGTATGTTAGAGTAAATAATTCTACATAGCATAGCGTACAAGCATATAATAGACTTTAGATTGCGCATGATAGAATTTAGAATATGATAGACTTTAGACTAAGCATAATAGATTGTAGAGTTTAAAATCGTTTGAGTTTTGATAGTGATACATGTTGAGCCCCAAAGAATAAAGGATAAAAGGGGGACAAGTATGAACTCACCTTTGGGTGCGTTTTAGCAAGGTTCCAAAAGAATGAGTCTTGGGGGATTAGTTCCTTAGCCTTGGTTAACTAGAATTAAAAAAAAAATAAAATAAAGAGTCTTAGGTTCGAGTTTAGATTATAGATTCAAGAGAGTCAAGCAAGTCTTTTAGGCAAACCAAGCACAAATTGCCTTTAGGGCAATCCGGATGGTCATGAGATTAAGTTAGACCAAGCACAAAATCATCATAGATGATTCGGATGGTATAAGGTTAGGAATGTGAATCCATTTGATAGGTTCATGTCATAACCACTTCGCTTATGGAATAAACGTGGGTTTTGGACACGGGATTTCCCCTTTCTAGTGTGGATAAATCCGTAGCACAAGAAGGGTCAAGAGAGTTGGTAAGGTAGGGTGTAACCACAAACCTTCCAAAGATTAATAATAAACTAGTAAGATAGAAACTTGAAAGTATATGTTTATATTATTATATAGTATAATTCGGAAAACAACCACCTTTGGAACCTCTTTTAGGTGCTCTACCCTTATCACACTTTTGTGGATAAATATGGGGAAGATCCTAGAGGTTTCTCCAAGGAGTTTTAGATGAAAAAGAGAAGGAAAAACTAAAAAGAAAGAAGGTTTGAGCTTGGAAAACTTACTGATGTGTAATCAGGAAGTATGCTCAAGAAACTTGAAGTTTAGAGAGATTTTTAGGAAGAAAAGAGATGAGCAAGACATTATGGAGTGGGGAGGGGTTGTATTTATAGATGGATTAAGGTGGTTGGGTATTAAATAGAGTTAATAGGGTGGTTGAGAGGAGATTAAGTGGGGGTTAAACTTAGTTGTTAAGGAATGTCATATTTGTTTGGATTCTGCTGTGTCTATCTGATTTGAAATAAAAGAAAACGAATTGCATTTGTATATGTATGTTGTATTATGTTGTTTCAATTGTGAAACAAAAGTCAAACTAATCACGTTTGTTTTTTTTTTTTTTTATCTTAAAGCATTAATATTAAAATATATATGTTATACTTTAAATAAAATAAATATATATTAAGATTTTAACTAAATGAGTTCCTTGTTAAAAGCCTAAATTGAATAGGATAAATTATAATGACGACTCGTCAGGAATGGGTAGGAGTAACATAAAAGAAACGAGTATAGGCGAACTTGGAATTTGTTTAAATATAGAATTTAAATACATGTAAGAGTAAAAATCACGCGATGTTACACAAACTAAACCGACCCATAAAAACCCCTAAAGACAAAGACAAGTATAGATGGATTGTACCGGTCTCGTGGTTCCCAATATTTAACATCTACAGTAAATATTGTTGTTAGTCGACCACTATCACAGTTATTTTTTATTCACTAACTTACAACAAACACAACATATAGTTTGACTTGTTATAAAGTCACACAAAGTTATTTTATTTTTATTTTTTTAATAGCTAATTTCCTCCTTCATTTTTACACTCTTTATATTACACCCCTTATTTTATTCCCTTTTAAATACACCATTTTTTACCTTTTATGATGCTTGAATGTAGAAATGTGATAACTGCTTTCCTTCTTTCATTCACAATTATCCTTATATAATGTTACAAGAGATCTCCTAATTATGGAAATAATTGATACAATAAATGCTAATTACAATACAATAAATATGTGCATAATTAGTGGCGTCTATTACACCCCCGCAGTCGAAGCGGGAGGTGAACGAATGCTTAGACTGAATCGAAAGTCATCGAACAACACCCGAGGAAGCCCTTTGGTGAAGATGTCAGCAATCTGAAATCGTGAAGGCATGTGAAGAATGAGAACTAAACCTTTCTGGACGTGCTCCCTGACGAAGTGAATATCAAGCTCAATGTGTTTGGTTCGCTGATGTTGAACCGGATTGCCAGATAAGTAAATGGCGCAGACGTTGTCATAGTAGACCAGGGATGCTTTGGTCAGGGGATGATGTAACTCAAGAAGTAGATTGCGTAACCAACAAATCTCGACGACTACATTGGCAACCCCACGGTATTCAGCTTCAGCACTAGATCAGGAAATAGTGGACTAGCCTTTAGATGACCAGGATATCATATTGTCTCCAAGATAAACGCAGTAGCCAGAGGTGGAACGACGAGTGTCAGGGCAGCCTGCCCAATCAGCATCCGTGTAGGCACGAATGGAGAGTGCGGAGGAGGAGCGGAGGTGTAGCCCGTATTCGGCGGTACCCTGTAAGTAGCGGAGGATACGCTTAAGAGCGTTCCAGTGAGCCATGCATGGAGAGTGCATGTGCATGCATATCTTCTAAACTGCGTAGGCGATATCTGGCCTAGGGAAGGTTAGGTGCTGTAGAGCACCTGCAAGGCTTCTATAGGTTGTAGAATCATCATATAAAGAATCAGGGGCGGTGCCTAGTTTACTCTAAGTGTCGACAGAAGTGGCGGCAGGCTTGCATGAGTCCATACCGGCACGATGAAAGATTTCCTTAGCATAAGCCTGCTGAGATAAGAAGAGTGTGTCACCCATTCTAGTGACCGTGATACCCAGAAAATAGGATAAGGGCCCCAAATCTTTCATAGCAAAATCACCTGCAAGAATAGTCATTAGATGTTGACGCAGTTGATCAAAGGAGGTGGTGAGGATGATGTCGTCCATGTAGAGAAGACGATAGGCAATATCATGACAATGGTGATAGATGAAAAGAGAATTATCCGTTTTGCACTAGGTGAAGCCATGTCGAAGAACAAAGTCAGTGAAGCGTTGATACCAAGCCCTGGGTGCTTGCTTAAGGCCATAAAGTGACTTTTTGAGACAACAGACATGATCCGGATAATCCTTATGGCGAAATCCCATTAGTTGATGCATGTAAACAATTTCCTGTAAGTGACCGTGTAAAAATGCATTTGTAATGTCTAATTGATGTATCAGCCAGGATTTGGACAACGCCAATGTAAGAACTGTCCGTATAGTGGTGGGTTTTACCACTGGACTGAACGTGTCACCACAGTCAATGCCTACCTGTTGACCTCGACCATCACAGACCAACCTGGCTTTATAACATTCTAAAGAGCCATCTGAACGAAATTTGTGCTTAAATAGCCACATACTGTGTATAATATTCATGTCGGAGCGACGTGGTATTAGTTCCCAAGTCTTGTTTTTAATAAGTGCACTAAATTCGTTTTGCATGGCGTCATACCATTAAGGTATGGACAAGGCAAGGTGGGGACTGGGGATATTTCGGGATGGGAACGATTGAGGTGCTGTTAAGGTTGAAGAGATGTTTGGGTTTTGTGATACCGTCCATGGCTCTAGTGCGCATGGTACGGGTGGGTTGTGGAGGTGGCGAGTGGTGAGGGGCGGGTGTTGGTGCAGTTGGGTACGCGGGTGGTATATGGGCAGGAGAGTGTGGTATTAGAGTGGAAGGGTGGGCTGGTGATGAGGAGTTAGGTGGAGAGGTGTTTTGGTGGGCCGGTTGTGGAGAATGGGGCGGAGGGGTGGGGTGGGGTCGGTTGTGTGGGCTGTGGGTTATGGGCTGATTGGAGTTGGGCCGAAGGGTGGGGGAGTTTGGACAGTGTGTTGTGTAACATCACGCATTAAATACTTGTACGTTACGCCATCGACATTAATAAAACGTCAAATTTCTTATTCATCTTCGCATTTATTATTTTTGTCGCTAGTATGGAACCCTAATACTATATATTATATTATATATATGTGTGAGTGTTGAAATAAATCAAAAAAAAATGAATTGCCTTGGCCGGGGTTCGAACCCGCGCCAAAGGCCGGGCCAAACCAACACACGAGCCCAACCAGCTGGGCTGGCTTTCTGTTTTGTAATAACCCGGATCAACAATAATCTTATACACGCTTCAAAATCCTCACAGTTGACAAGAAAAGTCAACTGTGGGATTCCTTGTTGTGCAATCCGTATGATTAACGCGTAATTGATGAATTTTTGGCAAGTTCGTGCTATTACCGGCCCAACCCAACCAAATTGCACAACAAATTACACGGCATCGTTGCCCTAATGATCAAATTGGCCGCGTACTATTATAAGGAAAGTCAACTATCTGATTAACCCTAACCCTAATCCCTTAGTATAAATTGAGGCTTCCTGGACCTTGTCAACTCGCTCATACCACTCTCTTCATCCTCAATTCTTTCAATTATACGCTGATCATTGGTTTTCTGCTCGTGGTTGACTTTTCTCCTTGACCCGACGATTATCGTTTATTACACACTGTGAGTCTCAATCTTTTGTTGGGTTTCATTCATCGGCATTCAAGCAACTATAGCCCTAACATTAATCGGGCTATAGTTGCCTGAATCGTCCAATTGAAAAATCTAGGGTTCTTCGTTTATGAATTGGGGATAAAACTGTATTGGCATCGAGTATTTATTAATTTTAAACCAGAAGTCATCACAACCACCGGCCTAGGCCAGGTGGTTGAGACGCTGACCCTCCACAATGGTCACCCGGGTTCGAGTCCCGGCACTGACCGGGTTTTTGCACCCTTTTCCCTTCTTTTCTTTTTAACTATATAATTAATTATATATATATATTAATCCTTTAATCTTTTAAATTCTTTTTAAAATACCTAAACTATTTTATAAACTCTAAAAAAATTATTATTGGTTAATCTGATATAAAAGATTTATTTACAATTTTTATTTTTCAGAAATTCTTTTATTTAATAATTATAATAATTAAATCATTTTTATACTATTATATTTATAAAAATCCATTATTATATCAAAACAGTATTATTAAATTTCCCAAAAATTATCCTAACTTTTTATAAAGTTAAACTTTACTGAAATAATTTTTAATTCAGTAAAATCATTTATTTTATATTTTTAATCAATTTTTGTTAGATTTAATCATATTTAATTCATAATAAATCCAATTTTCATCATTTTTGCACCAAAATTTTATATAAATTATTTTTAATCATTTAGAACAGAATTATGATTTTTAAAAATAGATTTCTTTAATTTTAGTATTTTTGAATATTAAAGTTAATAATTGGCTATTTATAAATAAATAGATTTAAAAATCTATTTTAAATAAAATAATTTTATAAAAATTATTTTATTGCTTCAAACACTTTATTGTACTCATTCAAAATTCAAATTTTATAAAAAGATTATTTTTCATTAATTATCCAATTTTCTTTGTTTAATTAACATTTTTAAATTAAAATTTAACAATTGATTATCCCCAAATCGAAACCCTAGGATACACATATTAGTTATTAGACTTAGACTTATTATATATTACCTCATTATAGGGTAATATTTGGAATCACTTTGGGCAACACAATTATCATATCTTTTCAACAAGTTAACATTCGCTAAGGTGAGTTTACATAGCCCCTTTTCTCTATTTTCACTATTTTTGGGGTGAAACATGTTTAAACATTTTATACTATCATTTAATCATATTTACTTATGATTCAAGTACATCATCATTCTATCATTTGACTGTAACAAAAAGACACAGTACAATCATTAACAATGATCAAGCCGCCTGTTTAGATTATAGCGCTATAGGTCTGACAAACCCATCCCACCCGCATAGACTCAGGGATGATCGATAACAGTAACAACATTTAACTAACTTGCGAGTTAGTCATCAGTCGACACAAGGTTTGGTTGTACAAAGACGCATTGCTACATGTCGGTATCATACTCTATCATCATACAACTTTGAATGTTGTACAAACTATCGTTACCATTTATTTTCACAAACCTATGTATTCTCACCAACAATTGTTGACCCAAAATATTTTCAACTTAACATGTTTCAGGTTCTACTTGTTTGGAAGATTTGCTTGAAGATACGTGCATAGTTTCATTCAATTTGATGTATGAAGTCTTGTAGAATCATTGTATGGAAATAAATTAAATCATTTAATGAAATCTGATATTCATCATGAGCTACTGAACAATCATCAATACGTGGCACCCCGATGTTTCCGCCATCGGTTGGGGTGTTACAGATTGGTATCAGAGCCATGGTTATAGGGAATTAGGTTATTAGAGAAATAATCTAGTCTATAACCATAGGATTTAACCAGTACTTGCTTCTTTTGTTTGCTATTCTCTATCTCCCTCCTACTTCATATCCCTACTCTCATCCCTACAAGAAGGTTGCTCTCCATCACTGGATTCACTCTTAGACTAATAAGGCAAAAATCCTCAGGTTTAACCTGAACCACCTTGAGATCTCGTCGAAGTTCTAGATTTTAATAACGAACACGTGCAATCTGGAAGGGTGAACGCCTGTATTCTGAGTCTTCTGTCTAGGCTGGCATTGCGCATATATCCCAATCAGACGAGGGACCCGGATGCCTACCTGGGAATTCTCGGGATGAGTGTTCACTTATAGGCTAAAGCATGTCTTCATATGTTATTAGAATTTAGAATCTTTGATAAGTCAACGTTTTCGTTTATTCGTTTTAATTAATGAATAAATGATTACACTCCTTATATAATCTCATTCATTTCATTGTGTCTATTACAGATCATGCCTCCACGTCGCAGCACTCGCAACAGCAATGGTGAGAACCACGAAGAAGGTGGTGACAACCATAACCATGACCAAGTTCCTAACCACAACAACAATGGGGTCGATGCTCAACTGGCTGCGATCATTTCTCAACAAATGGCGCAGCAAATCGCAACTCTGGTTCCCAACTTGCTTGCTCAGGTCATCCAATTGAATGGGAATGGTCACAACAACGGGAACGGGAATGGCAATGGCAATGGCAATGGCAATGGTAATGGACCCCAAGCTTGCACCCTCAAACATTTCAACTCTTGTAACCCTCCAAAGTTCAGCGGTGAAGAAGGAGCTACTGGACTTCTCCAATGGTTTGAGGGTATTGAAAATACCTTCATCAACAGTGAGTGCCCCAACAATTTCAAGGTTCGTTACGCCATGAGTGTTCTCCATAAACGAGCACTCACATGGTGGAATGAAGAAAAGCGTACTCGTGGGGCCGAAGTTGCTCTTACTATGACATGGGACCAAGTCAAGGAGGTCATGAAGGAAGAGTTTTGTCCTCGCAATGAAGTTAAGAAACTTGAGGATGAATTCCACACCCTTGCTCAGGATAGTGGGGAAAACCTTGCTTATAATACCCGCTTTCACGAGCTCAGTCTGTTATTGCCTCATAAAGTCACTCCACTACCTGTAGCCATCGAAAAGTATATCGGTGGTTTGCCTATGCAAATTCAAGACACGGTATGGGGAAGGAACCCTGCTACCCTTGAAGAAGCCAAACGTTTAGCAGCTACCCTAACCGATAATCACGTAAAGAACGGAACCTTAGTTCGGAAAGGCAATAAAACAAGTATTGTAGCCGCGGTAACTACTGAGAATCAGAAGCGTAAGGCCAAGGATCCTGATGTCAACCACACTACACAAGCTTCTAACAAGAAACCTTATACAGGAAACCATCCATTGTGCAACACATGCAACCGACATCATCCCACTGCTTCAGCATGTCGCTTGTGCACCAATTGTGGTAGGTATGGCCATCCAGTTAATACTTGTCGCGAGACCCCAAATCCTAATGCCAACCAACCCATCAACCCTGCTCAGGCCGCTAATCGATACAACTATGGTCAATGTTATGAATGTGGAGACCCAAATCACTTCCGTAACCGATGCCCTAAACTGAACAGAGATCAAGACCCTCCAGCTACCTAACCGCAAGACTCACCATTTGACTATTGGTTACTTTTTATTCTATGTATTGACGTTATTCGATTCGAGTAATAAAATTCAAGTATTATCATAACATCTGTGTGCATGTTTGTCTGAATGTGAACTAATTGCTATATCTGTAATCATACTTGCTTGTACAACAATTAGTTAACTATCAAACGACCAGCTTAACGATTGGAAGAGGTCATCATGTCATTCCAACAGTCGGGAGAGGCCCTACCACCTGAACGACTGACGGAGACTATCAGACCTGCTTAACAATCGGTAAAGTCATAAAAGGACGCAAAACCCTAATGTAAGGTAAATTGGTAATTACGGTCCGGAACGTAATCATGAATTTACAGGTACGTTAAGGTAGTGTGAAATTTTATCAAAGTCTTCAGTAGTTGACCAATTGTAACCCTGGTTTCCTCTTAACTTCGGGACGAAGTTCCTAAAAGTAGGGGAGACTGTAACATCACGCATTAAATACTTGTACGTTACGCCATCGACATTAATAAAACGTCAAATTTCTTATTCATCTTCGCATTTATTATTTTTGTCGCTAGTATGGAACCCTAATACTATATATTATATTATATATATGTGTGAGTGTTGAAATAAATCAAAAAAAAATGAATTGCCTTGGCCGGGGTTCGAACCCGCGCCAAAGGCCGGGCCAAACCAACACACGAGCCCAACCAGCTGGGCTGGCTTTCTGTTTTGTAATAACCCGGATCAACAATAATCTTATACACGCTTCAAAATCCTCACAGTTGACAAGAAAAGTCAACTGTGGGATTCCTTGTTGTGCAATCCGTATGATTAACGCGTAATTGATGAATTTTTGGCAAGTTCGTGCTATTACCGGCCCAACCCAACCAAATTGCACAACAAATTACACGGCATCGTTGCCCTAATGATCAAATTGGCCGCGTACTATTATAAGGAAAGTCAACTATCTGATTAACCCTAACCCTAATCCCTTAGTATAAATTGAGGCTTCCTGGACCTTGTCAACTCGCTCATACCACTCTCTTCATCCTCAATTCTTTCAATTATACGCTGATCATTGGTTTTCTGCTCGTGGTTGACTTTTCTCCTTGACCCGACGATTATCGTTTATTACACACTGTGAGTCTCAATCTTTTGTTGGGTTTCATTCATCGGCATTCAAGCAACTATAGCCCTAACATTAATCGGGCTATAGTTGCCTGAATCGTCCAATTGAAAAATCTAGGGTTCTTCGTTTATGAATTGGGGATAAAACTGTATTGGCATCGAGTATTTATTAATTTTAAACCAGAAGTCATCACAACCACCGGCCTAGGCCAGGTGGTTGAGACGCTGACCCTCCACAATGGTCACCCGGGTTCGAGTCCCGGCACTGACCGGGTTTTTGCACCCTTTTCCCTTCTTTTCTTTTTAACTATATAATTAATTATATATATATATTAATCCTTTAATCTTTTAAATTCTTTTTAAAATACCTAAACTATTTTATAAACTCTAAAAAAATTATTATTGGTTAATCTGATATAAAAGATTTATTTACAATTTTTATTTTTCAGAAATTCTTTTATTTAATAATTATAATAATTAAATCATTTTTATACTATTATATTTATAAAAATCCATTATTATATCAAAACAGTATTATTAAATTTCCCAAAAATTATCCTAACTTTTTATAAAGTTAAACTTTACTGAAATAATTTTTAATTCAGTAAAATCATTTATTTTATATTTTTAATCAATTTTTGTTAGATTTAATCATATTTAATTCATAATAAATCCAATTTTCATCATTTTTGCACCAAAATTTTATATAAATTATTTTTAATCATTTAGAACAGAATTATGATTTTTAAAAATAGATTTCTTTAATTTTAGTATTTTTGAATATTAAAGTTAATAATTGGCTATTTATAAATAAATAGATTTAAAAATCTATTTTAAATAAAATAATTTTATAAAAATTATTTTATTGCTTCAAACACTTTATTGTACTCATTCAAAATTCAAATTTTATAAAAAGATTATTTTTCATTAATTATCCAATTTTCTTTGTTTAATTAACATTTTTAAATTAAAATTTAACAATTGATTATCCCCAAATCGAAACCCTAGGATACACATATTAGTTATTAGACTTAGACTTATTATATATTACCTCATTATAGGGTAATATTTGGAATCACTTTGGGCAACACAATTATCATATCTTTTCAACAAGTTAACATTCGCTAAGGTGAGTTTACATAGCCCCTTTTCTCTATTTTCACTATTTTTGGGGTGAAACATGTTTAAACATTTTATACTATCATTTAATCATATTTACTTATGATTCAAGTACATCATCATTCTATCATTTGACTGTAACAAAAAGACACAGTACAATCATTAACAATGATCAAGCCGCCTGTTTAGATTATAGCGCTATAGGTCTGACAAACCCATCCCACCCGCATAGACTCAGGGATGATCGATAACAGTAACAACATTTAACTAACTTGCGAGTTAGTCATCAGTCGACACAAGGTTTGGTTGTACAAAGACGCATTGCTACATGTCGGTATCATACTCTATCATCATACAACTTTGAATGTTGTACAAACTATCGTTACCATTTATTTTCACAAACCTATGTATTCTCACCAACAATTGTTGACCCAAAATATTTTCAACTTAACATGTTTCAGGTTCTACTTGTTTGGAAGATTTGCTTGAAGATACGTGCATAGTTTCATTCAATTTGATGTATGAAGTCTTGTAGAATCATTGTATGGAAATAAATTAAATCATTTAATGAAATCTGATATTCATCATGAGCTACTGAACAATCATCAATACGTGGCACCCCGATGTTTCCGCCATCGGTTGGGGTGTTACATGTTGTGCGGTTGGTTGGGTGGAGCGGACAGAGGCCCACAACACTGGGTGAAGTGGTGGTGTAAGGAAGGTGTAGTCTAGGGTGACATTGGAGTTTTGTATAGAGAAGGGATAGATGGATTCTTCAAATTGGACATGGCGAGATATAAAGATTTGATTATTGGAGATTTCAAAACATTTGTATCCGCGATGGTTGGAAGGATAGCCAAGAAAAACACAAGATTTAGAACGGTTGTTGAGTTTATGAATGGTGGTGGAGGGGGTGATGGGATAGCATAGGCAGCCAAACACACATAGGTGTGTGAAGGTAGGTATGACATTGTATAGGGGGTGGTGGGGGATAAGAATTTGTGGGTGCGTTTGGGTAAGATGTTGAGTAGGTAGGTGGCGGTTTCGAGGGCATGATGCCAAAAGGAGGGTGGTAAGGAGGCATGAGAAAGAAGCGTACGAATCATATTATTGATAGTTCGTATTTTTCTCTCGGTTTTTCCATTTTGAGAGGAGGTGTGTGGACTTGAGAAGCGAAATTGCATCCCATTGTTGTGACAAAATTGTTTGAAATTATTATTGGTATATTCAGTGCCGTTGTCACATTGGAACTGTTTAAATTTTCTTTCAAATTGGGTATTTATGTGGTTGTGAAAAATGGTGAAGGTGTTGTAAACTTGAGATTAATTGGTTAAGGGATATATATGTCCACAAAAAATCAGTTAAATCATCAAGAAACAGTATATAATAACGGTGACCACCGGTGCTCAAAACCGGGGAGGTCCACAAATCACTATGAATAATATCAAAAGGTAAATAAGTTTTATTCATAGAATCATTAAAAGAAAATTTGACACCTTTGCTAAAAACACAAGATTGACAAATAGTAGTGTTTGGTTTACTAAAATTAATAAAGGAACTAGACTTTAACGAATGCAATAAAGGGTTGCCCGGGTGCCCAAGGCGTTGATGCCAACGGTCTTGAGTAACAGCAGCTAAAGCAGTAGGTTTGGAGGGAGGCTTGATGAAGTTGGTGGTCAAGGGGTAGATGTCTCCCGAGCTATTGCATCGTAGGATAGGTTCCTTGGTCTTGAGATTCTTCACAAGAAAACCAAACGGGTCAAATTCAATGGAAAGCAAATTATCTGTCGTTAGGCGGCGGAGAAATATTAGGTTTTTAATGAGATTAGGAGCATAAAGGACATTGTTCAGTTTTAAGGGCGGAAAGGGTGGTGGTAGGGTTTTGTTGCCTTGTCCAATTACGGGAATAGTAGTGCCATTGCCAATGATTATTTGTTTATTAGTGCAAGAATTAAAAATAGATGGGGAATTCATACCTGGTTGCTCCATGTGGCCAGAGGCGCCGGTGTCCATGTAACCAACTGGGTCAGTCGGTTGACTCATAGAAAGAGTGTAAAGAGCCTGTGCAATGTCGGTCGGTGTTGGGCTATAAGTAGCCATGTGGGTCTGAGCGGGCCGTGGGCCCAGTATGCCCTGTGATCCATTCGGCTTAAGGGTTGATGGGTATGGGCAAGGTAGTGTTTGATTAGGTAGTGGGCTATAGGTATTGTTGAGGAGGGAGGCCCATTGGGAGTTGGCCCAATTATGTGGAAAGATGATGTATGGGTGTTGAGATTGGGCCGGGTAGGACGATGGGCCCCTGGAACGGTTGTGTTGGGTGGATGAGGAACGACCTCTGCCACGGCCACGGGAGCGGCCACGGCTGGGGTTAGCTTCAGACTGGGTTTGGTTTGCGGGTGGATTGGGGTTTGTTGAGTAGGTGCAGGTTGTTTGGGATTGAACGTGTAAGGCAGTGGAGGATTTTTGAGCCGAATGGATGGCTTGGTTGGCTTTTGTGGTATCATTCATGCATAGCTGGGAACACATCTCGAAAAAGGATGGTAATGGTTTGGTGTTCTGGAGGATTGTTCCAACCTTCTCATATTGTTCGGTTAGGCCGGCTATGGCTTGCAAGACGAGATCTTGTTCGTCAACCGGGGCATCGACATTGTTCAACTAATCAAACAAAACCTTAAGCTCTTGACAGTATTCATGCATGGAGATAAAATTTTCAAGTCGGGTGTTTGTAAACTTATGTTTGAGAAAGAGGGCTCGAGTGGCTTTATTGTCTTGGAAAAGATTTTCAATAGCCTTCCAAGCATGATAAGCGGTAGTGCCTTTCTTAATGACAGTCTTGAGAAGACCGGGGGAGATTGTGCCATATATCCATTGAAGGACGATGGCATCAATGCGTTCCCACGAGTCAACCGGAGGAGGGGTAGGCGTGGATTGCTTCTCCTTATCAGTGGAGGAAGAAGCGGTGGTGACAAGGGTGCGAGGTTCAAGATGATCAGCAACGAGAAACGCCGTACAATGGATCCGAAATAACTCGGATCAGGTATTGTAGTCAGCGGCCTCGTTGTCAAGGGTGATAGGGACAAAGGTCTTGATGTTAGACACAGTGACAGCGGGGTGCAGTTTGTTTTCAGCCATCGAGGAAGGAGGTTCGAAGGCGGTTGATCATGAAAAAAAAAGGAATAAAGGAGGCGGCAGTAGGGTTTGCGAAAGAAAGAACGAGAATTAGGGAGGATCTTTAGGGTGATACCATGTAGAAATGTGATAACTGCTTTCCTTCTTTCATTCACAATTATCCTTATATAATGTTACAAGAGATCTCATAATTATGGAGATAATTGATACAATAAATGTTAATTACAATACAATAAATACGTGCATAATTAGTGGCGTCTATTATTGAACTCCCAGCCTATCATTTGAAACCCCAACATTTTTACCACCACACCACAAAAAGTGGAGTGGGGCGTGAAATAGGGGTGCTTAACGGGTAGGGTTCGCGGGTTGGTGGGTCCAACCCGTCCCGAACCCGAAAATTTTACATGAACCCGAACCCGATCCGAACCTGAAAATTGTGACATACATATGAACCCGAACCCGTTCTCAGGTTGACAAGAACCTGACCCGTTCAACCTGATTTTTTTTATTTTTTCGTAAACTAATGTATTAAAATTAAAATCTTACTACAAAAATCACAAACATATATAAAACATTATATTTTATTTATAAATGTAATACCAATTTCTATTTTAAGTTATAAGTGTAGCATAAAATAACTAACCAATTTAGTTTATAACATAAAACATATTGTAAAAAAACAATATATAGTATAAATATGTTAAAACGGGTCAACTCGCCAACCCGCCCGGGTTGACCCGAACCTGACCCAAACCCATTTAAACTAAACCCAAACCCGCTAATTTCGTGTTAGGTTCGGATCATTTTTCGGGTCGTGTCAGAAACTCACACCCCTAGCGTCAAACATAGTTAGTTAATTTTTTTTTAAAAGGCGAAAACATTTTTTGACGTGTTGATTATCAACAGGAAAGACATTGTTTGCAGTTCACCAAAAATCCCTTCGACTTGGACCCGCTTTCCTGAGAATATCCTATTGTTTCGGGATCTTCAAATTGCCCAACATCCTACTAATACTATTAGTGGCGCGGCTTTCTTGGGCCGAGAGGGGGCGGCCGCCCTCCCCTCCCCCGAAATTTTCGCTCTAAAGTTTCGATTATATAGTATCCGTATAGAACTTTTTTGTATAAACAATTTCAACCCCCCGTAACCGGTGACTTCGACCCCCCGGTAACTTCCGACTCCCCGAGATTTTCGCAAGCTTCGCCACTGAATATTATGACCTGAACCAATTTTTTCTTCTTACCACCTAGGCCATAGTTTTTGTGACTTTTCAAGAGATCACGAACCGAGTATGCAAAAATGAGGGTGATGTTGCACCACCAACTCACCTATTGCCAAATGACAGCCGCAATGGGTAAAAATTTGATACAAGGTCTCCTCTCCTTCTACACATAACGGACGGCAAAACAAACCATAGCCGATGTTCCGGTGTTGTAAGTTGACAAGTGTTGGTAACCGATCTTGTTCCAACCGCCACCCAAAAATGTTGACCTTTTTTGTTTTTTGTTTTTTTTTCTTGATTCTAAAGCATATAAAGCAGGCTATCGGACTCTTAATGCTGAATTCCCAATCAATGTGTCGATCAAGAACCTTATTTTTCTCCCATCACCAAGTTCATCTTTTATTAGATGCCCCAAGTTAACATTATATTTTCCAAATGTTCCCCGCCCTTACCAGAACAAACGATCAAGCCCGAGAGCGCAAGTGGATGGCTTGTATCAATCACTCTGCTCCACAGGCTACCCCACTCGTTTTTTGTTATCTCCACCACCATTTTGATAATAGACTAACATTTACGTCTCTCAAGTTGAGAGTCTCAACTTCCCAAGGCCCAGTCCCGTGTCTTCTATGGGAGCCGTGACTCTATCCTAACAAACCCGTTTCATTTTACTTTTGTCTTCGCTACCTCTCCAAAAAATGTCTCCTCAACCCTTCTATGATCTTTATCACCTGTTTAGGCGCTTTAAATAAAAAGAAAAAAAATACATCGAAGGGAATCTAGTATCCATTTGAGTAATATGACCCGGCCCCCGATCGACAAAGTGGAAGCCTTCCATTTTGAGAGACGAGCTTTAACCGTTTCAACCACATTTTTTCAATACCTGGCTAGATTTATGTTTGCCCCCATGGTTAAACCAAGATAGGTGAATGTAAGCGAACCGCTCTTACAATTTATTGAAGATGGAACCAAATCCACGTCTTCACGATCTACCCCCACCCCATACAAATGTGAGTTAGAGCATTCGTATCAGGTCCACCATATTCTAAGGGTGGGCTTTTCATACGTAACAGTGGGGTTGCTCACGTTGACACAGATTATTCTGGCGCTATTGCCCTTTTACAACGATCCCTTCCTGACTTTGATATTGGCGGTTTCTTTAATAAAGACACCGCCCCCAAAAAGCCACAGAAAACTCTGGCGAATGCTCTTTATAACCGAATCGCACAAAGTTTGGAAGAGGATTTTCATCTGTCCGTCCGACAGAAGGCCGTCTTAGAATGCCTGCAAAAGCCTCACGCCCAGGACTTCCTTACTGTGTTACCTATTGAAGGCTTGGGGCAACGGATGTCGGCAGTAGAGTATAGGGCAATCCTTAAATACCGGCTGATGATACCTATTTTCCCCGATGATGAAAATTGTCCGGTCTGCCGCAAAGCATGCCTTGATAAGTATGGGGAACAGGCGTTACATTGTAAGGAATTGCCAGGGTTTAAATATCGGCACGATTTTGTCCGGGATGCTTTGGCAGACATTCTTAGAAGAGCGGGGGTCTCCGCAAGAAAAGAGGCGTCAGTTAATTTTCTCACAGACCCCGCGGAGGGGAGGTCCACCTTGCGCCCAGCAGACGTCTTAGTTTTTGGTTGGGAAGGTGGGAAACATGCGTGCGTTGATCTTACCGGGGTGTCCCCCCTTGTTGGGCTTCGGGATAGTGGGTTTGTGGCCGGGCAAGCGGTCATGAGAGCTGAATCCAAGAAAGTGGAAAAGCATGCTAAAGCATGTGAGGATAATCAGCATGTTTTCGTTCCCTTGGCCTTCGACACGTTCGGTTCCTTGGCACCGGAGGCGGTGCGGTTTTTGGCTCGGGTTCAACGAGTAGTGCACAGCAACTTTTCCACCCCCCAAGGGCGGGGTTTTGTTTTTAGCAGATTGGGATTTTCTATTCAAAAGGGGGTGGCGGCGCAGCTTGTTGCCCGCCTACCTACCATCCTTATGTAATTTACGTGTTTTTGTCAATGAAAATTATTCCAAAAAAAAAAAAAAAAAAAAAAAAGTTATTTGAGGGGTTGTGAGTAGAGAAGAAAAAAAAATACTGTTCATCTGTATATTTGGGGGACACTGTTTCACCATATTTATATTTTAATATTTTTTTTAAATAGTTGTGAGTGGGTGAAAGAGAAAAGGTAATGATAAAGGTATAAAACGCATTATTTATTTAAAGAGGTGAGACAAAATTTAACGATTTTTATTATAATTTGATGGATAAAAATGATAAACATGATGCGAATGATCTTAAGATGGATTTATCTTCAACCCGGAGATTAAATTAAAACCTCTCATCAGCCTCATGATTTTTTCACACCTAGTAGGCTCCACAAACTAGTACATCGTCCGCGTATATCAAGCGTGACAGAATTGGAAAATTCTTGTTAAATATTCATGGGCCTATTTAAACAAACTTACTGTTTGGGTTATTGATATTATTGGACTATTGGTGGTTACAGAAATTTAATGGGCCTATTTAAACCTTATTTTATTTGCAAATTCATGTTTCTTTAGAGTTTAGACTATGTTTGGGCTTCTATTTTTATTCCTCTTCTAAAGCCCAATTATTCTTGTTCTAGACTTTATTCTTTATGTTTCTTTATAAACTTTAATGGGCCTATTTAAACCTTTTTTTTTTTTTTTTGGCAAATCCATGTTTCTTTATAAACTTTTGTCCACAATACGTATTTTTGTAAGATCAGTAAAATTTTCCGCACTACGCGGTGGAGTTTTGGTCGATAACGGTTTGGTTTGGTACTTCACATATACTCGTTATACTGACGGAAAGAAATATGGCCAAGAGGATATGAACACATATTTTACATCAATTAGTACTGTAGATCCAAATGGTAAATGTAAGTATATATATAGTGTCAATGTTTTTTTAATCTCATCTAATTTTGTATTCTCAAAAAATATAATTTATATAACGTATATACAAAAGAGACAAGTTAGCACGATAGAAAAAGGTTTTGTACCAACATAAAACAACCCTAAAACGAGGGCTTAAAGTCAAAGCTTTTTGTTAAGTGAATATAATTAACCCAGCAATTCTGTTGTATATATATGGCAACCAACTAAAAGAAATATAAAGTAGAGATCAATAAATATGTTTACTCAAAGCCATCAATTCCTGTATCAATTCTAAAAATCAGGTTACATTATTCCAGTTGGAAGTTATAATAAGTGCGAGTGTTTTGAGCAACTAATTGTGGATTTAGTTAATGTTGTACTAGGTTTGAGACCCGTGGGGACCCA
This sequence comes from Ambrosia trifida, assembly GCA_028751855.1. Lineage (NCBI taxonomy): Eukaryota > Viridiplantae > Streptophyta > Magnoliopsida > Asterales > Asteraceae > Ambrosia > Ambrosia trifida. The sequence continues at coordinate 12,939,265 of CM054130.1, read as the reverse complement.
CGGTGCAAACCATAGTAAATAAAAAAATTATATGAAACTAAGAGTTGTATTGTTCAAGTTTAGTGGCTACAAACGTAAAGTGTTAAAAATAACGGTTAGCCTGAAATTTTTTTCTTATATAAACGTCATGCGTTGATATTAAATGAGTATTAAAAGTAAAACTAACATATAACTATGGTTTTCATGTCAAAGTGGATATTTTTTATAAGCCCTCAGTAACGTTAGTAATGAAAACCGATTACCTATTATGATCAGTACTAAACCAAAGTATAAAGTTTTGAAAAAAATAACAAAGGTATGAATACACTATGTTTTTGTAAATGACTTTTTATCATATTTTTATTTTTAATGTAATTGTAATTGGTACATAACTTGGTTTATTGACAAAATGCAACGCACTGTTCAAAGCACACAAAAAAAGTTTAAAATAATACTTTATTATTGAAGTTGTATATACATAACGTCAATAAAGATAATTAAAAAATTGCATAAAAATTACTCACATTATTCATAAATCCTGAAAGACTTCTTTGTACACAACGTTTGATGTTTTGTTCGTCAATTCACCATTTTCATCTACTATAACAATCTTAAGTCCATCTCGACTTCTGACCCTTGAAAGCGCAACATACAACTGCCCGTGTGAAAAAACTGGATCCTTCAAATACAACCCAACTCTGGATAAGGATTGTCCTTGACTTTTGTTTATTGTCATTGCGAAAGAAACAGCAAGTGGAAATTGCCTTCTGTTAAATTTAAAAGGAATTTTCTTATCTGAGGGGGATAAAGTAATTCTTGGAATAAAAGTTCGCATTCCAATGTTACTTCCTGATATGATTTTCGCTTCAATGACACGTTTTCTCATTTTAACAACTTGTAACCTTGTCCCATTGCACAAACCACTTTTCTGATCAATGTTTCTGAGTAACATTACGGGAACGCCAACTTTCAAAACCAAACGATGGTTTGGTATTCCAGAAAACTTAAGACCATTAAGGACATCAGGAGAAACTAATCTTTCATCAACCTGTTTGTTCACATCTTCAGACTGGCAAACACTATCCGAACTTAGATACTCAACTTCGTCACCGGGAAACATTGAAAGTAATATATCATTAATTTCATGAACAACTTCATTCTTTGGTGCCAATATAGCTCGATCTTGAAAATAAGTCGGAATGTGGATGTTATCCAAAAGTGAAGGATAAACAAAGGCTATCAAATCAGAAACAGGATCCGAAGATTGAGAAATAAGTAAGTCATCAGGTATCAAAATAACATCTTGATCATCACTTATTGTATCATCCTTTCCTTCTCCTATGTCCAGAAGCCAAGATGCAAACTTTTTAGTTTCCTCAATATCAGAACTGCAGCTTCCAGAAAGCAACCGCATATTTTTTGTTAACTCTAAAACAGTGCATTTGTGCCAAATGTATGATGAACTTAAAGAGGCATTAACAATGTCATGTTTATCTGTTTCTTCATTAAGGTTACAAATTATCAATCCAGCAACTTCAGAAACCATGGGTAGGTTGTAGGTTCTACCATCTTCTTTCCTCATTCCGTTTAATCGAAGCTTGACTTGTGCATCAGGGTTCTTCTGAAAACAATCTCTCGCCATTCTATAAGATTTCACCAAGGAGTTTTTGGCATCCAACATTTTTTTCAATTCCTTTACAATTTGAAATTCAAGGGCCTTTTCTGATGAGTATTCCTCATCTGCATCACTATAAATAAAATGAATACATTAGAATCGAAAGTACTTAAAAATCCTTAAAGTTTTCTACAAAAGACAATAAAAAATAACATACCCAACAACATTGATTCTATTCGAAACTTCATTTTCAGTATCATATATGTATAGCTGAGAGAATATTGGATTTTGTCCACGTGATGGTAAAAGATTTCCCAAAGCATGGTAGTTCTCACCACTTATACGATAGATGAATGGAGCATTACCATGATTTATAGACCTATCAATTTTTCCACCCATGGATGTAAATGCAAACATAGAGTTGAATCGTCTTATGTTCTTTAAAAAGAATTTGCTTTTAGAATCAACTCCATTAAAATACTCTTTATAACTGTGTGGCGCCTCCTTAAAAGGAGGAAGCATAACTTTTCCATAACCACAACACAGAGAGAAATTTTTTTTAGTATTACTTCTATTAAGCCCTCTAGTAGATTCACAGCTCCACAGTCTAGCATTACAATCTTCACAAGTGACATTCTGATCACCATGGTCCAAGTAAGCTAAAAAAAGATATTCAAATTTATTAAATGTACCATATTTCTAAACATGAAGTCTGCAAGTTATTGAAAGTATCGAAATATCTTAAAAGTGAAGAAGATCAAGGGTTACTTACATATTGGTAAAGTAGTTTTTTGGGAGAACCGAAAAATATGAAAAAGTGAAACAATTATCAATTAGGTAGGTATATAATGAAACCAATTGTTGTTGGGCTGAATCAGACATTAAGAGTAAAACAATCGGGCCTATGGCTAATAATAAACATTCAACCCAATAAGTTATGTAATATGTATGTTATGTATTTTATATGGGATTGTTTTAGTAACATATTGGGCCGATCCATTTTTCCTTGTATCACAACAATATATTTCGGTAAAAAAATTGAAACGATTTACAACATTTATGTTACAATCTTTTAGTTTTAATTAGATATGAATCATACAAAAATAAAACTGAAAATTATGTTTGATGAGTACATCCACCAATCTAGTTGTATCTATATATACTCAACATAATATTCAAATGGATGAAAACATACTTATCAATTAAGCAAACGCATTTATTAAATATTATGATCGTTATGAAACTTAATAAAAAGAGGAAACCATATCATGGTATAAAGAGAAAATAACAAAGTAGAAATTGTTCAAAATTATTAAAAAAACAAAACATAAAGCAATGAAACTGGTTGACCAAAAGCATAGAAAACAAATCCTCTTCATTTTGGGTTTAGGAAGACGAGAGGCTCAACGTAATTTTAAGTTACTCCATACTACCACCACTTCCAATCTTAGTTGAAGGAATTGGTGTGCTTTCATCATCAGAGATCGCGTCAATCAGTTTACGCTTAACCATTTGATACTTGGAACTGATAGAACATTCTTCTCCTTCAGCATAAACTTTCTTATCAACAATGGAAATTGGCGTATCATTATCGCCTGTGTCAGATTACTAAACAAAAAATAGTTACAAACATATGTATCAGAATCATCAGTGATTGTGTATGAAAGAAAAAATGAGTAAAATGTATTACTATGAATATAAGTGTTTGTGCAAATGGTACCTTGGAAACAGAAATAACATTAGACGGCATTGCCATGAGAGACGTGTGAAGTGATTCTGATTCAGCAGGCTGTTAAAAAAAATGCAAAAACTTAGAAATGTAATAAAGTCTTACATAAATAAAATTTGCTAAGTTATGTGAAATGGAATTCGAATATGTACCTGTCCTACATACAACTTTTTCTTAAGATGCGAGATAAATGTTGGATCATCAGTTTTCTTAGTTACACCATAAACATCATATTTGTTGTTTAAATTGAACCCAGAGACAAAGATTTTAAAAGCAAACTCTCTGTCTAACAAAGTCTTAATCTCTTCAGGATATTCAACTGTATCATCAACCTATATATAAGGAATAACCAAATACATAATTATTACAAAACTATAATTAAGGAATTATTAAAAATAATTTTATACTTAAAATGTAGTTAAAAATATGGAATACCGTATTCAACTCAAGCAATTCAGAAGCACTTTTACTAATAAGTTGTGCAACGTCACGATGAAACAACGTAAGCGATACAACACCATTAACGTCTTGCACACGAACCTGAATTTTAAACCTAGAAAAAAAATTTGAAAAAAAAAACAACAAAAATTTATAACTAAGTTGGGTTGAAATGAAAGTATATTTGTGAAAATTATAATAGATGTTAAAAATATATCCGACCTTGGTGTAGGCTCAACTTTTTTGGCACTACAACTATCATTCAAACACTCGTAAACCTTTTCTTCCTCAAAATCTGAACTTCCTTCACCAACCTGCTTGATTATATAATCAATACTACATTTTCTGGTGCATTTGGGGCATCCCATGTAGTACCAGCCAATTTCGGTAAACAGGTCTTTAATAGTACCCAATAATACCAAAGCCTGCGCCTGTATGAATATTATAGTTTGTTACCAAGATAAGATAGTATATGGTATACATTGGAAATAAATATTAAATAAAAATTAAAATTTTAACCTCATTACAATTTTTTATATTTAATTATAAATATCGTATTTAAGTATGAACATTATAATTACCTCTTGAATCTCACAAATGTCGCCAATGTTACTAAAAGGAGTGTTATGGACAAATTCATCTTCATCAGAGCAAACCATAGAAGTTCCATATGGTTGATGAGAAGAGGAAGGATTATCAGCGATTTTCTTACCCAACCTGATAAAAATAATTTAATCAATACACATTACATATTTATTGAGACTGTTTATAAAGGTTGTGTAATTCGTATTGAAAAACGTAATAGTACATACCCTTTTTTGTACAGCTTTATATCTTCAATATCTCCATTTATGAACAGTCGACTAACGCGATCTCCAAAAGAGTTAGAAACATACGGTTTTCCTATAAAAAAATTAGGAAAAAATGTTTTATTTATTTAATAAAAAGAAAATTTAGAAGTTAGAACTTAATTTATAATGCAAAATATAATGTATGTATAAATATAAATATAACTATATATATTTATTAACATTATACAACCATTATAAAACTTCAAACGGCCAAACTGCATTATTATTATAAATTCTTTCTCTGTTTGATGAGTTGCAACATATTTAGACATCTCCATGGCATAACTATCCCACAACGTTAAATAGATGCGCAAGCCCCTTCAAAAAAGTACAAATTATTTTAGTATAAAATAAATAAACAATTTATAAAGGTACGTAATTTTTTTTATATATAAAATGCAAAAAAAAAACAAAAAAAAAATAAATAAAGAATACATACTCGATATCTTGAATTTCCATTGTTAACCTCTTTTTATCAGCGACAACCTTTTTTTTCTTTATCATCATTGCTGAAGAACTTGTTAACATGTCCAATAACATCTAAGATCAATTATAAAATAAACATTAATGAAAGATAACTTATAAAACAATTATTATTGTTTGGTTGTGATAAAAAAAAACTTTAGAACGAAAATATACCTATTGTAACATATTCATCAACCTCCTTATCCAGAATTCTTTGAAAGGGCACAAAAGAGAAACCAAAATCTGGACCTTGGAAACCATGATATTCGGAAACTTGAGTATTCATATTCAAGCAGAGTTTGTTTGGGTTTGGAGCATACTTGTATTTAAAGGAATTGACCCCAACTCCTGGATTTCTTATAATAAGAGAAGAATTTTCAATCAGAAACCTCTCGAATTTAAAAAACAACCGCTTAAATACATTCGCTTGAATCCTGTCACCCTGTTGATTATAAAAAAAAATAAGATAATTGATATACATTAAAATTAAAAGCATCACAATTAAAAAAAAAAGTTATGAAATTTAAAAATAATAGGATATAAAAAAAAACGTGTTGTTAACTTTTACATTTTCATCACATAGGATCATTTCAATTGAGTACACATCATTAGGATTGCGACGATCGGGTAGACGCCAAACCCGAATAATCTTTAGCTTTAACGCCACACTGTTTCGGTTTACATGAATTTGGTTAACCATTGTAAACTCATTTGCATCTACAGCAGCCATTGATCTTGTTAACTGGGAAAAAATGATGTAAAAACCAAAAGATGACTTCAATAAAACAACAAATCAAAATCAAAATAACTAATGTTTAAGTAATTAAATATGAGAAACAGAAATTAACCTAATAATATATCTTTGCGATTACTCAAAGTGGTTCCAACGTGTCTTATTACAATCGTATGTGAATTTACCGAATAATAAGAAATGGATGAAATGGTGGGCGGTTAATTAGCATTTGAATTAGCATTGTTTTAAAGGTTATAACATTATGTATTGATTGAATTTAGTCAAGGTCAATCATTTATTGATTAAATGGCGTATGTCAAGCATTATATAGGTATTGATGTAGGAATTAAATAAATTCAATAATAACAAATAGATTAAAGAGTGGAGGGTAATTAGGAACCGAATTACGATTGTTATTATTGTTATAACTTTATGTACTGATTGAATTTAGTCAAAGTCAAGTAGTCAAAGCAAAACAGCCGTATGTTAAGCATTATAGTTAGTTGTAATTTGTTTTGATATATTCAATGTTATTTAACTAATGTTCTTTATATGTTATGTCAAGCATTATATAGGAATTCAATCAATTGAATAATAAAAAACGGATGAAAGAGTGGAGGGTAATTAGGATTCGACTTACAATTGTTATTATTGTTATAACTTTATGTATTGATTGAATTTAGTCAAAGTCAAGTGTGGATGTCAAGCATTATACTTAGTTGTAATTGTAATTTGTTTTGATCTATTCAATGTTATTTAACTAATGTTCTTTATATGTTATGTAAAGCATTATATATGTATTCAAACAATTGAATAATAAGAAATGGATGAAAGAGTGGAGGGTAATTAGCATCCGAATTAGCATTGTTATTATTGTTATAAATTAATGTATTGATTAAATTTAGTCAAAGTCAAGCATTGAAATCATTAATGGCGAATTTTAAGTATTATACCTAGTTGTGATTTTTTTTTTGATCTATTCAATGTTATTAAACTAAATGTTCTTTACATGTTATGTAAAGCATTATATAGGTATTCAATCAATTCAATAATAAGAAATGGATGAAAGAGTGGAGGGTAATTAGCATCCGAATTAGCATTGTTATTATTGTTATAAATTAATGTATTGATTACATTTAGTCAAAGTCAAGCATTGAAATCATTAATGACGAATTTTAAGTATTATACCTAGTTGTGATTTTTTTTGATTTATTCAATGTTATTAAACTAAATGTTCTTTACATGTTATGTAAAGCATTATATAGGTATTCAATCAATTCAATAATAAGAAATGGATGAAAGAGTGGAGGGTAATTAGCATTCGAATTACCACTTATATATTATTGTTATAAATTAATGTATTGATTAAATTTAGTCAAAGTCAAGCATTTAAACCATTAATGCCGAATTTATATGATTGTACATATTTGTGATTTTTTTTGATCTATTCAATGTTACTAAACTAAATGTTATTTACATGTTATGTAAAGCACTATATAGGTATTGAATCAATTCAATAATAAGAAATGGATGAAAGAGTGGAGGGTAATTAGCATCCGTATTAGAATTGTTATTATTGTTATAAATTAATGTATTGATTGAATTTAGTCAAAAACAATGATTTAAACCTTTAATGCCGCATGTCAAGGATTATACCTAGTTGTGTTTTTTTTTTTAATCTATTCAATGTTATTTAAGTAAATGTTCTTTATATGTTATTATATGCTTTACTAACATGCTTGAAAATTGGACAAGTAAATGCGTATTCAAAGTAAATTTGTTATTGTATAAGGAAACCATAAATTTCGCAATTACATTTATCAATTCATTATGAATGTTGTGAGTAAATTCAGTTGTGAATATGTATTCTAAATTATACCGTATTGCCACCACGGGTTAACGTATACATATTGTTACAATTACAACATACTAAATATTCGGTAAAATTAGACATCTCCATGTCAATATACCAAATGAAAAAAAAACACAAAATTTTAATGATTATTGATTCACACATTGTCGTACTCATTTATTGATTTGACCATAATTAAATCTTAGTCAATGTGAATAATTACACATTTAAATTAAAATTAATAAGAAGTTGTTGACCATGGTATGTCGAAACTTTAATGTTGTTGTTTCGTAAGTTTTCAGATAACAAAAACCTGTTCATGGATTTAGGCAATGTCTGCACAAACACGTAAAAACCAACATTATAATAACAAATAAGGTTTTTTTACTTAAAAAATATTAGAAACGTCATACCAAAACTCGTGCGGAAGGGTCATGAATAACCTTGAAGAATTTGTCACCCTTGTGATAAGCCATATTGAAGTTATTTGTCCTAATGAAATCCTGTTCTTCGTATGCAAAAAACAAACTTTTGTTAAAATATACATAAAGTCACTCATACTAAAAACTGATTTTAATTATCTTGTTTTATGAAATCCGGTATTTTGTTTTTTTTTTTTATATAATTGTTTTTTATATTCACACATACTCAAAACCGATTTCAATTGCAATATGTTTATTAAAAAACACAATCATATATTCAATGATTAAAGCTGAGCAGAATTACTCGCGTATCGATTACATCCAAAGCAGAGAGTTGATTGTAAACAGATTATCAAATGGTTTTAATAAAAAAAAAAAACGATTCTGTTTGGTTTAATATGTTAGTAAACCGATGTGGATGGATTTCAAAAATTGTCAGAAACATAATCGACAAACAATAGGATTAGAAAGTTATTTTAATAAGAAACCGATTGTATTTATATTTTATGTAAGATGGTTTCAAACATTTACTTTTGGGATTTTATAAAGGGTTAGAAACATAATCGAAAACTTGTTGATAATCACATATTTTGTAGAAGGTTGATAGATATAGGATTGTCATTTGTCTTTGTATAAAAATAACGATACAATCCTATTGTTTTTATCTTTTATGTAAGATGATTGCAAACATTATGTATCAATATAATAAAAATGCAGAAAAAGATTCAAAAACATTTTCTAGATTCATCTAAGATTGATGAAGAACATACCTTGCAAAAATGACAATGAGAGAGGAATGAGGAATGAGAAAGGAATTAGTAGGATAGGAAGGAGGAAGATGTTGTAACATACAAATGGATGTTGACAAAACTAAATAAAAAGAGGTTTATATAAGACTTAGTCTTGGAGCCCCATTTAGGATTTGGATCCTTCAAGACCCTCTAAAAATCTAGGATTCAACCCTAGTGTTTTCATTTATTATATAGATAGATGATTCTGCAAGAAAATTGGATATCAGGATAAATGTGAAGGCCAATGAAGCCACAGCGGAGTGGTGGAGGTGAGAGGTTTTAAGGCTTTGCCTGTTTCCTACCCTGGGGTTGCAAGTTCAAGTCCTGCTTTGTGCAGGAATTTGCCCAAGTATTGCGGGAGGCTCGAATTGTAGGAGTTTAGCCGGTCCAAAAAATAAAAAGATAAATGTGAAGTTTTTAAATTGTTCGTAGTTTTAAAAAACTTTTTTTGAACGGCAAATAAGCTGACTCCCCAGCTACCCAACATATGTTGTTGAAATTCTCTACGTAAGTTCAAATCCATCCTAGTGATGCACAGTGGCGAATCTTGACCCGAAATTTCAGGGGGTCGGAAGTTACCGGGGGGTCAGAAGTCACTAGTTTCGCGGGGTCGAAACCTTATATACCAAAAAACTTCTATACGAAGTCACTGTTTCATAGGCGGTTTTATTTTGGCCGGGTTCGATGATAGTATGAACAAGATCTTGAGAGATCGTTCCAAATATCCATTGAAGGACAATGGAATCGAGCCTCTCCCATTGTTCATCGGCTGTGGAAGAGGAAGCGGGAGTTTTGTCTTTTTCGGTAGCGGTGGCAGGAGCAGCGACGGGTGGTGGGCGTGGGAGAAGGTGATTATAGACCTGGTAGGCCTTGCAGTGGATTTTGAAAAGTTCTGACCAAGTCGGCCAGTGAGCGGTTTCCTGCTCCAGTTTAATGGGAATGAAATTTTGTATGTTTGAGACGGTAACCGCGGGGTGTAGTTTATCAGCCATAGGGGTGGTGGAAGTGTCGCAGGGAAGGAAAAGATGAGGATGGGTAGGATAGGGTGACAGGGGTGATATGAGGATGTGTGAGGGAGGAAAATAAAGAATGCCGGAGATTGAGACTGCCGGCAATATGGGAAGAAAGCAATAAAGCAGCCGAGTAGAAGAAGAAGACTGCCAATTATAGAGGAGGTGGAGATCCTGGTACTCTTGATACCATGTTACAAATGGATCCTTGATCCTCCCTCTTAGGGGTTTCCCATTATATAGAAAACTCTAGTCCCATATTTATGGGATGATTATAACTAATTACAATAGAATAGGAAACATTGTTAAATACAAATTAATATGAAATCCTATCTATAAATATTTCGGCTATTAAATAGGAACTTCTGAGCGAAAGTTCAGGGGGGTCAGCCGCCCCTCCCCGCCCCTTAAAAGAATCGCCCATGGTGATGCACACCCATATTTAGAGAATTTGCTTGCAGTACGGATTGAACCGGTGACCTCCCTAGGAGGAAACCAATTAGTGGACCCGCTCCGATTACATCGGCATATGCAACCACAACAACCAGCCTTATTGCTTGCAACACCTTTTGATTGTTTCCTTCGGCACGTTCATCATTTTTTTTGTGTTATCCTCCTAAAAATACATAGTGGTATTTAAATGTCAGATAAACGTGTAACACATCAAAATGAAAGTTTACATGTATCATGTGATACTATGTCAACAACGGTTTAACGCGCAAATGTGATGAGAGAGAGGGATTAGGTTTAGGGTGTTCAATGAATCGAACTTTGATAACTTAAACTTTTTAAAATTTGAAAAATTTAAAGTTGAATTCTCTTTCGGTTCGAATTCAGTTATTGATTTCGTATCAAATATTTAAAAACCGAATTTGGTTTTAGAATTCAAATTCAATTTGAATACATAAACTCAAAAGGTCATTCACTAAGTAGAAATATGGAAGCTGCGATGTGGATTAAAATTTTTAGAAAGTAGAAAGAGCAGCGATAGTGATTACAAGCTTAGAGTCGAGTACTAGATTTGGAATTTAGAGCATAACACATTTAGTGACTGTGGTTATTAAGTTGATCACTAGATTAGATATTAAATGTTAGGAGGCTAAATTGTTATATTTAAATGGTTAGAGGATCCTGTGGGAAAATTGGTTTATGTGAGTAGTGGGAGAACGATTAAGAATTGACATATAGCCAACATCTATAATCTATAATCTATAACTTATAATAAAAGAAGGTTCTATCTATTTGGACACCCTTGAAATCTATTTTGACACCCTAAGTATGCCTCGTATTGGTCTATATGAGGCATACTTAGGTCAAAAAGTTACACACAAACTTCAAGGGAATCTCAGATCTGAAACTTCGTGTCAATATGTCTCATATTGGTCAATATGAGGTATATAATAGCCAAGTATGCCTCATATAGATCAATATGAGGCGTATTAGGGTCTTTTTATTATTTACTTGTATTTTTATTTTTATTGTTTTTAAATAACTAAAAATACTAAATTAACTTTAAAAAAAATCCAAAATTTAACAAAAAGTTAGGTATATTCATTCCAATATTATTTTAACAAAATTAGAACTTTTTGTTACCAGTATTATTTTATAAAAATTATTTCTTTTGTTTGGTTTTGTTTTGGTTGGTTTTGAAGATGTTTGTTGTGTTTTGGTGAGTTTGAAAAAGTTATAAGTTTAGTTCAGATTTTTTTTAAAAAAATCGATTGATCGTTGTATTTTTTTTAAATCGATTGATCAATGTATTTCAGTAGGGTTTTTTTTTTTGCAAAATTTTTACCATTTATACATAAAGTTTATAAATATTTTATCTTTTTAAAGTAAAAATATTTTAAAACCTTATATGGTAGTATAGATCTTGAATCGTATTATATGGTGTATTATCGTATAGTACACTATACTATTATAGACTACACAATAATGTAATGAAAAATAATAAAATATTTATAAAACTTTGTTAACAAAAAATAAATGTTGTATAAAAAGTACAAAGTTTGCAACAAAAAAAGGTCAATATGCCTCATTTTTAAAAACAATAGAAGTGAAAATAAAAAAAAAGACCATGTATGCCTCGTATTAATCAATATGAGGCATATCAAAGCCACCACGTATTAGGTCTGATACTAGGCTGAGAAGAAGTGATACGAGGACTAATATGCCTCGTATTGCTCAATATGACCCATATCAAGTCACCCCATATCATTTTTCAAGCCTAGTATTGCCCAATACTAGGCATATCAAGACTGTTTTTACTTTTTTTTTTTTAAAATACAATATTATTGTAATATTATTGTTTAAAAATACTAAAATAACTTTTAAAAATCCCAAAAAAAATAAAAAATTAAGTTTTATTGATTTGAACACTATTTTATAAAATTAGATGTTTTTGTTACAAATATGAGGCATATTCGGGGTTTTTTTTTTTTTTTGAATTGTTTGGTTTGTTTTGTAAGTTTTGAAGATGTTTGTTTTATTTTGTTTCGAATGTATTAAATACAACGATCAATCGATTTAAAAAAAAACACTTTCTCAAACAAATCTTATAACTTCTTCAAACTTTGTACCTTTTATATAACTTCTTTAAATTCACCAAAACAAAACAAACATCTTCAAAACCAACCAAAACAAAACCAAACAAAAAATACTAATTTTTATAAAATAATGTTGGTAACAAAAAGTTGTAATTTTTTTTAAAAAAATAATATTGGAATGAATATATCTAATTTTTTGTATTTTTTATGTTAATTTAGTATTTTTAGTTATTTAAAAACAATAAAAATAAAAATATACAAAAAATAAAAATAGACCATAATATGCCTCATATTGATCTATATGAGGCATATTACTTTATTGTTTTCTGTGTTGGTCAACAACACTTAGCTAAAAGACAAAAATTTTACTTCAATATGCCTCATATAGGTCTATATGAGGAGTATCAACTTTATTGTTTTCTGTGTTGGTCAACATCAGATAGATAAAAAACAAAAATTATACTTCAATATGCCCCATATAGATCTATATGAGACATACTTAGGGTGTCAAATTAATTTTTTGGGGTGTTCAAATAGTATGACCTTAAAAGAATTGAATTTTTATGAGGTGACATTCAAATATTCAATGGAGGGTGCCATGTGGCATTTTGAGGTGATAGTATTGAATTTATTATTTTAAATATAAGATAAATTTTTAAAATTTTTATTTTCTTTTTTTTAAATAAAATCTATATCTATATTATCTTAAAATTTCAAATATGTTAATTAATATCTTTTTCTTATTTTCCTCTCACATTTTTAAATGCTAATTATTATTTTTAAAGAGTTAATTGTCAATTTTGTCCCCGAGGTTTGTCAGAAATTGCCACTTTCATCCAAATCTTTTTTTTTGGTCAATTTAGTCCCTGTGGTTTCATTTTTTTGTCATTTTAGTCCTTGAGGTTTGTTAAAAATTGCCACTTTCATCCAAATCTTGTTAGTCCATAGGGACTAAAATGACAAAAAAATGAAACCATAGGGACTAAATTGACCAAAAAAAAAGATTTGGATGAAAATGGCAATTTTCGACAAACCTCAGGGACTAAATTGGCAATTAACTCTTTTTTTAAATTTCAAATATTTTAATTAATATTTTTATCTTTATTTTTTCCTTATTTTTCACTCACAATTTTTAAACGTTAGTAACTTTTATGTATGACATTTTTTTGTTTGAAAAAAAAAAATTTACACCAAATTAATGATCGCTTTATTATCTTTCCAACGAGCGCCATAGTGCTATACAAAAAACGAAAAAAAATGTTTTTTAGTGAGTTTTTGTTCATGCAGAAAAAACCCATGTGTTTAGGTGATTTATTAATCATATATAAGCAAGTACTAATCGTGTTATGATTTTTTAAACCTACTATTACATATATGAATTGCACATGTTCATGTGTTATAACGATATGCTTAGCATTAAAAGAGGTTGAAATTTTTTTTAATCTGTTGGAAACGCAACATGAGAGCCTCTTTTCGTAGTATAAACATTAGAACAACTTTATTTAGCATTAAAAGTGGTTGAGACTGTTTACTTATTTTATCTTTTTTTATTAAGCATATTAGATTTTTCAACCTGGGACACTCCCAAGGTAATCAGCAAGTGTTTTTTATATTAGAATGATGGTTTGGGTTGTTTTTGTTTGAAAAACACTTAACATAACAATATACAAAAATTTAAAACATAATCCAATGTATTATAGTTATTAAATTTAAATTACAGATAAAACACCCTATCTAAATGTATATTTTATATAGAAAATAATAAATATATAATGCATAATCTAATATCGAATAAATTGAAAATCACAAATTAGTATTTGATTCGAAATTCAAACACTGAAATCTAATATTCAAAAACTGAATTCAAATCTAAAAAGATAATTCTAATCATAGTTCAAGTTTTTTGAATCCGATTCTGAACACTCATAAGTCATAACTACGTTTCTATCTTTATAAATAATGCATTATAATTTTTTAAAACAATTATAACCATAAAAAAACAAATTAAAAAGTATGATGTAATTTTAAAAAAGAAAAAAAAAGCACCACAGTTTAAACTTTGATCACACACACAAAAAAAAAAAAAAAAAAAAGAGAGAGAGAAATGGGTAGAGCCCAGGAAAACGGCAATACAACCGTTGGCCACAGCTGTTGTGTAGACCCACAATCACATAAACACAACCAACCTGTCATCATCCCCAACTGCCTATATATTATTAACCAAACCCTCACATAACACATTCACAACTCACAATCTCATTCATTTAATCATCATCTTCCTTTGATTTCTCATTCTATTTGCATCAATGGAATCAGTTAAGATGATGCTCTTCGCCGCGGTCCTCGTTATGTTAATCGCAGTCACTAATGTGGCTGCTCAAGAAGCTCCTGCTGCTGCACCTGGCCCCGCCTCATCCGCAGGCATCTTCGTCCCCACCGCGGCCGCTTCCCTCGTCGCTCTTTCGTTCGGCTTCTTGTTTTAAATTAATCTGTTTATTTTTCTTTCAGAAATTATGTTTTTTTTTTTTTTGGTGACTGTTTGGCATATTGTTTGTTCCACATTATTTTGATGTGAATTCATTATTTGTTTATGTGTTTATAATCATAATTTTATAGATATTATTTGTGAATTGTGATATGGTTATTTACAAATCATATAGTATTAATGTCAAAACTGAGTCAAATTCAAAACAAAATACCATACCATATATGTTTGGTCGCTACCAATATGATACAATACGGTTTTGATACAAAATTTCTCTTCCCTGAATTAAACTTATTGTGAATAATGTTAGTAAGTTTATAACCAATATAGGGGAATTGACTAGAAAAGCAATAGAAGATTATACATATTCATTAGCGGACCCAGAAAATTTTTGTAGGGGGTGCGATAGAGAGGTTTAACTGAACTTTTAAGAAGTGTGATCGGGATTTTAGCCTACAAATTACACTAATTTTTTCTTTTAATGGGGACGCCCGCCCACCTTGAAATATATGTAGGTCCGCCACTATACATATTACGACATAAGAAGTTTAAATTTAAGTAAATTTAATAGTGAGTGTTTCTTAATTATAAAATTATAAATGAAAAGGGTAATTACACTCTAAGGTATACCAAAAACAGAACCGAGAAAAATAAAATGTTAAATTTGCCGTACCCATAAAATTATGTGAACGGAGGTATAATCGCTTAAAAATAACATTGTTTTATACCGATCGTGAGAGAAAAATTTATGCTACCATTCTGGACTCCCGTGTCTGGTATCATGGTCAAGTGACACCCGAGAACATTATTAGACCATGTGTAGTGGGAGGGGGAAAAATTTAAGGGCATCCTTCCTGATTGGTCCACATAGCAGCTGAGTCAGCATGCGGTTTTAAAATGAAATGGGGTGTAGTAGGGGGAGAGAACATTTAACACCCCTTTTTTAATCATTGAAACAATATTCAAACAAAGGGGGTGACGTGGCAAATTATTATTGGGGAAGAACTTGCATTCCAGCGCTAAAAATAAAACGCCCCAACCCTTTTTAACAATTCACGCCCCTACGTAATGGTGTAGGAGGCGCGAAAATGAAGATAACGCCGAAGATAGGGCTCCATTACATAGGGCCTTAATAGTGTTATCTAATATCTGATTTTTGTTGGTTCATGTGTAATATACGAAAACCGGTCGTGATACATGGATCTACAACTAATAACATTATTGTTTTTAACATTTGGTGCATATGCTAGATGCTTGGCGCATTGATTGAAACTTTTTTCATGGTTGCTTGAATGTGTGTAGTTTATTGTCCAATGAATTAGTGACCGAAAACGCACAATCAAATTTAGATATTTTTTTGTCCACCACATGATGCTACATTATCATTGTGTACAGTTGGGAATGGGAGGGCCACATTTCTGTTGATATCATTGCTTAGCTTTACAAACAATAAACAATGTTTTTGTGACACAATTATTATTTTCTTTTATCGGGATCATTTTTTAAAATATTAATACTTTAAGTGTCAAATATAGATAAATAATATATCAAAAATCATTGATCAAATACTACCACTTGAAGTGTCCAATATCAAATAGATTTTTTTGTACCGGTGTTATATTTGTAGGTCCATCCATGAACGTTATTTTCAAAACGTAAAAGAAAAGTTAATGTTATGAAAAGACGTTAATATTCCAATTTTTGGGTTAAAGATGCACATTTTCATAGGATGATATGTTGGTTTATATTGTTGAAGGTGCACAATCCTAATAATATGACTGATGTATATTATACCCTTAACGTACAAGTCAATAAACTTATGGTGCAAGTAAATTTAGTCAAATAGCTTTCTTTTGGTACCTTTACAAAAAAAAAAAAAAAAAAAAAAAAAAAAACCCCTTAAGAATTGCCATTCCTAATTGTCAATTTGCAACATGAATTTATTTATATGTTAAATGGTGACTAAGTTATAACTTATAAGTATATATCGTAAAGCTTGTGTAGTTGTGTTAGAAGTTCCTATGCATACATGGAAGATACTTGTTGTTTTTGTTTCCAACCGTTACAAACCAAGTCTTTATTGTGCTAAAAAGAATCAAAATGAGAAGCTTAAGGCTCAAAACTGGTTCGATATCAACGATTTCGAAATGGTTATGATTTCCATCGATAACTTTAAATTCTAATGATTTAATATGTTTATAATAAAATGGTATAACAATTGTATTTGAAGAAACACGTACCGAAACAGGCGTCCGGGTCATGCCTCGACCAAGTTGAATAGGAGAATCACACCTCGTTCTTCTTCCCTTTTCCGGTTCAGATCTGCAAGGAAGGAAAGGAAGGTGGGGAGTGGAGGTGACTGCTAGGAGACCACAAGTGGAATCCAACATACAGACACAAAAAGTGATGGTGGCGGCCATAGTTGTTTTGAGGGTAATCTATTGTATGCCCTAATGAGAGGTGAAGACCTCTTTATATAGGGCTTTTATGGGCCATCATCATGGGCCTCTAACTATATGGGCACATAGCCCACTGGCACCAAGCCCAGTTAGAGGGTTACCCCATACCCCAATATTAGCAAATAATATAACAAGTAATAAAATAACGAACACGGTATGTGGGGTTAGGCACCATACCTCTACAAGTCCCCCTAGTCTAGTGTTGCTCTCACGTGCAAGCGTTGAGTGGAGCGCTAGACTAATTAGGAGTGCTCGGGAATGAAGATTGCATGTTTTCGTCTTCTTGTTTCGATGTGTGGGAGGTTATAAGTTTTGCGCTCGCTACCAGCTAAGTATCACCTTCTAGGCTAACTGTCACCGGTGCGCGTGAGGATGCTCACCGCTCTTGTTACCAGCTAAGTGTCACCTTTTAAGCTAACTGTTACTGGGGAGCGAAGTAACGATTCATCGCAGGTATTGATGTGGCTCGCTGCCAAACCAAAACCTTAAGCGGTAATTTTAGGGCGCGCGAGCAAATGTTATAGCGCGCGGCTGAACCTGCAAGAATCTCAGTCATATAATGTGGGTGTGTTATGAGGTGTCCAGCCTTGCGTTAGTATTTCTTGAACTTAAGATAAGTTGACAAGATAATAAAGTGCGGTAAACGTGTTTCTTCAGTATTGAAATATGTTTATAATAAAATTGTATAACAATCTAAACCCTATTTATACATAACCAATCGATACCATCCAAACCACACGACCATTGATGAACCGTCTAGATCCATACTCCAATCGATGTGTCTACTCCTCTTGTTTTGGCGCCAATCTTATCGACGTGTCTTCGGATGCCTTGCATCCTTTTGTGGTGGAGGTTATCAAGTTTGATTCTTGTAACAATACGTGCATCCCTATATTAATACATATATTCTAAATACATAATAAATATACTATTGACTAATTATGGTTCTTACACTTTAATTGTTGATCCAAGTTTGATTCTTCAACTTTGAATGCTTCTTTCTTGGCAACCTTAATCCTGCATCTTCAATCGCATGGGAAGTGATGACCACCTTTTGTGCAACTCCTCCTGGTCACTATCCTTGCATCTTTCTCCTTCATATACATCTTTTCCTTTGACACCAACCATGCTAAGCCATGCGGTACTATCCATGTTCACACCCAACCTCGTAGCAATACTTGATATCTGAAGAAGGAAAAACTTACCCGGTTGATCAAGTAGGTTTAAGCCCTCTAAGAGAAGATGATGATGAGAGTGCACTCCATCTTCTCGGTCCAGATCTGTGATCATAAGAGAGAGAAAAAGATGAGACTGTAGAGAGGGGGGCCTAGGCTTGGAGGAGAAAACTCTCCTCTACCTAGTAGTAAAAAAAATGGGGTGCTCATAACTTGCCAATACAAAAGGTGGAAACCTCTTTATATAGGAAGTTAATGGGCTTTCCAAATGGATCCAAGTCAATGGGCTACCCAAATGGACCCCCTAACATAATTGGGCCAAAACCAGTTATGGGTTTCTCTACAAGTCCCAGGTCCAGTAGCGCTGAACCTCGCGAACGCGTTAGTACAAGGTAATAAACAATATTAATATTAAATAATTAAGTCCAAGATGGTGACCCGCTCGAGGCGGTTCAGAGGTCCGTTCTGGATTATACCTCTTCAATATCTTTGCAATGCATGAATTGTGCTTTAATGTGTTGTTATTTCCTTCGGATCCTGTGGCCAATCTTCAACTTTGATGAAATCCGGCTTCCTACGGTCATTGATACTATGTGATGATAGCAAACCCCTTGGGCATATCTTCGTTGACGACTTGGCTACTTGAACCATCATTATCTCCCTCCGTAAAATTACCAACGGGGCCCTAACTCGATTCCTGAAATTTCAATTTCCCATGACCGACAGGGGCGGACATACCATAAAGGGAGGGGTTGCGGACATTGCGGCTCAACTTCGCGCGCGTAGTGGAAAATTAGTGGAAAATTTGTTTTTTTTATGAAATTTGGAAAACGTTGCTACTAAAATGAAAAAATGAAAAACGTTACTACTGATTTTGTGGCCTAGATCCACCGACCACCAACCAATGCCCACCAAAAGCACAAATTGAAAACTGACACCCCAAAATGCATAAATATTTTTTTATTCAGAATTCAGTTAAACTTAAACATTCATACACAAACAACTTTCGTTCGTATTCATTTAATCCTTCCAGTTATATTTCACAGCATGAACCTTGTAATTTTATATGTTTGGTGATGCTCTTCTAATTACTCAATATGAAAACCATGATTAATGTGAGTCCAAAACAAGGCCGTGTATTTGTAAGCACCCAAAACGAGTTTTATATATATATATATATATTTTTTTTTTTCGAACGGTGGATCAATAAATTAAACATGAGCACTTTCGGGGCACACATCAGACAAACTACCTGGTAACCCACCCGTCCGTAGGCACGACAGTAAAAATACCGGTAAAACCCGTATGGCTCAAGAATCAAATTCAGTATTCCCCGGGTCTTTTATCATTGCCCACCAATGCCTCTACCAATGCACTGCAATGATTGGCCCAAAACGAGTTATATACAATAGGAAATAGGGATTATGATCAAATACAGTGAAAGAAAAATAGAAAGTTGTAGGAAGGGTATCAAACGAACCCCGATTGAACTCATTCAAGCGACATTGAAACCGTCTCATCGAACCCTACGATCTTAGTTTTTAGGTTTTCGCTTTTTTGGATTTTTAGCTTGCAGTTTTTAGAAATTTGCGTTATATCATTATGTTTTTTTTCATCATTGTGTCATTTTTGTGAGGCATTATGTCTTTTTTTCTTTAGCATTGTGTTATATTTTGTAGCTTATTGTGTCATATTTTGTGATCTATTGTGTTTTTTGTATCATTTCAGTTTTTACCATTTTTATTTTTATTACACTTTATAGGATTTGAGCTTTGGAAAAATAGACACGTAACTTGAGGTGGTATGGTATCCCGTGTTTACCTCTTGCCCAAACAGAATTTATATATTTTAATCTATTTTTAACACTTTACATTTTCCTAAATTAATCATCTTAAATTTAATCATTTCTTCTTCCTCTCCCAAATTAATGCACTCTAATTAACGAGTTATAATATAAGATCGAAGAAAGGAAATGAGAGAGATCATAAGCATTCACATCGGTCAAGCCGGTGTTCAGGTTGGGAATTCTTGTTGGGAGTTGTATTGTCTTGAACATGACATCCAACCCGATGGTTTCATCACAAGGTTAATTAATTTGCATATCTATTATTAACAGCTTTTTATTATATAATCAATAATATATATGTTAGGAATTGTGAAAATCGTTTCATGTTTGTACTTTTTATTACGTCAATTTGCATGTTAATTAGAAATCAGAAAAGGTGGCGGCGCAGCTTGTTGCCCGTCTGTCATTGATTATGTAATTTGTCAATGTGTTTTCGATGAAATATTACATACTATATTATACCCCGGTAACGTCCCGGGGTTTGAGAAATCTAATATGACATATTAATTTTACATATGAAATAAAATGATGCGCTTTACAGTTACATGCAGGAAAGATTCGGCCTTCGGGTAGCACCTAACCTAAAACAATTAAAAATGTATCTCCAATGTTAACGCCTAACCTTAAACAATGTATAACTCTAATATTAATATCTAACCTAAAACAATGTATAACTCCAATGCTAACGCATGTTGAAAATAGAATTAATATTTACTGATTTGAACATAATTAGTGATTAGTGATTTGCCTCTATACATGATTAATGATTTACCTAAATACAAAGTGTTTAGGAAAAAAAATAGAATAGAATAGATATAGATTTCAATGTGTTTTAGATTTATATTTTTTTAAAATATGATATTGATAGTCGTTTGTCTAAAGACACATTTAATCTTTTTCAGTGAAGAACAAGGCACGGGCAACGACTCGTTTAATACATTCTTTAGTGACACTAGCTCAGGGAAAAACGTACCAAGAGCCGTGTTTGTCGATCTCGAACCAACCGTCATCGATGAGGTTCGGACCGGGGCATATAGACAACTCTTCCATCCCGAACAACTCATTTCGGGCAAAGAAGACGCTGCCAATAACTTTTCTAGGGGACACTACACAGGTAATTAACCAACCATTCAAATAATATTCTTCATTTCATAACTGTCAAATTACATTAAAACAAACATATTTGCAGTGGGCAAAGAAATTCTTGAACTATGTCTTGACCGAGTCCGAAAGTTAGCCGATAACTGCACCGGGTTACAAGGCTTTATGGTCTTCAATGCCGTTGGTGGTGGCACAGGTTCGGGTTTAGGCTCATTGCTCTTAGAACGCCTTTCGGTCGAGTATGGAAAAAAACCAAAAATCGGGTTTTCTATCTTCCCATCTCCACAAGTTTCGACTGCGGTTGTGGAGCCTTACAATAGCGTGTTATCGACTCACTCGCTACTCGAACACACGGACGTTGTGGCATTACTAGACAATGAAGCAATATATGATATTTGTAGGAAGGCATTAGACATTGCTAGGCCGAGTTACACTAACTTAAATCGATTGATTTCTCAAGTAATCTCGTCGTTAACGACCTCGTTAAGGTTTGATGGGGCGATTAATGTTGACATTACGGAGTTCCAAACGAACTTAGTACCGTACCCTCGTATTCATTTCATGCTTTCATCGTATGCACCTGTGATTTCATCGGTTCGAGCTCATCATGAAGAGAACTCGGTGTCTGAGATCACGACTGCAGTGTTTGAGCCATCGAACATGATGGCTAAATGTGACCCAACACATGGGAAATACATGGCTTGTTGTTTAATGTATCGTGGTCAAGTGATTCCTAAGGATGTTAATACTGCTATTGGTTCAATCAAGACTAAACGTACGGTTCAGTTTGTGGACTGGTAAGCATTTGTTTATTTTTAAGAATTTTTTTTGTATATGTTTTATATTGTTATTTCATATCAACAATAAAAGGAAAAATTTACAGCAGGATGATAGGTAAACGAGCAACAAGCTATGTTGTATGTGATTTTGGATAAGGTGTTTCTATAATTTGGTTGTGCATTTGTATGTCTTTTCAGGTGTCCGACAGGTTTCAAGTGTGGAATAAATTACCAGGCACCGTCAGTGGTCCCTGGTGGTGATCTTGCAAAGGTGAGGCGTGCAGTGTGCATGATTAGTAACAACACTGCCGTTAGTGAGGTTTTCAATCGGATTGACCATAAGTTTGACCTGATGTTTGCGAAGCGAGCATTCGTACATTGGTATGTTGGTGAAGGAATGGAAGAAGGTGAGTTCTCTGAAGCCCGTGAAGATCTTGCTGCTCTCGAGAAGGATTACGAGGAGGTTGGAGAAGACGCCGAGGAAGAAGAAGAGGAGGAAGAAGAAGAGTGAAATATATTTGTTTTTGTCAAAACTACATTATAGTTTAATCATATAAGTATTTGATAACGTATTTCGAACACACGTTAAATGAAAAATTAAACGTTATAATATTTCAAATATACATTTATTGTTGCATTTCTATTGTGAAGAACTAAAAGATATTATATGGTCCAAAAATTGACATCATACAACTACAATATAGGTAGCGTTTGGTATGAAAGAATGGAAGGGAGAATGGAAGGAACTATTATGAGATAATGAAAAATAGTGTGTTTGGTAGGTTAAAGGAATAGAATCACTCATTCCACAAGGCATTCCATTCCCTCAAAACCATTCCATCCACTAGTGTTTGGTATGAAGGAATCAAAGGTGGAATGGAATGAATCATTCCCATGGAATGAAATTAAACATGTTTGGTTATCATGTAGTAATGGAATGGATCATTCCATAAGGAATAAGATTCCTTCCATTTTAAGAATTTTCATTCCTTGGTAAGATGGTGTTTTTTTTTTCATTCCTTCAAGGAATGGAAACAAATGTATTATTATTATTATTATTATTATTATTATTATTATTATTATTATTATTATTATTATTATTATTATTATTATTGCAACCCACCATCGTTGTCATCATCCAACCACCACCACCTATTATCGCCACCCACAACCATTGCTACCATCGTCGTAACCCACCATTATCACCATCGTCCAACCACCACCACCACATGCGTCACTGCCACCCACTGCATCCACCACTGTCATCGCCACCACCACCCACCATCACCGCTGCAACCTACCACTGTCGTTGTCGCCCACCCACCATCGTCACCGCCATCGCCCACTGCCACCACCACCGTTGCCGCCGCCACCCACCACCACCGTCACTGCCGCCACCCACCATTCACCATCGATTTTATATTTTCGTTTTTGAGTTAATAGCCATTTTCGTCCCTGAGGTTTGGGCCAGTTTGCCACTCCAGTACAAAAGTTTTTTTTTTTTTGCAATTCCTTCCCTGAGGTTTGGATTTTTTTGCCAAATTCGTCCTTTTCACTAACCCAGTTAAAAAATCTCGTTAAGGTCAGGGGTATTTTTGTCTTTTTACCTGACCTTTTATTTTTTAATATTTTTTATCAAGTGGGACCCACCTGTAATTTATAACACAGCAATAGATCCAAACAAGCAGCCCATTAACCCACTGCACAACCTTCTTCCCCAAATAGACTCTGAACCTAACCCTAACCCCTTCAATCAATAACCTGATACATACACGATTAAAGATCTGTTGTAAGGGGCTATGAACGAGAATCATTCACGGATTAAAATGGCAACAAGATTATGACCACCACTCCCACCATCATAATCTAAAGATACGTTCAATATGGAAACGACAATTAACTTTTGTACCAAAAACCACAAACCCTCTAAACGATCGCACAACAGAACAAGATTAAGCATCTGCAACTATGTCACTATAAATGAGTGAATGTGGCTTTCTGTTCTGGTTTAGCTTCAACTTCAATGGTATGTCCTTAAAATACCTATTCTAACATGAATCAAGGAGAGAACAAAAAAGAACAACAAACCGCAACTAATGACTGCTGCTGTTATCCGCCCCCTACCCACGGGGAGGCGAAGAGAATGAGCAGACGGAGAAGGAAGACGAAGACGACGGCGGTCGGGCGGTGGTTTCCTTCTCTCTTCCTCTGTTTCCTTCTCTCTCTCTCTCTCTGTCCAGATCTCAGATCGATGTGGGCTTCTTTTCCGGTAATGCCGCTACAGAACCAGGTCCGACCTCCTTCGCGTGGCCTTCGATTGATCAGATCACCGGTGACGTTGTCGCTCCCATTGAATCAATACATACAGCGCCACGTCGATCATGTTTTGGTGTTATAAATCTTCCAGTTAGGTTAAATTGTAGAATAATTGCTCGTGCGTCGGAGACAGACGGCGGCGCCGGTGCCGGAGCTGACGCCGGTCAGAGTCAGTAGAGTTCGAGTTCGTTGTTTGCTCGGAATCAAACGTATGCTTTGATGAAACAGCAAATGGAACTTGCTGCAAAGTCTGAGGTTAGGTTTTTATTTAAGTTATTATTATTATTATTATTATTATTATTATTATTATTATTATTATTATTAGTTGCAGAGAGAGACAATGAAAGAGAAAGAGAGAGAGAGTGAAAGAGAGATAGATATAGGGGGTGGGGATAGGTTGGGGTGGGGTGGGTGGGGTAGGGATGGGGTGGGGTAAGATTTTAATTAAAATTTTAAATTGTAAGTAAAAAGACAAAAATACCCCTGGACTTAACGAGCTTTTTTAACTGGGTTAGTGAAAAGGACGAATTTGGCAAAAAAATCCAAACCTCAGGGAAGGAATTGCAAAAAAAAAAAACTTTTGTACTGGAGTGGCAAACTGGCCCAAACCTCAGGGACGAAAATGGCTATTAACTCTTTCGTTTTTTCTTACATACCAAATAACACAAAGTAAGAATTCATTCCATTCCCATATGAAAACCAAACAAGACATGGAATGGTAAAGATCCATTCCATTACCCCTCCCATTCCATTACCTCTTCCATTCCATTCCCTCTCTCATTCCATTACCCCATACCAAACAGACCCTCATGTTTTTTTTCCATTCCATCCCTCATTCACCCATTAGTAACAACACCATAACCCACCACCACCCACTACAACCACCCACCACCGCCGCCGCTGCCACCAACCACCACTGTCGCCCACCACCGCTGCCGCCACCACCTACCACCACCGCTGCCGTCACCACCCACCACCGACATCGTCATCATCGTCGTCGCCGCCACCAACCACCACCCACCACCCGCTACCACCCACCACCGTCACCTACCCACCGTCGTCGCCATCCAGCACCACCCAACGCCGCCCACCACCGTCACCCACCCACTGCCGTTTCCACCACCTGGCACCGTCATTCACTACAATTTCCTTTACCCACCACTGCCGCCGCCACTCACCACCACCATCACTGCCACTACTCACCATCGTCACTCACCCACTATCACCTCCATCCACCTCCACCCATCGCCATCATTGCCACTACCCACCACCGTCGTTGCCACCACCCACCAATCGTCGCCTCCACCCACTACCATGCTACCGCCACACACCGCCAGCAACCACCACCCACCACCGCCACTACTCACCATCGTCGCCCACCCACCATCACGACTATCCACCTCCACTTTCCACCGTCGCCACCACCGCCGCCGCCACCCACCACCGCCGCTACCGCCACACATCACCACCCACCATCATCGCCACCGACCACCACTCACCACAACCACTCTCCACCGATTTTATTCCTTCGTTTTTTCCTGCTTATCTAACACAAAGTAATGTTTTCTTTCATTCCCATATGACAACCAAACAAGACATGGAATGGTAATGATCCATTCCATTACCTTGTCCATTCCTTTCCCTCTCCATTCCATTACCTCATACGAAACATACCCTATGGGATATCCATGATAAAGCACTTGGTTTCATAATTGCTCAACGATTAGCCTTGGCAACTCTCTCAATCTCGTCTTTCTTCTTGATTGCATAGCTTCACCAAGATCAGGAACAAGATAAGATCAAATAATCAAATACAATAGACACAACATCATGACAAAACAAATATTTTTTGCAATTTAAGTTTTCATGAGTTGATTGGGCTGTGTTTTATCTCCTTGGGTCAAAATAAAAACCATTAAACTAAAATGGGCCAAAATTGGGTCAAAAGTTGAAAAGTGAGATTTTAAAAGTAAAAAACTTTTACTCGAAAAGTTCAACTAGGAACAAAATAATATGTTTGGAGCAACTGGATGACACAAATATACTAGTTTCAACCAATTAACCAATTAGCTTGTACGATCTGCCCACTATGCAAGGTTAATGAAACCAATGGCTATATGTACTTTCTACCTATGTTGTCAAAACTCAAAAGCGCACGAGGCTTGGGCCTAGGCACACCAAGTACGCTGCAACTGGCGAGGCGCAATTTCAGCCCATTTTCAGGCTAATTTTCAGCTAAAAGTTGTTCGAAACATCAAACATCCTAAATGAGTCATAAACAAGTTCTAATCAAACCTAAAACATCTTTAAAACCTCTAAAAATGTATTTTATACTATGAGCCTTATTTGAAAAAGGCCCTCGTTTTTAAGCGCCTAGCGCCTAGGCTCCTGGTTCGGCCTATGCGCCTAGACGTTGTACCTATTTGAAGATCCCTTGGCAGCATTGATCAACTCGTCAACAAGGCACTAATATATTGGCATTTTTAAATGCACTTTCATGTACACTAGTGGTAATATCCACTACAACATCGTAAAAGTATGATTATCAACCATCTATCATAACACAAGATAATATAACAAACAATACTATTCATGTTGATGACTACATCATTACATCAACAATGATTTGAATGAGATTCGCATCAGTTAACATGTGGATGATCTCCATAGCATGCTTGACAATGCAAAAACCATCAACTTCTTGCCATTGTTTCTCCCATGCATCATGGGAGAGTTAGTCAAAGTTCCACGATTAGGCATCGTGCCTTCCTGGTTCTTTTTTTCTTGGTACCTTCCATTTGTATAAGGTATGCATCGTTGTTGCTATGAAGCAATAGCAGTGAGGTAATCCTCCATAAAAAGATCAGAAACTTTCTCAACAAAAAACGAGAATATACTAAGTTGAAAACAGGTTAATTATCAAAACCGTATTGTGCCAATATGCTACTCCAGTCCAAACCTTTAAAATTGCTTGAACACTCCCTGACCTTTGAAGAAATAGGCCAAAACAATCCAAAGACGTAACTGGGTTAAGTCTGTGTCGTTAAGTCAGTCGTATTATGGTCAACTCAGTTATAAAATTGTCTTCTTCCCCATTGTCTTCTTCCCCAATCACCCAACAAATCCTTCAAAACCCATCTCCATAATTTTTTACCCACTAATACACAACTCTTGTTTTATCACTCAATAATACGTTAAAGAACACTAAAAGGGTGTTTGGGCTTATTCAACTAAAAAAAATATTTTTTTTTTTCAAAAGTGTTTACTGACTTATGATATTTCCAAAATGGAGTTTAAAAAAATATGTTTGGATTAGCTTTTATGGTTGGAAAAGCTAAAAAGTGTTTCGTTTAGCTAAGCTCATTCGTATAAAATGATGAAAAATGACACTTGTATGTATTAAAAAAGATTTACTACTTTTACATATAATATATTAGATACTTAACAATTTTTTTTGAACAAAAATGATAATTTAAAAGACATTACAAGATATTTAATACAAATTTCTTTTACAAATTCTATAATTTATTGATTAGACCATAATATTCCTTCGTACAAACGGAAAATAATTCATTAAAAATAGCAAAATGATGTTATGCTACATAATATCGTAACTCGGTTATATCTTGCGCAATAATATCTCGTATTGTTGCCGTATGCAACTCATTATTATTCGTACAACGTGCACTTGAACCTTTATTACTAGTACACCTTATGTGGGATAGTAGGATTCTTGTTGTGCTATGTTAAATGTTTCATCAAACCTACTAGCCTTTCCAATAAAGTTGTGGATCGCCATCAATGTTATCACAATACTCACTTGGTGCTCATATTTGTAATTAGCATGCATATCTCTCAATAACACCCATCTAGTTTTCCACACTCCAAAAGTTTGTTCAGTGATATTTCACAAAAAATGAGTGGTGATAGTTAAATGTCTCTTTCGGTCCGAAAAGTGAACACACATCACTAGTCTGTCCACCTTAAAAATATGATAGATGATACTAAATGTTTCTACCTTTGTATGGAGCACAATACCCTCTACTATTTGGCATCTTGCATCGATAACATAATATTTATTTACAAATATAACAAACAGGTGTTATTCATTTCAAACAAGTATTAAAAACATAAAAATTGCATTACTAAAAGATTATACTAACCACCCGTTTGGATGTGGAAAATGAAGCTCATGTCTCTGTAAGGCTTCCATTGAAATTTTTTGTGTCATGTGCGGTCCCCTCCCAACTAGCCCATATTCATTAGTGAAATATTAAATGGCCATGCTAGACGGTGTTATGAATGTTTAGACTGCGCGTACAAGTTTTTAGACAGTTATGCATATATCTTGCTACTAATTACGAATTGAAACAAACACGTAATATGTTTATTGAGGAGTCGGTCAGAGTCTTCTTGATACATTTGGCTCATGGATGTACGGATAGGTTTGTGCAAGAATGATTTAATCATTTTGGGGAAACCATTCATAGGCATTTCCATACAATTCTCGCAATCGTGCTTAAGATGAATGCCGACATCATCAAGCCATCCACAAACTATAATGATGACGTACCCATATATATATTAAACACTCTTCGGCATTATCCATTGTTCCAGGTATGGACCGAAAGGAAGGGGACCGTGTATGACACAAGAATTTTCAGTAAGGCTTATAGAGATCGGAACTTCATTTTCCACATCCAACGAGTTGTTAGTTTACTTTTTTTTAGTAATGCAATTTTTATGTTTCTAGTATTTGTTTGAAATGAATAACAACTGTTTGTTTATTTGTTAATAAATATAACGTTGTTCATGCTCCATAAAGGGTATCTTGCTCCATAAAACATAAAAAAAGGTACAAGCATTCGTTATCATTTACCGAATTTTCGACGTGGACAGACTAGTGCTATGCATGCATCTCACGGGCCAAAAGAGACATTTAATTATCACCATTTATCATTGCGAAATATCATGGAACGCACTTTTGGAGTGTGGAAAGCTAGGTGGGCTTTATTGAGAGATATGCATGTTAATTACAAGTACGAGCACCAAGTGAGTATTGTGATTGCATCGATAGCGATCCATAACTTTATTAGAAAGGCCAGAAGGTTTGATGAAGCATTTAACATACCAAAACAAGAATCCTACAATCTCATAGAAAGTGGTACTAGTAATGAAGTTTATGAAGAAGGTTAATGTGCATGTCGTACGAATAACGATGATTTGCATATGGTAGTGATACAAGATATTATTGTGCACGATATAATGGAATCACGAGGATAAATGTACTATGACATTATTTTGGTTTTTATATAAATTATTTACAATTGTATG
Source organism: Ambrosia trifida (assembly GCA_028751855.1). Lineage (NCBI taxonomy): Eukaryota > Viridiplantae > Streptophyta > Magnoliopsida > Asterales > Asteraceae > Ambrosia > Ambrosia trifida. The sequence continues at coordinate 12,909,339 of CM054130.1, read as the reverse complement.
GACGTAGGACTATTATGGTCTAATCAAGAAATTATAAAATTTGAAAAACACGTTTAAACAATTAAACCCAAATACAAACAGACTGAATTATTCAAATTGTTAAACAACTAAATAAGAAAATGTCCTCTAAAACCCATTAGAAATTATTGTTGGTTCTCTTTATATATGATTTTTGAGTTTATATGATACGGTCCGTTTTGGCCAGGTTTTTTTACTCGTCGCAGGCCAAATACGCGCATAAATCAAGTGGCAAAATAAACTTAATCACAAGATGCAGACAATGATGAATGTAGCAACATATTGCATATGCAGTTATAGATTCAAAACATATAAATTAAATTAACACAATAACCCGAACGTCTTCATAGGCGTAGCGGTTGAACAGCAAAACATCGCTACGAGACTTTCCATCTTCAACAATAGGTTCGACCTCCATTGCTTACAGTTATTAATTAAACATGTCAAACAGACACAATTTTTGCTTAGAGTTATTATTTAAACCTGTCAAACAAAACAGTTTTGTATAATTAACATGTTATCATGAACATCACGATGAGCCTATAAATAATAATTATTTACTGTTATTAAAAATATATTAAACAGTGGTCATTGAAGAATAAGCAAACCTTGAAGTCAGAATTTAGGTGTAAACATGTTGTTCGTAAGCATGGCTGCATGGGTGATGAACCCTAATTGGGTTTTTATATATTAAATCAAGGGATCGTGTATTGGGCTTAACTAGTAGGCCCAATTTGTGGTCCATAACGGAGAATTGGTTAAGCAAGCATTTGAGATTCTGAGAATGGTTTTAACTTTTAAGTCACACTCGATTAGAGTGAAAAAAAAGGTTTTTTTTAAAAAAAGTTGTTATTGACTTATTGGGTTTGGGTTTAAATCGGATTTTGACAAAAATGAGTCTGATTTAAAAGGAAAAAGTTTATAAAAATGTATTGGAGAGGGTTTGGGTTGTGATAGATAGTAGACTATAGAGTATGGTTGTGGCGGGTTGTGGCCCATTTGCTCGTGTACCAAGTTAGCCTAGTTAGAACTTACTTATTTGGGTTGGTTCTACGTTTGTTTGTTTTATGTGAGTGAACCATTTTGAATTATTGTAAGACGAACTCCAACTAGACGTTAGATGATGTGGACTTGCCCATTGGGGAGGCATGGTTGATGGGGAGAGCACTACCGAGATACATGAAATAGGAGGGAAAGAGGAAGTGTCGTCCTATAGAGTAGGAGAAAGAAGGTCACTCAACACAGGTACCAACATGGAGCATTCGTTCCCTCCCGTTGTGTATGGTCTAAAGTGTAATCTTCTTTATACTTTGGGGAATTGAATTTTAATAATCCATAATTTGTCTTGTTGGCCGGTAATAATCTGTACTTAAGAAATTCTCCACAACAGTCCCAACTTTCAACGTATTGGCCGCTAATGAACCTTTTAACTTTCAAACTCTTTTAGTTTTGGAAATGGGTTAGTTTTCATTTAACAAAAGTTCATTGCCGGCCAATACTTTGAAAATTGGGATTATTGAGGGAAATTTTTTAAATACAGATTATTGTCGGCCAACGAGGCAAAGTTCAGATTATGAAAATCCAATTCCCCTTATACTTTTAACTGAGCTTATCCTTGTAACTGAAAATAAAGTATCTTCTTTATACTTTTAACTGAGCTTATCTTTGTAACCCTATAATTGAATTTAAATTAAAGTTAGCTCTGTGTGTGTGGGGTGTGGGTGGGAGGGTTGCTAAATCAAATAAATGATCATGATACTTATATTTTATAATTATGTGTAATTGTCGTTCATGAACGTTGGAGAGACCTGTGCCATGTCATCTCAAGTTCATACAAAGACAACAAACGTTGCTTCGTGAGGCCCTAAGGTATGGTTATCTTCCTAGTCACCATTACTACCATCCACGTCATCGTCACATCACTCCATCATCCATCGCTACCCTTCACATCATCGCCACATCACTTAAACAACTAGGCATAATTCGCCAGCGATTAATCGAGCTAGTGAAATCCCTTTGTAATGCAAACCTTGATTGCTATACCTACCCCACCAACCAAGTGCACACTGTTAAGCCGTTTACGTAATGCGTCTATGTGGCACGATTCAAGTTATGCCCTCGATGTGATGCACATTCATGCCGGGTGTCAAGTTTATATTCATTTTCTAACCATTGTTCATTTATTTAATCATTGTTTATAAATAAAATTTAGCGAAGTCAAAATTGAATATGCTAATTTTACCGTAAAATGTATATATTGATGAATTTTCTTTAATTAGGGCATGTTTGGATAAACTTATTTGAGGTAAAAAGGACTTTTTGTTAAAAGGACTTGTTAACTTATGACTTTTTAAAAATGAGTTTTTAAAAAAGTGTTTGGATTAGCTTATGTGGTGGGGAAAAACAATAAGTTGATAAGTTAGTTTGTAAAAAAGTGTTTGGTTTAACTTATTTAGGTAAAATGACCAAAAAGGGTATAAGGAGGGAAGGTGTAAGGATATAATAAGGGCATGTAGGTAAATAACCATCAATAAAAAGTCATTCCTCCCTTATTTTTCCAAAACAACTTATCATAGGCTTATAAAAAGTTAAAACAAAAAGCCATTTTCCTTTTGCCAAACACTTTTTGTAACTTATTAACTTTTTGGAAAAGTTATAAGTTATAAGGAGGTGGAAATAAGGAGAGCCAAACATGCTCTTAGAGCTTAAAAAATGGAAAATTGAAAATATAAACAAAGTGACTTTCACTTTAGCACACACAATTTGCCGGCCCTATCGACATTTAAAAATCAATAACTCGTTTGATATGATTTACCTAAGGGTGATACTATTTGGACACCCAAAAAGTTATTTGGACACCCTAGGTATGCCTCGTATAGCTCTATACGAGGCATATACACTTTATTGTCCCCCAATCAGACAACATTCTGACAAAGAAAAAAACCCTATATTCCTCGTATTGACCAATACGATGCATATAGGGTTCACGTGTGTACTTTTCAGTCAACATGGCAGGCCAATTATTGGCCTCATATCCCTCGTATAGACCAATACGAGCAATATTAGTACGATGTCCGGTACGATGTAACATAAAGTAGCTGCCACTCGTACCCTATATTCCCCATATAGACCAATACGAGTCATATACACCCAAAGTTGATTATTTTCTTTCTTTTCTTCTTCTTCCCTTCCTTTCTTCTTCATTTTTCAAACTTTCATTTCTTCTTCGTTTTTCAAACGACAATTTTTTTGCGGGCTATTTTTTTCTCCAAAATGGCATGGTGGGCTAATATTTTTGATGAATCCAGTATTCCTAATTCTCACGAGACGACAGGTATTCCTAATTCTGAAGCAGCGAATTCACAAGAGGTTGTGTCTGGTTACAAAAAACCATTGTTGCCAGACCTGAACGAGCCGTTCTATGAACCCAATGTTGAACATTCATACGTAGGGGAAACCTACCAGCACTACGAGCACGATGGTGAGTATGCGTACGTACCGCAATACTCTTCGTACGACCCAAGACAAAACCCGCAAGTTCGAGAAGAGCAACCCCACAACTCGCATGTTTCAGACGAGCAACCACGGTGTTCGCAAGTTTCGTATGAAACTGAACAGGATTTCGTTTCCCGAAAAGATTTGGTTACGTGGGTTAAGAAAATGGGAAAAGATAACGGTTACGTCATTGTCACCCGACGATCCAAAAAAGTTGATAATATGGACGTGAAGGTTTGGCTAGTGTGCAACCGTGGTCGCGAGCACAAGAGTATAGCCACCGAGAGGAAAACAGGCAGCCAAAAAATTGGTTGCCCTTTTCTAGTGATCAGGTTATATGACGGGAAACGTGACGCCTGGAGGGTACAGGTGAGGAATGCCGAACATAACCATAATCCTGCTGAATATCTGGAGGGCCACGCGTACGCAAGAAGATTGTCTCCCGAACAATTAAATTTGGTGGAGGAGCTGTGGGCGCAGGAGATGGAGCCGCGTAAAATCTGGAAAACCGTAAAGGGACACTTCCCGGAGAGCATGTGTGTTTTGAAAGATATACACAATGCGTGTCAAAAGATTAGTGCTCTAAAGAAACGAGGTGGATCACCCATGCAGGAACTGGAAAACCTGCTGGTTGAGAAAAAATACACGTATTACACTCGGGAGGATCCTTTAAAAAATACGGTTGAGGACATTTTTTTTGTTCATCCTGTATCTTTCAAAATGTGGCGGGCGTTCCCGCATGTATTGTTGATCGACGCAACCTACAAGACCAACATGTACCGTTTACCGTTACTGCAAGTTGTCGGTTTGACGTCCACAAACCAGTCATTTTGTGCCGCTAATGCCATTCTTTATAAGGAACGTGAAGAAAACTTCATATGGGTCCTTGAGCATCTAAAGTCTATGTTGGAAGATTGTATGGAGCCGCGTGTTATTATAACTGACAGAGACCGGGCGCTTATGAACGCGGCTGACAAAGTTTTCCCAAACGCAAACAAATTTCTTTGCAGGTATCACATTTATCAGAATATTTCAAAACGCTGCAAGAAATCATTTACACACCCTGATTGGGAGGAATTTGCACGTTCATGGTCTACGTTATGCGAGTCTCCCACAACTCAAATATACGAATATAACATGAACAACATTTATAAAGCACTTGTTAGACATGGAAGGAAGCGTAAGTTTTTACTATTTTTATGTGTTTTAGGGTGTCTGAATAGATTTAAGGGTGTCCATTCTAATTATTATATATTTTGCAGATGTTTTTGATTATTTGTTTAATGAATGGCTGGACCAATACCATGAAAAATTTGTATCTGCCTGGACCAATAGATCAATAAATTTTCACCAAACTACAACAAATAGAGTAGAGAGCCAACATGCTGATTTAAAGAGATATCTTCCAGGCCCGAACAGTAGCTTGACAAGAATAGTAGGGTATATCGATGATGTTGTAGTAAAGCAGGAATCCCATATAAGGAAATGTTTTGAAGAAAGCAGAAACAAAATAATGAACGACCATAAGCGACTAGCCTTCCTTGATGAACTACGCCTTAATGTTTCCATCCATGCTCTTAACCTCATTGAAAACGAATTTTATCGGTTACAAAACTTGAGGACATTTGATTCAACATGTGGTTGCCAACTATACACGAGCTGTGGGTTAGTATGCGCATGTCGCCTCGAAAGATATATAAATAAAGGTATACGTACTAATCATTTTTACTTATTGTGTGTATACAACAAAATTTTTGACATAGCCTTGTTTAATCATCTTTAATAGGTCAAAAGATTGCGCTCGACTCAATAGACCAATTCTGGCGGAAGCTTGATTTTAGAGCAGCAAAGATAATAGAAGATGATATTAACGTGGAAGAAGGATTAGATGAGGTAAAAAAGAAAATTATGTCTCAACCCCCACAGGTGAAAAAAAGCATGTTGGCAAAGATTATGACGGTCTTGAACCCACTAAAAAGTAACAAAAAGCCCCCGATTGTACAACAAAATACCCGTGGCCGACCAACATTGAAGGTTCAAGAAC
>CM054130.1:12740408-12903682 GCA_028751855.1 Ambrosia trifida | reverse complement strand
GACCTTTCTTTAAAATTAATTTTCAAACATCATTTGTAAATGTCACATCTGAAATATTTACAATTTTTGTATCTAAAATTCATAATAAAATGTAAGTTGGTTTCTATTATGCACATAACATAAAATGGTTACTAAAATGTGTGGAAAAAATTAACGTTTGCTTCTATTTTTTTGCAGTTGCTCATAATCAGATATCATAGACAAAGTTGCTCCTTGAAAAGGTAAACCGATAGCATATTGTTTTTTTTTCCGAGGGTACTAAAATTTTGGTTGTCTAGCAAAATAGAATATCAGAGAATGGGAGTCATACTCTCAGAAGCTCTAAGAGCAGCAGCTGTGTCAGTAGAGAAGAGTGGATTCCCAGTGCCAGCACCGATACCACCAAATATAACAACCCGCCCTTTCTCTAGATGCCGGATTGCTCTTTGCTTACTGTACGGTTCAAAAACCTCTGGCATAGAAAAAGCTGACTGGACACGTGTCTGAACACCTAATTTCTCCAATGCTGACTGGATTAATATGGAATTCATCACAGTTGCCATCATACTGGTAACATGTGAAACCCATTGTTCATCAAGAAAATTGTACAACTGGATATATGCATCAACATGCCATAGTACCAATATTTTAGTTTTTCATATGCTTGTGTAATAAAATAATGGTTATACGCTTGTATATTTAGGGATCGTTTCATATCATATATCCTTCTTAATTTCATAATGTCATATTCAACCTTTCAAAACACTAAAATGTGATATTTGTTTCTGTTTCATTGATTAAACAAAAACATAATCTGATTAGACGATTCTCATTATTAATTTTGTTTTCCTATTTGTTTGTTCAGTAAAACAGACTGTTATAAGTAATTGATTCTATTTTACTTACCATAGAACCGGAAAATACAATATTGACCATATTATGAAATTTAGAAGGATGTGTATGAAATACTGAGCCTTTAGAAAGATATATATGAAACTAATTCATGTGTGTGTATTTAATTGAAACCGGTTATGCTTCAACTTGATTATCTGCTTCATCCATACATGTCTACTATTAGAAAATTATAATTAGCATATCGAGGAATAATAATATTACCCAATTTGATAAGCAGTGCTTCTATCCATACCAGTAGTTGTAACCCACGTGTCTCCACAAAAGAAATTGCGCCCACCAACAACTATTGCCACCTGAAATAGAGGCTTGCATGTTCCAGATCATTCAAATAAATTTACATTTTATAAAAGTAACTTCTGATGATGATAATAAAGTAAAAATGAACACCTCAACACCAACATTGCAAGCCATAGATACTTCTCTAGCAATCAGCATCGCCACCTAAATAACATAATAGACCAACACAAAAATTTGAATGATATACCATGGCAATACCAAAAAATAAATTAAAGATTAGATTCATACATATATTAAATAGAGAGACACATATGGGCGTTTGTTTCAAAACCAAATAATATGCTGAGAACCGCCTAAGTGACTTCTCTAGCATAAGGCGGTTACATAACCAACTAACCACCTTTTTCTCTCTTCCACTGATTTTAATGATCTTTTATGAACTACTTACAAGTCTATTATCCGGTTGTCAACATATTATTGGTTCTAAATTAAATGTGCCCATGTATATACATATATCTATATATATTTAATTTCACAAAATCATATTTAGCCTTTCAAAACACTAAAGATAACATGTTTAGTCCATTATGTATTTAATAAAAGAAAATCAGTCACATATAACCCTTTCTTTCACTGAATAAACAAATAGAAAAACAATGTGAAAACTATGAATCAACTCAACACATAATGTTCGTAACATTTATTCAGTAAAACAAGCTGTTAAAACTAACAGATTTTGTACTTATTACTACGAAATTGATTAATAAGATATGATAGGTGTTTTTAAAGGGTTAAAATTTAATCAAAATTAGAAGAACATATATAAAATTTGAAACTTTTAAGAGGATGAATATGAAACTGCCCTCATCCCACCCTACCCAAACCGCAAGAGTTAGCTTTTGCTGTAAGTGAGATTTTACTAGGTAACTATGTTTGCTTGTAGAAGGACAAATATGGAATTGCTCGGTACCTTTGGATCAGCACTGTGAGAACCAGTTCCAGCCAGAGAAGCACCACTAATTTTAAAAACAACTCTCCGCCATCTAGCATTTGTAACCGGTTTAGGCTTTATAGATGTGATTTGACAACCTGGGCTAGATGTTGCTGTTGCATATCTGCAGAACATCATTGATTGGATACTTGTTCATATAAATATTAACCAGCAACAAGATTGCCATTCAAGAAAAAAAAAAACAAGTAACAAGATCAGAATATCATGATAGTCAACTATGAAATATGTAACAGCATGCAGCATAACGTTAGATACATTTTATGACAGCGATAACATAGCAGTCGACCTTTAGTGGGCCATGGATTCACTTGGTTTAAGCTAGTGTCATCACTCACTACAGAAACAATTTCACATACAAATACAGCGTTCAAAGTACTAACGGAAATTTTCCATGACCTAAATGGAACAAAAATAACTCGACAAACATAATTTTAAATACCAAATAGCATAAAACCAAGTACAGTGACATAAATAGAACAACTTTTTCAACTACATTACTATTTTATGCAATTAACCGTTATTTTTATATTGGATGAACAATTTCTCAACATAAAGTTAAAGTATTTCTTATCTAGACCATCCACAATGGAGGACTTAAAAACATTGTCACATCGTCACCACCTTTTTATTATTAACCACTCATGACTCATCTATCTATATATATACTTTACATACCAAAAGCACAACGGCCCCTAACGACCTAACCCAATCTGTTTTTTCTAGTTCTTTGCCAAGAACGACACTCCAAAACCAGGTACCAAAAGCGAGTTCCACAATGGTAAAAGTAGATGATGCGACATTTTTGGGGGCTGAAAACGGCTAAAAACAGCTTATTGGACATGCTAACATAGTAATATCAAATTTTAAGGTATTCTTAACCTTTAAAACATGAACACAATGCAATTCACCATGTCAATATCACATAGGGAAAATTACCAAAACAAGCATGTTCGAGTTCGACCAACTATTTACCAAAGTAGACAAAAGCGCAACTAATTACCAAAGTAAACACTACCTATATTCGTCTCCATTCATCTTATAAATTTCATTATCACAAAAACTCATGATCAAATTCAAAACAACAATAACAACGACAAACAAAACGTCACATACGACAATATGACATACCTCTTATTACCCTGTCTACCAGGACTACTCATCCCACTCCCCGAATTCTCCTCCCCTAACACCGTCTTCATCGGCAACGAATTCCCGACAATCTGTTCCATCTTCTTAAACCACGGCCAATGACTCGTCCCGTTCCCATTCCCCCCACTCGTATTATTCATCATCCGATGCCGCTCCAGCTTATACCGCTTCTTCAAATTATCAACCTTATTCTTACACTGCTCCACACTCTTCCTCTGCTTATCACTCCTCTCACTCACACTAACCGCCACCTCTTCCCAATCCCTACCCCTTAAATTGCCTCTGTTTAACTGCACAAACTTATCCAAATACGCTTCTAATAAACACGCTATTGCACTATCACTCCATTCCTCTCTATCCTTCCTATACTCTCCACCACCAGATACTTTATGTCTCTTATTATTATTATTATTATTATTATTATTATTATTAATGTTACTATTACTGTTACTATTATGATTAATGTTACTATTATTATTGTTATGATTATAATTAAACGGTGTCGTACCACTGTCGCTAAGTTCGTCACGATCGTGCCACTTGTCAGAAGGAGGGCCGTTGATTCTGGATCTGTTTAAATCGGAGTCGGTGTCGTACGGAATGGCGACGGTTATGGATTGAGAGCGAAAAACGACGTCGTTGGATTGATTAGGTGGGTTGGATTGGGAGGATAATAAGTGAGGGTTGTTTGTGGTGGTGGTGGTGGTGATTAAAGGGAAGTCGTCGTCGTCGGAAGATGTCATCGGAAAACGTTACGGTTGTTAACGGTGGGGTTAGGGTTTGGAATTGGGGTAGGAGACGACGTTAAGTTTTGGGGTTTGGTGAGCCGTTAAATGTAGCGGAGTTTAGACGTGAGGGTTATATGTGACGGGGCCGTTAGTGTAAACATGGTTTTATTGTGTGACTGTGTGGACCCCGCGATATGTTACCAAATAACATTGGGTGAAAGTGGTTGAAATGGGCAAAGGAGGCAATTTTTGACTTGTGACATGCGGGTCACATGTCATTTTATTTTATTTTTTAAAAATTTAAATAAATAAACTATTATTATATTATAGTATCTATTAATTGTACGACACTTCTACAGTGTCGTACAATTAACATAACATATAGTACAAATAAAAATTAGAGAACCGCCTAAAAAATGGGATAAATCGCCCAGAAAAATTTGAAGGAACGCCTAGAAAAAAATGGGATAAATCGCCTAGAAAAAAAATGGGATAAATCGCCCAGAAAACAAAATTGGGAAGAGCCGCCCAAAAAAAAGTCCAAAGAGTTTTAATTTCTTCAATTTTGACCACCAAACTTCTAGCTTTTAAGATTTCAAACTTTGACCACAAAACTTTTTGTTTTAAGCTGCGAGTATTCTTTTGAAGCTCACGCGAGGATAACAGTCACTTAATATTATCTTTTATGTCCACAAAAGCCTCCACGCAACAGGAGCTTCCACAACGACGCACGATCTTTAACATTTACCAAACCCTCAACGCAATAGGAGCTCCCGCCGCGAAGCGCGGGGTAATAGAATCCTAGTTTAATTTAAATATTTAACTAGAATAAATATAAAAAATTATATTAATTCACTAAATTACCTAAAATAAAAAAAAATTACGGAAAAATAAAAAATAATAACGATCATCCTAAAAAAAATACAATCTAAAGATTAATATTATATTTTGCCCGGATTTATTGCTTGCGAAGGTTAAACAAAAATAGCGCATCTTCTATGAGTCCCTCGGGCAGCCTCGACAGTAACTCGATGTCCTTCTCCAATTGGCGCGCCTCTTGAATCTCGACGAACTTCTTGTTTTCGGCGGCTCTCTTTTGCATGGTCTCCAGTCGCTTTGTTCCAAGGTCTTGTATACTTTCAAGACGTTGATTCATCTGTTCAAACTCGTCTTTTAAGTCGACACCCATCGAAGATGACTCCGCACGTCCACCCTTTCGCACGCTTCTTCTACCTGGCGGTCGAGGCAACTCTTCTTTTGCTTCTTCAACCTCTTCATTTAAACCCACGGTCCGAGCATCCGAAGTGGGCGTATCTGGATCAATCGAAGAAGAGGATTTCGAGCGTTTGGCTCTGTGCCTACCCCCCGTCATGCCCGGTAAGTTTGCCCATTTAGGGCTTCCCTTTAGAAACTCCCAACACCTCGTGTACAGGAACATCCCACGATCGGGGTTGTACTCATCCAACGCTCTCGTCAAATATCAACATCGCCACAACCGCTACCCTAGTTATCCTTCAAACGTTGAAAATATTCTTGAAACCCATGGCATTTTTTATTGATGTCTGTCTACTTTCCCGAAATCGAGTCCTTATCCCGATATTCTCCTCTACCCATCGCGTTGAAAAAACGTCTCGCGAATCCTTATAAAAAAAAGAAGTGAATTGTGGTACTTCGCTACAAAAAATTATAAAACATATGCATTTTTTTTAAAAAAGACAACTTATGTTTAAGAAAAAAAACTTAGGGTTTTTTTTTAAACTTACGATTAAAAAAAAAAACTTATGATTTTTTTTAAAAAGACTTACGTTTTTTTTTAAATTAAAACTTACAATTTTATTTAAAAAAAAAACATACCAACTTCGGGATCCTCCGAAATGTCTAGCCACGCTCTGGCGAGCGCGAACTCCTCGTCTTTGGTCCATGGTTGATACGCCTTTCTTGTTTTGGGTTTGACCGGCTCTCCCTTTTTTTATGCGACCATTTTTTGGGTTGGGAGCTCTCGGGTGGTCGCCCAGCTTGCGTCTCCGGTACTTGCTCGGGTTCTTGCAATTTATTGAAATTAGAATTATCTATAATATTATTAAATTTCAAATTTTAATAATATACTAAATTAAATAATTATACTCTACACATTTTAATATATTTTTTATAAACAATACTTGTATCCATATAAATCATTGCCGATAAGCCTAATTTGTATGTACCATAAATCACTACGTCAACTCACATCTCCACCGCCATTGCCCCCATGGGTTATCTATATTTGACAAGGTCAACTATATTTTTTAATATGTAGAATTATTGATTAATATTATTAAAACTTAGAAATTTTAAATTATAAAAATATGCAAAATTAAATAATTATAATATATATGTTTTAGTCTATATTTTTTTTATAAAACTATACTTCTATCCATGTAATTCATCGCCTATAAGCCTAATTCGTATTTGCCATTAAACACCACGTATACTCTCATCTGCCAATGTTGTCATACGTTATCTATATTTGACAAGGTCGTCTATATTTTTAATACATAGAATTATCGATTAATATTATTTAAAAACTTAAAATTATATAAATATATTAAATTAAATAATTATACGTACTCTACGTGCTTTAATAATATTAATTGATGATTCTACATCAAGCAACACATTAACTCTATGCGTTTTAAATATAGATAACGCATGGTAGCAATGGAGGTGGAGATGATAGGTGAGGTAGTGCTTGATGACAGATACGAGTTACGCTCATAGACGGTGGTTTATATGGATAAAATTATTTTTTTATAAAAAAGATACATAATAAAACGCAAAAAGTATCCTGCTAAGATCATTTATTACATATTTACCCAACTTAAAAAGTCAATTACATATTTCCCCCTCCTAAGGCATACACAAGTAGCAAGTCAATTACATATTTCCCCTCCTAGGGGGAAATATGTAATTGATTTTTAGGGTTGGGTAAATATGTAATTAAGAGGCTTAGCAGGGGGAAATATGTAAAAAAATCCTAATTTTAATAAGTTGCAAAATTTATCCTTGTAATCAAATAGAGTTAATTAAAAGAATATGTAGTTATAGTAGGGCATTTTAGTCAATTTATCAAAACTTAACTAGAAAAACTAACTGAGTTGGCTTTAGTACCCCAAACATGTTACAAAACTGAAACCATAAACCTTAACATGTTAAAAAATAAAGTTAGTACCATAAGATGTTACATTTTATAAACCATAAGGATTATCCGTGTAGTTCTCTCTTACATTATCATGTGTTTGAGTCATAAAACTGGCTCTTATGATCAGATGCCCTCTGCTTTACAACAGATTTTCCATTCCATTGTGAATGAAACACCTTTCAGGGCATCATCATACTTTTTCAATGAATTGGTGTTGCATCACCAAAATGACACTTCGGCCTTACTTCCAGTTTTAGACCTTTAGTCCCTACGGTTCAAGTTACACTTCTATCTCTAAACTTCAACATTTTGACATGTTGCTCTTTGGATTTTTAAATAATATACGGATCTCATCAAAATTCACTATTTTGATATGTTAGTCGCTGCTTAGATTGAATATCTTAAATCATGGTCTATCGTTCTCCCTGTTTCACACATCTCACCAGTGTTTTAAGATTTGAGTATAGCATTTTTGACTTTTTTTTTCCCAGAGTTTCAACCATGTAACTAATTCTATACTCATTCGTTAAATGGGTATATTAATCGAGTCAATTAATTTAAAACCAACCTGCTTTACTTTCGGGGAAAAACATGCAATGCTTTAATTTCTTAATATGATAGCATGAGGGTGTTTAACAAGAGGCTAGCGAGACTCTTAATCAGAATTATCTTGATTTCATCTTCATATGATGGATATTGGAGCAACTCCATTAAGTATATATTTCGATTAATTTGACATTTGTAGAATTTATAATGATGACATATTCTACAAGAAGATGTGCGGCATTAATTGCCTTGGCGAGAGAGAAAGTCGTTGATGTGGGCCCACTTCAGAATTAGCCTTTGATTTCTTAAAAATGGTTGTGGCTATTTAGGAATGTCTATAATTGAGCCCGACCCAATGGTTTTTGGGCTTAAAAGCATAGAAACACATAGAAAACCCTAAATGTTCACTATATAAGTAGGTTTCACCTCCAAACAAATGAAACCACTTGTTTCTACCCTAACTTTACTCTCACACATACTTAAAAGCATAAGCTTATCATTCATGAACCGACTATTGAATTGAGTCTCAGAAGATGATACAGAGACCTCAGTATTTGACCCCTTCTAACGAGCTTTCACGTTTTTCATGTCTGCATGGAGATGGAAAAGAAGATGTGTGGTTAGATTAAAGTTCCTTGACCTGTGGAAACATGTTCCTAAACCTAACATCCAATATTTATTTCTTCAATATGAACATCTTTGGGACCAACAACGAACCACACTTAGTCTTCTCTACGAGATATCTATAGATCTGCATTTTTTTAATGTGTGCAAGATCTAGTATTTGGTTTCTTTATATCTAAGTTTGTTTGAGCAATACACATTTCGTTCTTCTATACTATTTTCGTATATGTGCCCTTCATACACATTTTCCTGGTTTTAAACCTCCATACCTTCTTTGTTTTAGCTTAAAACATGATTTATGAGTGACCATTTTTCTAGATCTGTTATATTTTTAGAAGTCTAAATGTGATTTTCACATCATGAATATATAGATATGCATCCGGTCATTTTCTAAATCTGATTTTTGTGTGAGCTTTTTCTAATCGGACAATGCTTTAGACGCTAGATTTGTGTTATTCCATATTTCAAATTAGATCTATGGAGATATAAGCCCTAAATTCATGCTCATATGTATTCCGCATTCGGTGTCCAGTGATCCAGATTTTTCTAGAGTTATCAATTCATGACAATTGGGGGATTTCTTGATATAATGAGAAATCCTCAAATTTCGACGAATACGAAACACTAGCAGAGTTGAAAATTCGCATACAGAAGGAACTGAAAGTCGATGATGTTGAATTTTCTAAGGTATTCTTTCTTATTCATTAATGCTTATTCAACTTGCGTTTGACTTTTGAGACTTGACACACTTGTAATTTCTTTTTGACCTTTTGAGGTTCTTTTATTTACTTGCTCTCACTCGTTATTTCAGTGGAAGTTTTCACTTCTGTCGCCCCTGCTCTTTGCTTATTTTGAAAACGATGACGTCATATACAGGGGATTTCAGGTTCTCGTCTAACTTCCTTGTTATGATAGATTATTTGATTCAATTTGACACGTGATAATAATTTGTTGCATTTTTATCGTAGGCAACCCGTGTGCATGGTTTTCCAGAGCCATACTTAGGATTGGAACACCAGGATACCACCCCCAAGGATGACACTTCGGCCTTACTTCCGGTTTTAGACCTTTAGTCCCTACAGTTCAAGTTACACTTCTGTCTATAAACTTCAACATTTTGACATGTTGCTCTTTGGATTTTTAAATAACATACGGATCTCATCAAAATTCACTATTTTGATATGTTAGTCGCTGCTTAGATTGAATATCTTAAATCATGGTCTATCGTTCTCCCTGTTTCACACAGCTCACCAGTGTTTTAAGATTTGAGTATAGCATTTTTGACTTTTTTTTCCAGAGTTTCAACCATGTAACTAATTCTATACTCATTCGGTAAATGGGTATATTAATCGGGTCAATTAATTTAAAACCAACCTGCTTTACTTTCAGGGAAAAACATGCAATGCTTTAATTCTTAATATGATAGCATGAGGGTGTTTAATCAAAAGCGTTCATTATGCTTAAAAACATGCCACGCACATCAGATAGACCGGTGTCTTTGTA
Organism: Ambrosia trifida; assembly: GCA_028751855.1. Classification (NCBI taxonomy): domain Eukaryota; kingdom Viridiplantae; phylum Streptophyta; class Magnoliopsida; order Asterales; family Asteraceae; genus Ambrosia; species Ambrosia trifida. Next base: position 12,893,811 of record CM054130.1, on the reverse strand, counting down.
GTAGGCGTTGAAAGCTACCATGCTCTCAGCAAATTCACCCATCTCACCATTTGTGACAGTTGCGAGTTGTACATAGCTTTCAAATATATATTAGTTGTTAACTTGTTATGATGGCGTATGCTCCTTTGGTATGCGGTAATATGGCGGGTCAGACTGGTTAAGCACAAAGGGAACTTAAAACGGGTTAAGTCTTTTTGGTCTTACGCATAATCAATGTAAAAAAACTAAATTGATAAATATCAAACATTTGGCTAACAACTTCAAGATCGATCAACGCGTACCTTGTTGATATGTACATCTGCCCCATAAGAGAGTGCTTCCTGGAATATATTAAATAATAATTAGTTAGTACAAAGCAATATAAATAACAATTAGTTAGTACAAAACAACCTCTAACCCCTTGATTCTTCCCTTCAATCAGTGGCGAAGGTTTGTAGGGGCGGGGAGGGGCGGCCGACCCCCCCGGATTTTCGCGCAGAAGTTCCGATTATATAGTATCCGTATAGAAAATTTTGAAAATATAGGGTTTCGACCCCCCGAAACTGGTTTTCGACCCCCGAAACCAGTGACTTCCGAACCCCCGGTGACTTCCGACCCCCCGAACATTCGGGTCAAGCTTCGCCACTGCCTTCAATTATGGTAGCACTAGAAACGAGCACTACAAGAAAATGAGGCTAAAGCAATCTTTGTAAACTGTTGCATTAGGCCTTGAAAAGGTTGCATTAGGGCTAATGCAACCTTTTATCAAGGGCTTCATTAGGTGAAGTTGCATTAGACCTAATGCAACCTTTTTAATGTCTAATGCAACCTTATTTGAAAGTGTTGCATTTAATATACAAATGCAACATTTTTAATATGCAACCTTTTTATATTATAATGCAACTTTTTAATTTAGAATGCAACTTTTTTAATACTCAATTGCAACTTTTATTATGGTTTAGTTACAAAAATGCAACGCAACATTTTTATGAATTTTAGTTGCAACAAATGCAGCCATTTTTACATTCAAATGCAACTTTATAATATATAGTTAAGTGGTTAATTAATATGCTTTCGATTGTAATAATGCCAAAACGACAATAACACAAATATTATTGATAACCAAATAATGTACTTTAACATACGTATCCAAACTCAAATAACAATATAGTCTAACATAAAGTGTTAACTAAAATAATAAATATAAATAAAAACATTCTCCCCATCTCAATCTTCAACTGGTAGTTGTTTCATAACCTTACACACCATAACTTCCAAGTTGTGTTGCTCAATATCTTTTCACGTAACTTCAAGCTCGGCATGATCCTCTTCAATCTCTTTTGCGCTTTTCTAGCAACTAGTTTTTCTCTACGCCAACGTTTGTTTTGAGTGATTCCATTAGACCATCAAGAATCATGTATGGCGTGCAAGCAATGGCTATTTTTTTTATCAATGCATTTGTAACGCCACTCTCTTTATTCAATACAACCATACAATGATCTATCATAGCATTGTCATCTTCTATAGGCTTGTTGTTCTTCATTTGTTTCTACAATATGATAAAAGAATATTGTCAAAACAAATTTATATGTATAATTGGTTTTGTTCGGTTTGGTTATATGCTCACCCATACCCGAGCCCGTTCTAGCCCAAACCCGCCTATATGTATGTCTCTCAAAGAACGCTTTTGATGCTTAATAACACGTATGCATAGCTTTTTGTTGTCCTTTTTATATAAATAGCATGTTAAAATAAAAAAAAAGTTAACACCATGACTACCTTAATTCACATAATACTAATATATTTGAAGTGTTAAAATTAACATATACAGAAGCACATGTATGAACAAAATCAGTTCTACATACCCCATCATGACAACTTCTCTGATGAACGATTTATTATCTGCCTTTGCCACAAAATCAGTTCTACATACCCCATCATTAAGTGTGGTTAACCTGTTCAGCCACAAAATCGCTTCCGCATAAATTTTTACATGGTATCAGAGCAGTGTTGATCGTGGAACAATCTGCTAAAAAAAACAAACCTGTTCAGCCACAAAATCGTTTCCGCATAAATTTCTACAATTTGTGTATAAGCAGGGAACAAATGTCAACTACTAAATTACCAAGCAAGCAAATCAACAAAAAAACATAGATCAGAAATTAGAACATACCTACAGCTTCTGAATTGAGTCATTGGTTTTATAGAATTTATAATGATTTTTTTTTCTCAATCCATCAAATTGAGGCTAGCGAGACTCTTAATCAGAATTATCTTGATTTCATCTTCATATGATGGATATTGGAGCAACTCCATTAAGTATATATTTCGATTAATTTGACATTTGTAGAATTTATAATGATGACATATTCTACAAGAAGATGTGCGGCATTAATTGCCTTGGCGAGAGAGAAAGTCGTTGATGTGGGCCCACTTCAGAATTAGCCTTTGATTTCTTAAAAATGGTTGTGGATATTTAGGAATGTCTATAATTGAGCCCGGCCCAATGGTTTTTGGGCTTAAAAGCATAGAAACACATAGAAAACCCTAAATGTTCACTATATAAGTAGGTTTCACCTCCAAACATATGAAACCACTTGTTTCTACCCTAACTTTACTCTCACACATACTTAAAAGCATAAGCTTATCATTCATGAACCGAATATTGAATTGAGTGTCAGATGGTGATACAGAGACCTCAGTCTTTGACCCCTTCTAACGAGCTTTCACGTTTTTCATGTCTGCATGGAGATGGAAAAGAAGATGTGTGGTTAGATTAAAGTTCATTGACCTGTGGAGACATGTTCCTAAACCTAACATCCAATATTTATTTCTTCAATATGAATATCTTTGGGACCAACAACGAACCACACTTAGTCTTCTCTACGAGATATCTATAGATCTGCATTTTTTAATGTGTGCAAGATCTAGTTTTTGGTTTCTTTATATCTAAGTTTGTTTGAGCAATACACATTTCGTTCTTCTATACTATTTTCATATATGTGTCCTTCATACACAACAAGTGACATAATAAAAAGAAAGGGGAAACAAGGAAAGAAAAGAGAGAAAAGTTTGTAGTATTTTAACTAAAAAGATAACCATCATCATTTTAATTTTAATCTATTATTATATGAAAAAAAAAACACGTTTTTAATCTCCACTACTTAATGATTTAAGTGATGTTGGACTGAAGTGGTAGAGTCTCCAAACTTGAAGGACTGATATTAAAATTACATCTTTATTCTTCATTCAAGCGCGGGAAAATGTATAACCAGAATATATATAACATAATAACTCTATCACACAAACACTTCTCCCCTCCCTCTCACATGGAGCTCTTCTAGTTCTCTAGTTCTCTGCTACTAAAATTCCTGAAATTATCGGTACAGTTTGTTGATGAAGTTTAGTTTAGTTATGTTTTGTTATCGTTATTCGTTAACGTAATCAATTGATCTATCGTTATTTGTTAACGTTAGGTTTGTTTTCGTATTTTGTTTAACAGTCTGTTTGGTCGTAAATGCACCTAGGGTTTCCTATTTGTTTGATGAAGTTTAGTTTAGTTATGTTTTGTTATCGTTATTCGTTAACGTAATCAATTGATCTATCGTTATTCGTTAACGTAAGGTTTGTTTTCGTATTTTGTTTAACACTCTCTGTTTGGTTATCGTTAACGTAAATGCACCTTATTTGTTTGATGACGGTTTTCTATTTTGTTTGATGAAGTTCAGTTTAGTTTTGTTTTCTTATCGTTAATGTATGGTTCCGGTACCGTTTTGTTATAAACTTTTATGTTAACAGTTTGTTAGGTATTCGTATTTTGTTTGATGAAGTTTAGTTTAGTTCTGTTTTGTTATCGTTATTCGTTAACGTAATCAATTGATCTATCGTTATTCGTTAACGTAAGGTTTGTTTTCGTATTTTGTTTAACACTCTCTGTTTGGTTATCGTTAACGTAAATGCACCTACGGTTTCGTATTTGTTTGATGACGGTTTCCTATTTTGTTTGATGAAGTTCAGTTTAGTTTTGTTTTCTTATCGTTAATGTAAGGTTCCGGTACCGTTTTGTTATAAACTTTTATGTTAACAGTTTGTTAGGTATTCGTATTTTGTTTGATGAAGTTTAGTTTAGTTATGTTTTGTTATCGTTAATGTAAGGTTTCGGTACCGTTTTGTTATAAATTAAGTTTTATGTGAATAGTTTGTTAGGTATTCTTTCAAATGATATTGATTTGGATGAGTATTTTGTTTGATTTTGAGTATTTTCAATGTAGATGGATGAGCCTGCTGTGGACTTTCAACTTTCCGATTGGATCTGTTCCGCCTGCGGTGACAAATCGGTAACTATTGAAGAAGCTCTTCAACATATAGATCAACACAGAAGGGGGTATGACGCCTTGCGGGATAGCGTAAGGCGTCGAAGGCCTTTTAATGTGCAAATGGAACTTGTGCCTCGCCACCCACAGCCGCCACTCCCCCCGCCTATCCGCCCCCACCTCCACCGCCCGCCCCACTCCCCCCACCTCCACAGCCCGCCCTCCTCCCTCCCCCTCCACAGCCCGCCCCACTCCCCCCCACCTCCACAGCCCGCCCTCCTCCCTCCCCCTCCACAGCCCGCCCCACTCCCCCCACCTCCACATCCCGCCCCACTCCCCCCACCTCCACAGCCCGCCCACCTCCCTCCCCCTCCACAGCCTGCCCCACTCCGACCTGAAGACGAAGTCGAGGGAGAGACTATTGTCTATCAGCCTCGAGCACGCATTTTCTAATTACTATGCAGGAGGATATGGGATCTTATGACACTGAATAAAGGATTTATAGTTGCCAGTACAAACATATAGAGGAAAGAGTAAATCACTCATATATAAATAAAGGATTCTAGTTGCCAGTAGAAACATATACAATTGTTGTTTTACAAACATATACAGTTGTTGTTTTACAAAAACATAATTGAGATATAATTTTCGTATCTTCTAGTTATAGATTTTGCAGCAGATTTTTGTTGCCCCATTCTGCTTCATGTTGTTCTGTTTAAGCACTCTGTAGCAGGTTTCTTGAGTGTGTTTTATTTTTTCACCTGCTGGTTGATTATTGGTAGATTTTGGTCCTATTGAAGCCAAACCTTCACGCTTTATAGCTAGAGAAACCGACTTTTTTTCCATCTTTTTGTTTTAAACAACCGTCCCAACTTTTCTTCATTGATTGCCCTTTTAAGCTTCCTAGTAGCATTTGACTCCACTGGCCTTGTAGGAGACGCTTTTCAAGTAGAAAAGTCAACCGAAGATGACCCAACAAGAGGTATTTTTTGATGCTCCTTCCATTATACGGGTGGGATCATTTGAAGTATAACAAACATGGCTGATAAAAATATAATCTTGACATCAGCCGGTTAAAATACGACTACCACATAGTTCGACAAACCAGACAACAAGATTAAACAGATGACATACATGTTAAACAAAACCATGACTACTGATGATTTAATGAAGTCTTGTGGTATCTTCACAAAATTAGTTTTTTAGGGTGCATCTTTTTTACCTTTTCGTTTATGATAGTAATTTGTAGTATTTAAATCATCAGTAGTCATGGTTATGTTTATTTTTTTGAAAATTAGTGGGAAGGCATCTTTTTCACTGAAAAAACAAGACATTTGATGTAGGACACTTCATAAGTGTGCCTTAACTTTTATATCCTTCTGTTGATATTAATAGAAGATCATTTTTTCCTTCTAATTGATGTGTTTATTTTATACATTATAGGGTATTATAAGATAGAAGGTGTTGTGCTTTTTATATTTAATCAAGAAGTAATTGGTTTTGGCTGTTCCACTACTTTTACTAGGATTTAACTGTATCTTTTGATGTTATTAACTGTTAACTGCTAAGCAGCCCTATGTATTAGACTAAGTGTAGTGGGCGCTATATAAGGGCGTGAGAATGAATATAAAGCCCCCAACACCATTACATGGGGGGATTTATATTTCAAAAATCCCCACCCAATCACATGTTGCCACATCATCATCTCTTTGTTTTTATTATTTATTATTATTATTTTTAATTCAAAAGATAAAATAAAATATTAACAGGGGCTTTATTACCACTACACCCCCTTTTCACTTTATTTCTCCATGTTGACTCAGCTGTCACATGGACCAATCAGAAACATAGGCTTTATAAATAAAGCCCCCCACTACACATGGTCTTAAAGATCTGAAATTTTGGTAATTTTATCTATCTGCAGCCAGTAGCCGCGTGTCATAATCTCTACAAAAATTCGTTTACGTACCATTGCCTTTCTGATAGCCCAACTCTAGCATTCGATGATGCAGTTAATTTCTTAGGTATGTATGTTACAATGCTGCAAGATTATACTTTTTAGTTTGGCTTACTATGTTCAAGAGACTTTGTCGTCATATAAACACACAAGAATGTATAATTAAGTATACCGCAAGATACATAGAGGTTATTCAATAAAAAAAATTGCATCTAAATATGAACATGTGTACATGTATGCTATTACTTTAAATATGATAAACATCTACACAAGACGGTTACGTAACCACATAACCACCTCTCTTTCTCTCTTCCACTATATTTGGACAACACTGTGCACAATTCTCTACTTAAAATGGATTATGTATCGAACACGTCATATATGCATTAACACTCTTTTTTTCTCCTTTTATTTATCATGGAAACAGTGAGGGATAATTACTTATTTTGATGTAATATGTTTTGAATGCAATTGACTTTAAATCTTATATAATTCTATATATTCTAAGGGTTTATGCAGAGGACGTGTGTTTGCGGATGCCATTTTCAACACACTATGACGTTGAGCTTTTGATTTGTATAATGTATTGATTTGAATAAGTTTCTTGGATGTTTTTTTAATGTTATGATGGACAGTCAATGAAATGAACTAAAGTACTTTCGTTCGATTTAAATCCCGTTGTTTAGGTCGTTTTTCCGGCCAACTGCGATGCTCACAAAAACTGTTGTGATGGGTTCGGTAGGTTAAGGAAGTGGTGGCTACCGGCGGCGGTAACGATTAGCAGTGTTGGGAGGCTGCTGGAACAATTACGGGGAGCTTGGTAAGGCCCAACGACGTTTGGTTCATATATCCGGTTGTAGGCGAAGTTATAGACAAATATGATGATTGATTGTGTGATGTGTATGAGTGCGCGTATCTTAACGATCCAAAGTAATACCAATGGAATTCCCGCCGCGAAGCGCGGAGAGTTCCACTAGTTATTTTTATGTATTGTCTCGTTTTGGTTTATTGGTTTCGATTTATTTAGGTGTCATGTCTGGCTATGTTTCTTTTCTCTGAATTGGTTCAAACTTACGTGAAATGGTTACCTTCGATCAAATTATATGTTTCTTTTCGTGAATTTTGTTTTTAATACCGAATCAATCCAGAAAAATATTAAATTGTTAATTGAATTGTTCAACTTTTTAATATTTTTTAATAATGTTCATCAATATTTATAACCCTGACTAGATTTTAGTTACTGATAATAGGAACAAATAATATTTGGAAATTACGTCAATCGATATCAAAAGGGAATAATAAAAATTCATTAATGTTGTTTTCTACGGAAATTTCATTTTTTGAAATCTATTCATTACATCATCTATCGAAACCTTTCTAATCATTTTTTTTCAAACAAAAAGCATTTATCAACAATTGCATTCACGACGAGTAAAATGAGAGCTAAATTTTATAATCGGTAAACTATCGTAAAATTAGTATATGTCTTTACTTCAACAATTAATTTCATAAGACTAGATTTATTCTTCAATTTGGCAAACCTTGTATCGTCTTTAAAATTATCAATACAGACTTAAATTTAAATGGTTTATGGGCTTGTGTGGTGGCCTTACACTTTAATGAGGTATCTCGTTATTGTGGGCTAAATGAGATGTTTTTTGTAAATAAAATGTGGGCTTAACAAGTTATTTTTTTAATTGAAATGTGGGTTAACGTTTGTTGTCAAAATTCTAAGGTTTGGTGTCAAGTTTTCGAAGGGTTAGATGTCAAGGTTTCTAAGAGTTCGGTGCGATGTCAAATTACACGTATAATGTTAAAATTTGTATTGGTGCGATGTCAAAATACACGTATACATAAGTACATGACACTAAAAAGATTTTTTGGTATGTGTTCGACCAAACCTATAGGTCCCTATGTACAACCGCCCCTGCAGTATGCGATAACCTTAACTTAGTTTCCCATCTTGATGCTTGTGGTCAAAGATTGAGTCCCGATGAAACATAGACCTCTTACTCTTTTAGATATACTAGTGGGAATGCCCGCGCGTTGCTGCGGGTGTCCCGATTGACATCAGATTTAATTATGATACCTTACACTCATTTAAAGTCATAAAATTCTTGATTCTATGGTATAGCTTATCTAGAAAATAGGTATATTAAAGTTATCAAAAACTTAGATCATACATTGTTATTCTCAAGTTGAAAACAGTTTTGTACACTAAAAACACTATGTTATTTTCAATAAAAAGAAAGATGAAAAGGTATTTCTCAAGTTAAAATCATCTGCATGTAAATGCTTGTATCATATTGGCTTTTCAATGCATATTCATTGAAAACTGATGCCATAGATGGTACAGTAACATGTGTATTCCACTTTTCAAGTTAGTTGAATTATACAAACTCTATTGAGCATTAGAACTTTCAATGTAAAAAACGCCTATGCTTGGAATAAAAGCTTTAACCAATTTACCTTGATTCCAATGTATTTTAGACAGATATTTCCATCATCCTCGCCACCAACATTTTAGACGAAGAATGTTTGCCAAAGAATCTACCAAAACCATCGACTTCATTACTTGTCTAGTGGTTTAATTAATAGTATTTTCCATACAAAAAAGATCTGTGACAGCACATTAGCATTAGCTGTATGTATTATTTACCAAAATATTATTAGTGAGTTACAAAAGAGAATGTTTCTTGACCCCAATCTTCTAAATTTCAAGTGTCAAGTCGGGTAATATATTAGTTGTGTCATAAGTTCACGACCCGTCTCAAGCTTGTGCTATTACCCTTTGTGCACGTAACACATAGTAAATCATGATTTGAAACCCAAGTCAAGTCGACAAAAAAGCAGCGACTCATGTTGGTCGAAAGTATTAAGTCGGTCAATACTAACTATGGTTAAACGAAGCTTGTACCTCTTATATTCCACCTTGACATAAGCAAGTTTCAATATCTTTTGTTTTGTTCCATACTCTTGTAAGCCATCGTCATTAGAGCTCTACTACTTAGCACCAATTATGTTTATGTGTTGTTGTTCAACAGTTACTGTAACATGAGTTCCAGACTTGGAATATAGCTTACTATCCATGTGTCTCATCTGTAGCAGAACGAACAATAACTTTTTTTAGCTAGTAAAATTTTTAGAGCGAAAGAAATCAAATATGTGTAAAAGATAAAAAAGCGCACCTGATTGAAGAAGAGAGCAAAGTGTAATTGTGAAATGTCGGCATTTTAACACACCATAGCCACCTACAGAAATATTAATGAACAAAGATGTGTATCTTAAAACAAAACCATACAAAAAAACCGAACTGAATTGATAATTTCTATCCACAAACCAGAAACATCAATTGAAAAAAATGGATGAGATTTTGTGCTATCGGCCCTAAACAATCTTATTTTTAAACCCCCTGGCGCACCCTACATCCAGATACGCAATCATATAACAATCAAACCATGAACCACTAATAATAAAAACAAACTCTCAGGTATCAAAGCCATGAAAAAACACTAATAAAATCAGCCTGAAACACTAAACGAATTGACAGAAATATTCTTGATACCTTGAAATTATGAAATCCCTAAAATAATTTTGCCAATCAACTTGAAATAGCATTCGTATTTGGAGGGGCATCTCTCTTGTATTTTAACACATGCAATGAAGAAACTGCCACAAAAAAATTGTAGCTCCCATTACAAAGAAGATTGTATAGTACAACTCACTTCTGCATAGCAGAATAATATGATAGAAATGAAAAAGTCCTTATTGCTTGCCTTATTCGATTACCATGATTTGATTCTGCAAAGTTACTCATCAAATCAACATTATTCATTGGATTGAGGTTCAGCGACAACCAATCTAACCAAATAGCTAACACGCAATAGAAAAGGGCTTACTGGAAACATAACCGCTTGCTCGCCACCACCAAAGATCATCGCCACCAAAAGATGAAAAGTAAAAATCTATAAAAAAAACATATTCAGTATGGTACTCGTTTTAAAGGTCTCGATGAGATTGTTCTGATAATATACTTTTTTCTTAAAATTACTCTGTACTTTTTTGCGTTGAATATTCAATAACTTGGTGTGATAAATAGCGTTACACCAAAACTACACCATTTTGGCGGTTGGAGACGGTTTACACCATAATGGTGTTTTGGTGCATGCATTAGAGATGGTCTAAATGACTAATTACATAAAGAATTATGCATTCTATCTCAGTATGTTTAGAAGTCATATAGAAATGTGCCAAATCAGTCTACAAAGAATGCTAAACCAACTTACAAAAATATGTGTAGATATAAGCACCCATTGCAACTGGAAGCCCCCCTCGGTATTCTTCCACACCCACGAGTCCTTACCATTATTTAGCGCCTTACTTTGCAACGAATCCATAAGCCTACCAATCTGCTCCCACCCCCTTCTCGAAACCGGATCACGAACCCAACTCCACCCCCAAAAGATAATAGCTCCCCTGTAACAGATGTGATCAGCGACCGGCCCGTTCTTATTGGCCGTGATACGATACAAACCAGGAAAGGCAGCCATTAAAGGAACCGACCCGACCCACCGGTCCTTCCAGAACAGGGTATTTGACCCATCACCCACTTCAACCTGTAAACAATCAGGAATGTTGATACCCACTTTCATACTCTTCACTTCCACTTCAACCTTTAATGGCTGCCTTACCTATTTAAACGACCACACAAAGTGAAATTATGGTTTAGTGAAGAAAAATGTTTAAAACTAAAACACTACATGAGAGCTGCAATGCCCATGACATGGCACTTTCTTGCTGAAAGCGACCAGTAATATACATGCACCAACAGTACTCCAAAACACAATTGTGGCAGCAGAAATTGCCATTCACCTTATGTGCAGTGTCCAGCAACCTAGTCAAGCAGCATGCAACATTATTGATCAAGCAGAATCAAACAATTTGTAACTATACATATGTGATAAAACCACATTACTAAAAATATCCAACCTTTCTATTCCTCAGTTTGATGTCTGTTAAGATACATAACGGATTTCCCAGAGAAGGTGATTTATCATGATGTATCTTGAAAGAGATAATTGATGGTACTATGATGAGAAGAAAATATAGAAACAAGAAAAGGTCCCGATTGTAACTCTGCAGACACAAATAAAGCTCAGGCAACAAGAAAATAAGCTAGAAATTGGTAGTGACATTATTACCAAAAAAAAAAAAAAAAAAAAAAAAAAAAAAAAAACACTTTCCCATCTTTTAGTATGAACTATCAACTAACATAAGATCTAACTAATTAATGCAATTTAATTAAATAACGCCTTCTTGGAATGAGCAAAGAAGTTTGTTCGATCACATAAGTAGAAGTAGAACATTATCAACCCAAACTCCGATCTGGAGAAAGAGAACAAAAAAAAACATCACAAATTGTTCAATATCTAATTTGAAATTAGAAAAAAATTAAAACATACCTAGAACTTGAAAAGTGATGCATAAGACTAATAACATACATAGCTCTTAATGTCAAACGATTCTCAAGCAAGAAAGACTCATCCATTGTAATTAGCCTGTTGAAAATAAGATTGCATTAGCCTGCGCCCATAACAAATTGATATTCGAAGGAAATAGCGAAAACAAGAAGGCCAAGAAACCTGACAACTGGAGATGCTATAGTTGAACTATGACTTATAGGAGAAGCCGACTGGAGAGCACCCCCTTCCAGTAAAACAACTCAATCATCTTCCTTCACCATCTTCCTTCACGGTATCATTTCCCAACTCAAAGTTGATATCGGAATCCCTGATACTAAAAATCAGTTATTAAATTCGCAAGATCAGATCAAAATAAGGTACAGCATAAAAAATGTTAATTATATAACAATGTGATGCTAAAATATCAATTGCATTGCATGATACTCATGAGTAATGAACAAAAACAATTGGCAAGTCGCAACACTATCACAGAAGCTCTTTGTGTGACAGAAAACAATTGGGAATTAAAATTTTAACTCATGGTCTTATGGATGTTGCTGCAGTTTTCTTGTATTGGAGGAACTCTGAATATAACCAATAGAATTTAAGTCAACAATAGAATCCCCCAAGTTTTCAATGGCAATGGAATCCCTCTTTTTTAATTATTTCTGTAGCATGTGGTAGACAAATTCAACAACAATCATTTAACCAAGAACATAAAATTTGTATAAAAGTAAAGACTTACCAAATTCGTCGGAACCGTTTCTGGACCTATCCCCGCCACTACTGGAGCATGGCGGCAGCCTTCCTATATGTCTGTCGTTGTATTTAACCAAAAAAAAAAAAATCTAATTAGTGAAACAAAAGGACCCAAAATTGACACACACACACAGTATTTCAAGTTTATGTTGTTCATACACAGCGTAAAATTAAAACCATGAAGCTGTTTGTGATGAATTAAAACCCTAAAATTGAAATTCGAAAAATGCGTACCTGCTTGTTGTGCTCATCGGCAATCGATTTTAAGGCTTCACTATGATAAATAAACCGCGACCATATCTCGTTCACAGAGTTCCTAGTTTGAACAATTGAATCGTCATCGTTCTCCTTGTTGTGAAAATAATGAGGGGCTATTTGAAACTGAAGGTTGAGCATTGATGATGAGTTAAGCAATTGGAAGAAGAAACATACAATTTGGTTTGAAGAACCCATTCGTAGGCTTCTAGAGGGTAAAACAATGGGCAGGGATGGGAAATGAAGGATACAATTGTAATTTTGTTTTGATATTGTAAAGATGGAGGTGGGTAAAATGTCTAAACTACCCTCCTAAGTGTCTTAATTGTCACTAACATACCTATAATACCCTTAAATTTTCTGCTTAAATATGTTATACATGTTGCTTCTTAAATTGTACGGAGGTGAAAATGACCATGTTAACCATCACTCCTCTTTTATAATGTATTATAGATTATAGATTATAGATTATAGATATTAGTAAAAGATAAATAAATAAATAAAATAAACAAGGGGGAAAAGAGCACAATGTTTGCCAAATATTGAAGAAAAATAAAAGGAGGAAATAGGTAGAAAAGTCCCGACCCCTTAAAAAAGGAAAAGAAATGAAGAGAAAAAATAGCTTCATTATGAGCGATGGTTACGGGATCATAAAAGTAGAAAAGTTATGGTCTTCGTGATCATAGCCAAACTAATAAGCGGTTAAATGATAATATCTGTTTGTCACGGTCTGGGTACATGGTCGCCACTAGAGGTGTAAAAAAACCGGTTTTAAAAAAAACCTATATTAAAACCGAAACCGGTTTTTAAAAAACCGGTTTTTTTACAACCGGTTTAAGAAAAAAACCGCTTTAAAAAAACCGGTTTTCTTTTCAGTTATTCTTCACCAACGAACAACCGGTTTTTTAAACCGATTTAAAAAAACGGTTTTTTTTGAATAAACCGGTTTTTAAACCGATCCTAACCGGTTTCACCGGTTTGGGTTTTATGCAATAAAAACCGGTTTTAAAACCGAACCGGTTTTTAAAAAAACCGATTTTGAACCCGACTAAAAAAACCGGTTTTTTTAAAACCAGTTTTTTTTTTTAAACCGGTTAACCGGTTTGTAGACCTCTAGTCGCCTTAAGTGTGGTTTTCTAAAATCTTCATTAAGCCGTGAGGTTGGGTAGATGTTTGTCGTTGAGATGATTAAATCATGATGGTAATATGTATGTTATTAAGCAGGAAACATTTGGATGGGTTTAAGGGGTGTTTGGTAAGCCTTTTAAAGAGGCCCTAAACAATTCAGCGCTAAATGATTCAGTATTCAACGCGTTTATTTCAGCTTTGAATGGAATAGTTAAGACCGAACCATTAACACTTGCATGTTGCTGAACCATTAAGCACTGAACTATTAAGCACTGAACCAGGCTGAACCTTAATGAGACTCTCTTACTAATGTGAGACAAGAAAACTAACTATTAAGAGGTCCAACTTAATAATTCACCACTTAATCAACAAAAAAACCCCTAAGTGGGTCTAAGTTTCAAGGGACACGAAATACTAACAATTGCAATTACACGTGTTAGTACTCTACGAGTTGAAATAAATGTAAAAGAGTTGACAATGTCATATATGATCTTAGGACGAGTTATTTTTTCGGTAAGAAAGAAGTGGGTTAGAAAAAAAATATTAAGCATGCATATGTATATTGTTTTTCGTGTTTACTTCTCGTTTTACTCTTGTTCTTGACATCCTTGAGGACAACAAAAGGTTTAAGCTTGGCAAGATTTGTTAGTTGTATTTTGGGGCATATTAACACTTTGGTTTATTTTTGGTAGAGTTAATTGTCAATTTAGTCCCTGAGATTTGTTAAAAGTTGCCACTTTCATCTAAAAAATTTTTTTTTCGCATCTGTGTCCTTGTAGTTTTGATTTTTTATCATTTTAGTCCAACCCACTAACTCCGTTAAAAAACGTCAGTTAAGTCAACGGTATTTTGGTCATTTTACATTTTACATATGTATTTCTTTTTGTCATTTCATCCAAAACCATTTTTTTTTTTTTTTTTTTTTTTTTGCATTTGACCTCATGTGTTAGAGGTGTGCACGGGTCGGTTCAGGACGGTTTTTGGCCATAACCGTAACCGTAACCGAAACTGACATGTTCGGTTAATGTTGTTTTCTACGGAAATTTCATTTTTTGAAATCTATTCATTACATCATCTATCGAAACCTTTCTAATCATTTTTTTTTCAAACAAAAAGCATTTATCAACAATTGCATTCACGACGAGTAAAACGAGAGCTAAATTTAGTAATCGGTAAACTATCGTAAAATTAGTATATGTCTTTACTTCAACAATTAATTTCATAAGACTAGATTTATTCTTCAAGTTGGCAAACCTTGTATCGTCTTTAAAATTATCAATACATACTTAAATTTAAATGATTTATGGGCTTGTGTGGTGGCCTTACACTTTAATGAGGTATCTCGTTATTGTGGGCTAAATGAGATGTTTTTTGTAAATAAAATGTGGGCTTAACAAGTTATTTTTTTAATTGAAATGTGGGTTAACGTTTGTTGTCAAAATTCTAAGGTTTGGTGTCAAGTTTTCGAAGGGTTAGATGTCAAGGTTTCTAAGAGTTCGGTGCGATGTCAAAATACACGTATAATGTTAAAATTTGTATTGGTGCGATGTCAAAATACACGTATACATAAGTACATAACACTAAAAAGATTTTTTGGTATGAACCCATAATTATTACAGGGTCACACAATCTAATTAAATATGCCGAACGAAATGTGTATCTATTTATAATCGATACTTTTAAAAGGCAACCGCCACACTAAAATCTGAAAGACGTTAGATTGGAGTAGAGAGTTGGCGCTATTCAATGAACTGTGCCTGGTTTGACTTTAGAAACAGTGGATGTCCAAATGACGTGACGTCTAGTATTGGTACAAACTATAAATCTAAAGGATTATTGCATCGTAACCATTAATGACCGTTAGCCAAATTGAATAAATAAAACACCCTGGTGTTGAAATTGATTTTTATTATTTGATTTTCCAATAAGTTAATCGTCTTAGTTTCTTTTTTATTTTGTTTACGTTAATTTTAAAATCAAATCAACCCCCCCCCCCCCCCCCCCCTCAAAACAATCGTATCTGCGCATAAAACATTGTTAGTATATTTTGTCAATCTGTATTTTTGAGGATACGAACCTTACTTTGACTGATACTAGTTGGTTTATTTAATATTCATTTTTTGGATTTGAAACCCAAAAAGCAAAAAAACATATAACATGTACAGAAAAAGAGAGGAAATAAATATAAAAGCACTAACCCATAAGTGCCATCAGCTGCTGCTCTACATAAGTTTCTCTAACAAACCAAATTATGCAACTTCCGCCTACAAAATCATGCATAAAAAGGAAGATCGAGTCCACATGTAAAGCAAAAGTGTTTGCTAAAAAAGAAGATCGAGTCGTAAGCAACGTTTATAGCCTTAAAAAGATGCATAAGCAAGATTAATATAACTATTGCCAATGTGCCTCATATCTTAGGACCAACTTGGTTCAATCCATGCATGAGGGAAACAAAGATGCTTAGTTCCAAATATATCGGCACCAAAACCTTCTTGGATACTTTTGTCCTGGAATGTGTGATACCTGCATGTTTCGAAAGAATAGAACACTATCTTCGTGTTCTCATCATGTAATAATCTTGGAAAGTAAATCTTGTTCCCCATTTCAGGTAATTTTGCTTCTAGGCAGAAACATGATGTATTAGAAATATAAATCATGTGTTTTCCCAAATCGTATACTTTCTCCCATTCTTGTGTAGGCTCGTCTAGCTTGAACACCTCAACCGATCGTCCAAACTCACCTAAGATAACTAGCAGAAGATGTTGATCACAAACTGAGAGACAGTATTGTGCCAAAGATCTGCTTGGGGCTTTGTCTGCAACAAGCTCCCAATTGTAACCATCGTCGACAATGTTTCCAATAGCTTCAATTCTTTCGTTGTTACACAAGCCATAGATATATCGGCCACTGAACGTTGGAAATTGAAAAGAATATGGATCAAGCTTAAGGTGAAGAGAATATGGATCATCATTCAAATTATACGCATCCCATATTGATTCCCTAGATACAAAGTGAATGACAAGATGTATTGACCCAAATCTTGAAAATCCAACCACCGTACAATCGGGGGAAGTGGGTGGTGCTGAGAAACAAAAGCTTTCCATAAATTGAACCTTTGGAAGCTCACGCATATCACTTGTGAATGGGTTAAAGAACACCGGTTGAAAATTACGTTGATTATACATCAACAACCAACCATACTTGGAACAGTATATCTCATAATCCCCCTTCAGTTCTTGAGGTGTTTTTACAAAATATCTGTCACCGAACAACGGGTCTATAAAAGTGATAGTGTCTCGATAATTGTCTAACACCATCAACCACGGTGAAAACAAAGAATAACTCCTTAGCCTTGTGTCGCTGCTCAATTGAATCAAAGGTGCCGCTAAACAACAATATTTGCATGTAGCACGAAGTTTCATGTATTCGACACCAATACAGAGCTCCATAATTAATTCCAAAATTTCCAACGGCATATTGAGCAGGTGTGACTCACTTGTTTTGTTATCAAATTCACCCTTGACTGGTTTTAAAACTATCTCAGTATCCTTGTCCTCCTCTTCTTCTTCTTCAGCAGCATGAGCAACTCCTAACCTATAAAAAATATGATATGATAAAAATAAAAAATAAAAACATTTTTTCATTTATAAAAATTAAAGATGCACTATAAATAAGTATGTGCAATACCTCCATTCAAGCATTGAACATGAAGACGCTTGGCTTTCTCGTACTAGACAAGGCAAAGAAAATAGGGATACGGTTCTATCTTTGACATGGAATGAGTATATAACTTTGCCACACTCACCAAGAATATGCATATAACCCCCTAACTTCGAGTCAGTTGCACAACTATTGTAGCATGCTAGGTAACCACTAGCCAATTCTAGGAAAAATGCAACGTCTTTGAGGTCTACCATTTCCTTCCACATCTTACTAGTCATATCCAGTTTAAACAGACATGCTTCAGCAACTGTTTTCCTCAGTTCCTCTTTAAAACAGATTACAATGTAATATAGTTCTGTTAAAAGAATATATGTTTATGTTTAATTCAAACACTATTGGGTCTGGATAATATTGTTATGTGTTAGAAATGCAGATGGGCTCGTTTCAGGTTATTGGGCTTGTTGATTATTGGGCTCAGTTTGAGTCTGTTGGAGTTGGCTTTATGTCTGGCCCAGTGATAAAGTGAACGTACAAGTTGTGTTTGTTGTGTATGGCTGAGATCATTTCTTGGGAAGATTAACGGTTCAGATTGCTGATCACACGGATCGTGAGCTGGACTATAAAAGCTTTAGAGCAGCTTGTTATTCTTTATTCGTGTCATTATTTTCTATTTTTCTCTTTTTGTTTTGATTAGGGTTTCTCTGGAGCAAACCCTGAGTCTGTATCGTCTTGTTCATTCTTTGTCTTGTAAGTCTGTATTATTTCTGATCATCTAAGATCAACTGCTGATCTTGACAATCAGCAGTAGATCTTTGTATTGTACTCATTATTTGATTCTCAGTGTTTTGCTGAGAATCTAGGGTTCTGGTTGGGTACTTTTTCTAGGTTGGTTAATAATAGATTTTGTCACCGTTTTGTCGCTATATTCTTTGTTATGGTGTGTTGTGATTGTTATTAGTTCTATTTCTTTCGATTCATACTTCTTTACATGGTATCAGAGCCTTAGGCTCTTGATCCTGGTCTTTTATCAAAAGTCTTCCGCTGTTGTTCTTGGTCTTGTTCAAGGATCTGATCTGTATTGTAGATCTGGTCCTTGTTTGTTTAGAAGATAATAGATCTGATCTTGTTTAGTAGATCTGGTCTATTACTTTGTTTGGGTATTTCATCAGGCTGTTGAGGTCAACGTTTGTTGGCTAAAAAAGAGCTGTTGTACTTGGATTGGAGTGGAGTTTATTGCTACAATTGCTCCCATAACTCAACACCCTAAGTGAAGGTGTTGGTTGTGGGTTTGGCGAAACCCTAACTTGGGTTCCCCCTCTCTGTGAGATTGTTCTTACTTGTTTTCTTGTTATTGTTGTGTCTAGGGCAACTGACCGGGTTAGGTGGACCGGTATTGTGCCAACTACGTGGTGTCTTGTCTGGTTATTTGTCTGTTTTGTGTATTTGTCTTAGTTGATCATCTTCTTGTTGTTAATAACTGTCTTCTTATTACATACTACATATTATATAGTTAATAAAGGTCTCCTGTGTTAAGATCTGGGTGGGCACCTATGAGTGATGAACCCACTATCTGACCCCTGACACAGCTTCGACCTCTTAGGTTTTTATTGTCTATCTTTTCTGTTAATCTGTCTTTGTGTGTATTCTGTTTCTGTCTGCTATGGGTGATGCTGTTGTTGATCCAAATGCTGGAGGAGGTAATGGACCTCCAGTAGGAACCTTGATTAGTAAATTGGATATAGGAGATCCATTGTATATTCATCCTAGTGACACTAGTACCTTAACTATTACTAATATCAAACTTAAAGGTACTGAGAACTATAATGTCTGGTCTAAATCCATGAAGTTAGCTCTTGAAACTAAAAATAAGTATGGATTTATTGATGGTAGTACTGTTAAATTCTATTAGTGAAGAGTTATACTTAGGACAAGTTTTCTCTCAAAATGCTAGGGATGTTTGGTTGGATTTAAAAGAAACCTATGACAGAGTGGATGGGTCTGTTGTGTTTAACCTGCATCAAAAAATTTGTTCTATAAGTCAGAATGGTAGTACTGTTTCAGAGTACTATCATAAACTAAACACCATGTGGAAGGAATTTGACTCTATAGTTCAACTTCCTCCTTGCACATGTGATGCTTCAAAAGATTTCAATAGTTTTAATGGGTTAATAAAACTTATGCAATTCTTAATGGGTCTTGATGAAATTTATCAACCAGTAAGAACAAATCTCTTGATGCAAGATCCTCTGCCCTCTGTTAAACATGCTTTCTCTATTGTGTCTAGAGAGGAGTCCCATAGGAAGTCCAACAGTACTGTTAAAAGTACCAATGTTTCTTTTTTGACAAAGGCAACCAATGTCAATAATAGAAGAAACAATAATACTTTTAACAGGGGTCCTAACCCAAACCTCAAGTGTACTCATTGTAATATGCTTGGGCATACTGTTGATAGATGTTATGAACTTGTGGGATATCCTCCTGGTTACAAAAAGAAAGGCACTTCTCAACCTCAGAGAAGTGCTGTTTCTTCTAATGTAAAGTCTAATCCTACTAGCAACAATACTGTTGCTAGTACTTCTGTTCCTTTTACTTCTGAGCAGATATCCAAGCTGATGAACCTCATAAGTGAAAAGAATAGTAGTGATCCTCAAACCTCTAATGCTGGAGGTGAGAGTGTTTCTGTTAATGGTTTCTGTAATGTTTCTGTTCTAACTAAACTGAATTATATCTTTGAAATTTTTTCAAGTTGTTCTGTTGAAACTAAAACTGCATTATTACTTAAGTGGATTATGGATTCAGGGGCTAATCAACACATGGTTAGCACTGATGAACACTTAGTAAATGCTTTTGATGTTTCACAGTACAATATGTCTGTCAAACACCCAAATGGAACCAATGCTAAAGTTGAAAAAATTGGTGATATAGATTTGGGAAATGGTGTTGTTTTACATGATGTCTTTTATGTCCCTGAGTATTGTGTTAACTTAGTGTCTGTTAATAAGTTAGCTAAAGACAGTAAGATGAATGTCTTATTTGATGATCAACAATGCTATGTCCAGGATTCCAGGTCCAAGAATGTCCTGGTGACTGGTAGAGCTTTTGATGGTCTTTACTTCTTAGGTGATGATGTGAGTAATATAACTGTTTGTTTTAACAGTGTTGTTGATTGTAATATGTGGCATAATAGACTTGGACATCCTTCTGACCAAGTTCTAGCTGTGTTAAAGGATGCTCTTAGTATTGGGAAAGTTGATTCTAAACCTTGTGAGATATGTCACAAGGCTAAACAAATCAGAGATCCTTTCCCACTTAGTGACCATAAGACCAAAGATGTAGGAGAGTTAGTTCACCTAGATGTTTGGGGTCCATATAGGGTCACTAGTAAGGAAGGGTATAGGTATTTCTTAACTATTGTTGATGACTTTTCCAGAACTGTTTGGTGTTATCTGCTTAAAACCAAAGGTGAAGTATTTGAAAACCTTGTTATTTTTTATAAACTATTAAAAACTCAGTTTAAGAGACATGTTAAAATATTTAGAAGTGACAATGGCAGTGAGTTTGTTAATAGACAGTTTCAGGTTTTCTGTAATAGTAAAGGCATTTTACACCAAACATCATGCATTCATACTCCACAACAGAATGGTGTTGTGGAGAGAAAGCATCGACATCTTTTAAACATAGCTAGAGCATTGTTGTTCCAAAGTCAAGTGCCACTTAATTTTTGGTCTGAATGCATACTAACTGCTGCATACTTAATTAACAGGCTTCCCTCATCTGTGTTAGGTGGTAAGAGTCCTTATGAAAAAGTCTATGGGTTCCCCCCAATTTTAGGCCATTTAAAAAGTTTTGGGTGCTTATGTTTTAAAACTATCTTAAATGAAGATGATAAACTAGCTAGTAGGTCTGATAAAAGTGTTCTTATTGGGTATTCTGTGTTTAAAAAGGGTTATAAGATTTGGAATTTAAGTAAAAAACAAGTTGAATACTCAAGAGATGTTAAATTTTTTGAAGAAATTTATCCTTTCAAATTTAAAACTAATAAGGAAGTTTTTGATAATCTAGATCATCTTAATTTCTTTGACATACCTATAAGCACTGAAAAAACTGATTTGAGTGGTCTAAATAGTGGTCTTCCCTATGATGAAGGGGGAACACTTATGTCTCAAGAAAACTCCCCTGAGGATGTGTTAGATGACTCTTCCAGAGCTGGCAGGGGGGTAGAACCAAGTGTTCAGCAGCCTGGAAGCTCTGGTCAAGGAGGGAATAACATTCCTGGGGTTGAGGTTTCTGATGATGAGCATATCACTCCTGAGGGAAATAGGATTGTTAGTCCAAGAAGGTCTGTTAGAGAGTCTGTTTTACCCAGAAGGTTTAATGACTTTGTTGTAGAAGGCAAAGTCAAATATGGGGTTGAAAGAGTTGTAAATTACTCTAAGTTGTCATTTGATAACTTCTGTCTTGTGTCTAGTCTAAATAAGTCTTGTGAGCCCAGTAGCTATTCAGAGGCTTCTAAAGATTCAAGATGGATTGAAGCTATGAATAGTGAAATGGAAGCTCTTCATAGGAATAATACTTGGGTATTATGTGATTTGCCTAAGGGTAGAAAGGCCATAGGTTGTAAATGGGTGTATAAAATTAAGTATAAGGCTAATGGTGACATTGAAAGGTACAAAGCCAGACTTGTAGCCAAAGGCTACAGTCAAAGAGAGGGTCTGGACTTTGGAGAGATTTTTTCACCAGTGGTTAAGATGGTAACTGTAAGAACTGTTATAAGTCTTGCAGTCCAGAATAACTGGCCTTTGTTTCAACTTGATATCAATAATGCTTTTCTTTATGGTTCTATATCTGAGGATGTTTATATGCATCCACCTGAGGGTTATTATTCACAGAATGAAAATAAAGTTTGTAAGTTGGTTAAATCTTTATATGGGCTGAAACAAGCCCCTAGGAAATGGAATGAGAAATTAACCAATGTGCTTTTACAAATGGGTTTCATTCAAAGTGTTTGTGATCACTCATTGTTTATTAAATCTGAAAATAATGTGTTTGTTAGTCTGTTGGTCTATGTTGATGATATTGTTGTCACAGGAAATTGTTTAACTGAAATTAATAAAGTTAAGTCTGTATTAAGTGACAATTTTCAAATAAAAGACTTGGGTAAACTAAAATACTTTTTAGGAATAGAAGTTCTCTATTCTGATAAGGGTATTTGTCTATCTCAAAGAAAATATTGTCTTGAATTACTTCATGAGTTTGGGTATTTGGGGTGCAAACCTGTAAATACTCCTATAGAAGCTAGTTATATTGTGTCTAAAAAGAATAGCAAAGATGAGGTCTTGTTAGACAATGTTACTGGATACCAAAAACTTATTGGTAAATTGATCTACTTGTCTTTAACAAGACCTGATATTAGCTATGCTGTTCAGTTCCTTAGTCAGTTTATGCATAAGCCTAATAAAGGACATCTCCAGGTAGCTTTAAGGCTGCTGAGATACCTTAAATTATCACCTGGAAAAGGAATCCTTTTCAGCAAAAGTGATAATTTTAATCTGCAAGGATTTGCAGATTCTGATTGGGCTAAATGCTTAACTACTCGAAAATTTGTAACTGGATTTTGTGTTTATCTTGGAAATTGTTTGATTTCCTGGAAAAGTAAAAAACAAAACACAATTTCTAGGTCTACAGCCGAAGCTGAGTATAGAGCTATGTGCTCAGCTACTTGTGAACTTATTTGGCTTATTAACTTATTAAGAGAGTTGAAGATTAAGAGTGATCTTCCTGTTAGTCTTCATAGTGATAGCAAAGCTGCTATCTCTATAGCTGCTAATCCTGTCTTCCATGACAAGACTAAGCATTTCGAAATTGATCTACATTTTCTAAGGGAAAAAATTTCTAATGGTGTGATTCAAACTGTTAAAATTGGGTCAAATGATCAAATAGCTGATATTCTTACTAAAGGCCTTAGTGTTGTTCAACACAATGCTTTATGTGAAAAATTAAGGCTTTATGATATGTTTAGTGTTTGAATGAAGGGGGGATGTTAAAAGAATATATGTTTATGTTTAATTCAAACACTATTGGGTCTGGATAATATTGTTATGTGTTAGAAATGCAGATGGGCTCGTTTTAGGTTATTGGGCTTGTTGATTATTGGGCTCAGTTTGAGTCTGTTGGAGTTGGCTTTATGTCTGGCCCAGTGATAAAGTGAACGTACAAGTTGTGTTTGTTGTGTATGGCTGAGATCATTTCTTGGGAAGATTAACGGTTCAGATTGCTGATCACACGGATCGTGAGCTGGACTATAAAAGCTTTAGAGCAGCTTGTTATTCTTTATTCGTGTCATTATTTTCTATTTTTCTCTTTTTGTTTTGATTAGGGTTTCTCTGGAGCAAACCCTGAGTCTGTATCGTCTTGTTCATTCTTTGTCTTGTAAGTCTGTATTATTTCTGATCATCTAAGATCAACTGCTGATCTTCACAATCAGCAGTAGATCTTTGTATTGTACTCATTATTTGATTCTCAGTGTTTTGCTGAGAATCTAGGGTTCTGGTTGGGTACTTTTTCTGGGTTGGTTAATAATAGATTTTGTCACCGTTTTGTCGCTATATTCTTTGTTATGGTGTGTTGTGATTGTTATTAGTTCTATTTCTTTCGATTCATACTTCTTTACAAGTTCTATACCAGATCCTTTTAAAAATGGGAAGCATCTATGTAGAGTATTAGTGTAAGGACAACGACTCAAAGGACGATTGTTGGAAGGGACTTTTACAAACGGCATTAGGCTTATCACAACTTCTTTACTATTAACCACAACATCAACCTGTATGACAAAACCATACATTACCATTGCAACAAGTAGGACGTCGTAGGAGACAATCATTTTGACCGGTTATGCTCCGGAGTTGTTTAGCAGGCAAAAAATAATGGTAGGCTTTTCAAATGAGAAGAGCATGAAAACCGAGGCATGAACTTGAGGGGGAGATGACAAACAAGATGCATGATAATCTTTTTCTTTAGTAATCAAAGGTGGGAGACGAATCAGCTCAGCGGTAAGTGGGTTCCAAAGAGACCTCAAGACACTGTCTGGATGGTCAGAGAGAATCAGCCAGCCATGGAATGAGTCTTGGATTCGTCTCCCTCTCCTGAAGTGCCGGTTGTGTATGGTGTAAAACATCTGGCTATCCGGAGCATTAAAGCACAACTTCTGATCACAAGATAACGGCCTTATCTTTAACATCTAAGAATTGAAATTCCAAACTTCATTAAAGCATGACTGACTGTTTTAATGTAATCATCAAAAAAAAAATAAGGAAAAAAAAAACAGATTTTGACCTTGTATATATATTATATTGTCAATAGTCAATAATTATTCGGATTCCTTAACCCTGTGATTAACCAATTTCTAAAATCGCATAAAATGACTATTGGTATGGAGATCATCGATACATATTTTCAACACTGATATGTGGAGAATGAGAAGAGAAGAATTGAGCGGGAAGATAGAGAGAGAACAGGGGAGAAGAAGAAGAATAACAGACAACGCAACAATCTTAGCTGGCTTCCATTCACAATCATATAGGTATTTAACTACCAATAACCGACTCATACAACAATTACACAACAGACCCTTTTATTATACTCTTATTACAATACTGACTCACTATTATTAACTAATGACAGCATTAGTCCCTCTAGCTTGTATCATTACTTCCCCCATCAAAAGAATTTTGTCCTCAAAATTCAAACTGAAATTCTGGAAATCTAGCTTTCATCTCTGCTAAATCCTCCCACGAAGCTTCATTAATTGGTAAGTTCTTCCATCTTATCAACACTTCCATTCCCATACGATGCCTTTTCTTAACCACTCGCCTGTCCAATACAGCTTCAGGGTAAAACACAAACCTAGGTTGAGATGGCAGAGGAATGATAACAGCAGAAGGTCCCTTTGCTAATTTCAACAAAGATACATGAAATGTGGGATGAACCGGACAGTCATTAGGGAGGTCCAATCGGTATGCTACTTTTCCCACCCTTTCCACAATCAAAAAGGGGCCAAAATATTTGGGACTTAACTTGTTTTGCTTCTTAATTCTCAGTGAATTTTGGGAGAAGGGATGCAGCTTCAGGTACACATATGGGAAGCTAGAAATAAAATGGTGTTCGACAGGCGTTTTGTTCCGGTGAGAGTTTCAGTCGAGTTGATTAAAGAGGATAGCTTCCTTTGGATCAAGCATAGGAGGGATTCGGCCATGTTTACTTGGGATGACCGGAAGAAATTTGATGTTTTGTGTCTTTTGTAATTTCGGGCTTTCTTCCTAGTTTTTCTCTGTTCTTTGTTTGTTCCCGTTGTATGTTTTCCCGCCAGCTTCTTGCTGGGCCTATATATATAGTTTTTGGCCGTTAAAAAAAATATTTACACATTTGATGGGGAAAAAAGAGCCATGTTATTTACACTAACGCCTAAATTTAGTTTCCACAACCCTCTACGGTCCCGTATAGGTCTAGACGCCCTGTAGATGGTGTCAGTGCAATAAATGAAGCCATTCTCTACGTTCCGTATAGGCCTATACGGGACGTAGAGGTGGTTGGTGAGATTGCATTAAACCCTAACCGACACGTAATGGTCTCTACGGCCCGTAGTAACATACGAGGTACCAGGACAATCAATGAACAGACTGACTTGCAGTGTGTTATTCTGAAAAGCAACCTATATACGGCTCGTAAAGGCCTATACGGGCCGTAGAAAAGCCGGTTGTTGGGTTCATTTAAACCCTCTACGGCCCGTATAAACCCTTACGGGCTGTAGAGGTCCCCATATATTCTTCTTCCTTGGCTTCATTTCTCAGACGACGGAAACAAAACAATACCCTAAAATCCGATCAATACCAAGCTACCACGATGTCTTCGGGGCACCTCAATGATGTTTCGGGTGAATGGGGACACTTGTTTGACTTATCTTACGTCTCGGAAAGCATTTTCGGACTCGTAGTAGAGCGTGGTTAGGAGGAGGTTAGATCCGTGGTTCACTGTGGTGACCGGAAGGCGCTGCCCGATTAGAGCCAGCTGCCCGATTTAAACCAGGAGTACATAGAAGAACCAGAGTCATTTGACGTGCCGCCAAGTCATCCACAGTACGCATACGGGACTTATCATTCGCACGAGGAGGGTGATGGCAACTTCAAGGATTCGCACGAGGAAGGTGATGTCAGCTTCAAGGATTCGCTCAAGGAGGGTAATGGCAGCTTCAAGGATTCGCACGAGGAGGGTGATGACAGTTTCAAGGATTCGCACGGTCGCGACGAACCTGACCCGGATGTTTCGTTTGAAACAATTAGGTGTGTACACATTTAGACTCGTATATTTAGCCCGTACATAATTTGTTTTAGGGTTTGTGAGATTTGAACTCGTATATATATTGTTCAAAAATAATTTTTTTTTGTTATTTTAATGTCAAAAACTTAAATTGTTAACACTAAAATAATTTTTAGTTGTTATTTGAACTCGTATATGTTTTGATTTGTATGAATTTTGACTAGATTCGCATATAAATTTTGCAGGTATTCGGGTCTCTTAAAGACCTGACAGATTGGGTTTTCGAAAAGGCAAAAAATAACGGTTATATCACCGTATTCGGACGTACTGTTTCAGACGACAGGGCGGCAGATACGAGGATAAAGACGGCATGGATACGATGTGACCGTAGTGGCGAACATAGTACTATAACCAAAGTTCGAAAGACGGGCAGTAAAAAATGTAATTGCCCATTTGAACTCATAAGGAGATACAGCTCCAGCTACGATGGTTGGAATTTGGAGGTGAAGAACCAAACACAAAATCACAAACCTTTCCAACATATCGAGGGTCATGCGTATGCTAGGAGGCTGGGTCCGAGCGAGAAAAAATTGGTGGATACACTTTATTTTCAAAACGTTACGCCAACAGACATACATTCGGCCGTTAGAAAACAAAACCCGGATAGTCCCTGCATTTTACGAGACATACATAAAACAATAAGCAAGGTTAAACATTTGTTATACGGCGACAAGACTCAAATGCAGGTATTATCATTATTATTTATATTGTTTATTATTATTATTGTTTATTATTATTATTGCCATGCAGGTACTCGAAAGCACATTGGTTGATAAAAAATTTGTTTACTTCACGCGGGAGAATCCCTCGACAAATGCGATCGAGGATATTTTGTTTGTTCATCCCACCTCGCACATATTGTGGCGTGCGTCCCCGCATGTGCTGATGATTGGTGCGACTACAAAACGAACGACCATAAACTTCCGTTTGTTCAATTTGTGGGTATGACATCATGTCAGGATCCAAGGGGGTCTTTGCAGTTGATATTAGTAAGAACACTTGTGTTGTAAATATATCAAAGTAAATTGCACAGCGGATTTTAGTTGTGTTCTTAGGAAAGATACACTTTTATTGGAGTATGATTACTCCCCCTTGAGTGTTGCAAATAAATGATAATCTAAACAGTTTGAAGATATAAAGTAATAAGCAAATATAAAGATTATCAGATGTGAAGTGGACAATATAAGTTATAAAGTTCCTTGAAGGATTTTCAATTATAATCAATGTAAAAATCACTTGTCTAAAATAGATGAATGAGCTCATCTATTTATAGACGAAAGTACAAGACTGTTGCACTAAGTAATACAAGATATTTTCTACTTAGGATAATGCTTACAACAGACTGTAGCATTGAAACTTGAACAAGGACTTTAACAAAACAATATAATAATAAACTACTGAAGTTCTGAGTCGGTTTAAGAAGATAGGATTAACAAACTGCTGATGAGAAGACAAACCACTGATCAGTAGATAAACTACTGATGAGTAATTTAGTCTTCAGTAGTTCTGAAGTGAAGTGTCTGGTTAGACTTCAGAACTACTGATGAGTTTGTTCTTCAGCACTTTGTTCTTTTCTTCTTCAGTACTTTGTATTTGTTCTTCAGCAGTTCTTTCCATACTTAGGCAGAATATGATTTGGACTAAGGTTATCAAAAGGTGGTTTCTTCAATCCTCTTTGTCCCAACACATCAACATCCAAGTCGTTTTGTGTCGCCCATGCATTTATCTCCCATGAAAAAAAGTATAACTACTTATGGGTGCTACAGAGGCTCAAAGACTTTCTAGAAGATAGTATGGAGCCCAGTGCTATAATAACTGATTGTGAGAAAGCGTTGATGAATGCATGCGACATAGTATTCCCAGCAGCTTCGAAGTTGCTATGCAGGTAATACATATTATTATTATTATTATTATTATTATTATTATTATTATTATTATTATTATTATTATTATTATTATTATTGCTATGCAGGTGACACATTCAACGAAATATATTAAAGCACTGCAGACAAGAATTTGAAGATGAAGACTGGAAAAAATTTGTGAAATCTTTTAAGTGACTTTGTAAATCTTCATCTCCGGAATTTACAACCACTGGCTAGACCGACTCTACAGACGACTATGTCAGGACCATCGATCTGGTACATATTATATTAATTTAGTTTAAAAGCATGCATACACACATTAACAATATTTTTGTTCTATTTTTTACAAATGTTTTTGAATATTTAGAAAGGGTCTGGCTCAGTGACTATAAAGAAAGGTTTGTTTCTGCATGGACAGACACAAACTACAACTTTGGTCAGTATACGACCAACAGAGCTGAGAGCCAGCATTCAAGGTTCAAGAAGCACATTAAGGGGCCTAACAACTCGTTCCACAAACTTCTGATGATTGTAGACGAAGTGGTAACGTCACAACAGATAGCAATAAACCACTCTTTTGAAGAGAGCCTGTCGGTGAAAATGGTGCACCATGACATACCGATTTTTGAAGACCTACTCGGTAAAATTTCCCATGTAGTAATCGAGTTGTTGCTAACTGAGTTAAAAAATATAGATAAGTTGAGGGAAAGAAGAAAGAGTTGTGGTCACTAGCTTTTCACGAGTTGTGGGTTGTCGTGTGCATGCCGATTAGATTCGTATATAAACAAAGGTAATACCATTACTTTATTAATTATTATTACTATTACTATTATTATTCTTACGGTTAATTATTATTGAATACATGAATAAAAATACAACTGTCAGAAGTAGACGTCTTCTGGACACGCTTGAATTATCAACCGGAAGTAGTTGGCGGGGAAAGCGACATTGATAGTGAGTTGGGAAAAAGTCAAAGAGACACTAAAGTCTCAATCATCGCATGTTATAAGAAATATGTTGTCAAAATAAAGTTGGTGGTGAATCCAAGTATGACTGACCATCAACCTCCTGAGATACAAAAAAATACTTGCGGGCGCCCAACTACAAAATCACAGAAAAAAACAGAAGGAGGAGGATGCGAAAGAAGAGGTTATTATTATTATTATCATCATCATCATGAGGTTATTATCATCATCATCATCATCCTCATCCTTATTATTATTATAGATAACTTGTGTTGATCATTAGAATATATAATCTGTTTGGGCGTTTCTTTTGGGAAACTTGTAGCAACTTGTGTTGTCTGGTTTGAACGAAAACAGGGGAAACTCTGCCTAATTTTTTATAAAATCTTTGCTTTTGTAGTTATTATCATTATTTATTGTCACACCCTGACTTAGGTGGGCCTAGACGGAATTCCAGATGGTCATCAAACATTATATAATGCAAGCAAACAGCGGAAGTATTGTAAATAATTATTCTTTTGTAAATACTGGTTTACATATTCTATACATTATAAACCTTCTAATACAAATACACTAGGAAACATCTAAGGTTCTCGCTTATCTTCTGATTCATCCGTCGGGGTTACTCCGAGTTGCAGCTGCCTAAACTTGAAACTCCAGAACAGGTACCTGAACACATGCTTAAAATAGTTTTGGGTCAACAATAATGTTGGTGAGTCCGTGCGGGTGTTTAACTAGTTAAAACAGGTTTTAATATCTCAAAACAAGTTATCATTCAAATCAGGTTAATAAGTAAAATAGTTTAATACAAAGGGATGTACAAGCCACACCTCAATCCTAGCAATGAATCCACTTACTCTCATCGTGGACTCCCATGGCAAAATACGTGACACTTACCTTAGTGGAGGGTTCCCGGGTTTCCGAGTCCACTGCGTGAGGGGTTTCCCCAAGTAGCGCTACCCACATATCAAGCGGCCCAATCTCCCGTTGGGTTGATGAGTGTGGTGGTATTGGGAGCTCCTTGTCACATCATATGGTTCCTCACGTTCAACTGGTTCCATACTGGAAGCATGCATTCACCCCAAAATAGTTAAAATACAAAAAGGGGGAAAAGGTACACGGGACTCACCTGGAAGCATTGCACAAGAGCAGTTTATAATAACCGAAGCGTCTGAAGTCCTGTACTCGTATTCTCCTAATAAAATCCTAAGTTGACAATCATTATTAGTCTTGGTTTTATTTACGAAGGTTATGCGTGGGGACGAGCTTGGGCGTATGGTTTTTATCTAATGCAACTCTATGTTCTTCTGTTGTTTCAGACTTTGGTATGTGGGTATTCTTACGTTTATCTATTGTATGTTCGTACTAATGGTTGTAGTTATATACGTTTGTACTCACTAGGTAATAGTCATGGTCTATTGGTGATGTTTATTCATCGTACACTGGTCTTAATTATATTTGTATACTATAGTTATATGGACAATTGATTAGTTCTAACCATGTCCGAGGTATCAACGTCTTATGCTTGATTTCTAATCCAATATCGCTATTATGCCTTGTTCCTATTTATATATGTGTTTGTATTAGTTGTTTTGTCGTGGTTTTGTTCTAAGTTAGGTCCGATTCTTATTAATCATCATTATGTCCGAATTCTTGTGATAATATTATTCCAAGCCTTCACGGTTTCGATAATTATTTCTAGGTGTATAAGTTTACATCTAGTCCATGTTGCTTGTGTCTCGATCCGACCCTTATATCTTGTTATTATGTTTAAGTGTCCAAGTCTCAAGTTCTATTCCTAGTTTCCTACGTTCCAACTTTATGCCTCCATGCTTATGTCCAATATCTTCATGGTCCAATTGTCAAGTATCCAATTATCCCAACCTTATAATATCTAACGTCCTATAACTAATCCAAGCTTCCGAGTTATATCCTTGGTTCCCACGAGCTCGTCAAGTCCCATACGCGAAATCATATATAATTAGTTTATAAATAAATATATCTATCGAATTAATAGATTAAGTTATACCTTTCGTTCTTAGTAATCAAGATTGGCCCAGTTGACCAAGTGGACCAAAGATTGACTGTCCGTTGACTTATGTTGACCAGCTCTTATTGACCCGTCTCCTTGACCCGATTCTGGATCTGACCCGAACCTTAATCACATAATGGTACAACCCTTAGAGTGGGTCAATCTCCAAAAGCATTAATGACCTCTTGACAGAAGGTGCAGTGCTGTTTCGCAAGTCTTAGTTCGGTTGGGTCCTCCATGGCTAGGACCTGTTCGCTTGTTTTCTTTAATAACTGAGTTGTCAACCACCCTTATTAAAAAGTGTATGACATGAAGGTAACTAGGTAAGTAAGTGTATCTTACCTTGCTTCCAAGTCCTACTACCATGTATCCTAGAAAGTATATTTTGAATCCCTGCATTCAATACAACTACATAAGCATATAATTTATACACTACAGCTCTTGCAAATTAACTTTGCTTCACATAGTGTATCGACGTATGAAAATAAAATGAGTCTACATTAGGAAAAACTCTCAAACCTAGGTTGACGTTTATTTGATAAAGCAAGAAAAATCATGTTTACCGGCACATAGATGTCTTTATTGGGCATAAGTTTGTTACAACCCAAATAGGAGAACTCATCCCAAAAGACTAGTCTGATGGGAGAGAGAGCCCACTTGGGTTATAAACCCCACATTGGTTGCCCATAAAACCGATGTGGGACAAGTCTCATACCTTGCAATGATTCCGGTCCATAACAATCGACCCTCCTTAGGGCCAACGTCCTCGTTGGTCACGGCTGGCTCTCTCCAGGCCACCACTCCGAGTTTGGTTCTGATACCATTGTTTCAACCCAAACAGGAGAACTCATCCCAAAAGACTAGTCTGATGGAAGAGAGAGCCCACTTGGGTTATAAACCCCACATTGGTTGCCCATACAACCGATGTGGGACAAGTCTCGTACCTTACCATGATTTTAGTCCATAACAGGCTCCTGCCATCAAGTTTCTTCAAATGGACTAGCGGTACAGTCATGTGAGCCACACACCCAAAAAAAATTAAGTATTGAAAATCTGGTTTATACCCTTTCAGAGCCTCATACGGTGTGACCCGTTTTAAAGCTTTAGTAGGTACCCAATTTAAAATATAGACTGCTTGGCGAACACCTTCACCCCAAAAATTTTGCAGTATTGACATCGTCTTAAACATGTTTCGTGTAGTGTTTAGGATGGACCTATTTCGTCTCTCAACTACGCCATTTTGTTGAGGCGAGTAAGGTGTCGTCAACAGTATCTTATGCTGGCTTGTTCACAAAATGTTGCAAATGCTTTGTTGACAAATTCACCACCTCTGGCACTTCTTAATGTCTTAATTTTGAGTGACATTTGCAACTCTATCTCCTGTTTAAATGTCTTAAAAATACCAAGAGCATCACTTTTGCTTTAAGTGGTAAAAATCCACATAAATCTCAAGAAATCATCCACAATTAGCATGAAATAACGATTTTCTCCAATAGTCGGGGGTGATATTAGTCCACACAAGTTAGTGTAGATTAATTCAAGTGGCTTGCTAGCACGATAAAACATTTTTTTCTTAAAGGTAAGCGGTTTTGCTTCCCGGCCAAGCAAGCATCGCACACTCGTGTACCACGCGAGATATGGGGAAATCCCTCAACCATATTCATGGTTTTGAGTTGATTTAAAATTTAAGTGACCAAGCCGAACATGCCAAAGCCAAGCTTGGTCATTTAAAACAGAAAGTAGACATGCCAGAGTTCCCACACATAATGATATTTTGTATAGGCGATTCACACTTATGTGTACGTTCATTAGCACACTCCCATTCTCTTCGAACAACCACAAATAGTCATTCGCCATCCAGACTTTGTTTCCATCTTCCATCAACTACCCGAGATTTATGATACCACTACACAAGTCCGGGATAAAATACACCTTAGTAAAAAACGTTGCTCACCGTTTTTGCAGTCAAATATTATCGAACCCTTCTCCTTCTATGTTAACCTTAGAGCCATCCCTGAACTTGACAAGTCTTTTGACCCGTGTGTCTAGCTCGGTAATGTGCGACTTCCTACCGGTCATGTGATTCGACGCACCATTATCAAGGTACCACATGGTTTTGTCGTTGGTGTCACTCGTGTATTGCTTTGGGTGCACCTTTCCTTCATTTAATAATACTTTGTCATCTTGCTTCTCAATCTCAGCCATCATCAAAGTCTGTCCAGGGCCTTCAGTGGCATTTAAGTTTGCCTCGTTTCCTTGTTCTTTTGTGCATTCCCAAGCATAGTGAATGTGTTCGTCACAATTATAACACGGACTGTACTTTTGTCTCGATAACCAGACCCTGACTCTAAGACTATGCGATATGGGGCACGTCCAAGGCCCGGCCACCACGTGGTGGCCTGGCACACACCGCCCCGGACGGGCCAAATCCGCCCAAAACGGCTAGGTTTGAACGATTTGGACGGGCTTGCTTGATTGGGTGGTTTGAATTATGTGGGGCTTGTATTTAATTATTTGAACGTTAGCTTCTTAAAAAAAAATTAACATTTTTTTTTCAACTATAAAACCCACTTTACATTATCATTTTTACCATCCTTCTTCATACTTCTCATTTTACTCTATTCTTCTTCATACCCTTTTTTTATAAAAACCAACAACATAACAAAACCCCTCACCTCATCAAATGGCGACTTGGACTAACGAAAACGAGATCAAGTTGGTGACGGCGTACATCAATACCACAGGGATGACGGGCTTAGAAGTTAATTCGGGTTCTTTTTGGAACAACGTTTCGGCTCAATACAATCGTTTAACTGGAACAAATAACCGCTCCGTGGATCTACTCGTTAGTAAGTGGCGGAGTATAAAAATAAGGTGTACGAGGTGGAACAATTTGTTTCAAGCCACAATGGAGGCGAACCCTTGTCTTACCGAACGAGCGGCAATCCAACTCACACAACAAGACTATCGGGCTGCTTACGGGGGCGAATTTGCCGTCACCCATCTCCTCTCATGGCAATTTTTGCGTTTTTTTCATATCGATTGGTAGATGGTTTTAAAATGTTGTAGGCTTCGGCTTTTTTATTTATGTTTCGGTTTGTTTGTTTTTTATGTGTTTTGGTTTGTTTGTTTTTTTATGTGTTTCGTTTTTTTTTAAGTTTCGGTGTGTAATTTTTTCAATGTTAAGTGACTTTTTTATTTTGTTAACTTTAATTGTTTACATATTAAAAAATTATAAAATAATAATTAATTATTGACCTTTAAGAGTGGAGAACTACCTAAGGAGGACTACCCCCACACCTTAGGTAGTCCTCAAAATGTCTAAAACTCACTGGGACCCACTTTTTGATGACGTGACGGCAAGGCTTTCCAAACCTTTTAGTCGCTGGTACTTGATTCACCTTTGAACCCGCCTTTAGTATTTTTAAGATTCTTTGAAGTCATAATAAGAAATTTCTTAAACACAATTATTTTTTTATTTTTTTTCTCAATCCATCAAATTGAGGCTAACGAGACTCTTAATCAGAATCATCTTGATTTCATCTTCATATGCTGGATATTAGAGCAACTCCATTAAGTATATATTTCGATTAATTTGACATTTGTAAAATTTATAATGATGACATATTCTACGAGAAGATGTGTGGCATTAATTGCCTTGGCGAGAGAGAAAGTCGTTGATGTGGGCCCACTTCAGAATTAGTCTTTGATTTCTTAAAAATGGTTGTGGCTATAGAGGAATGTCTATAATTGAGCCTGGCCCAATGGTTTTTGGGCTTAAAAGTATAGAAACACATAGAAAACCCTAAATGTTCACTATATAAGTAGGTTTCACCTCCAAACAAATGAAACCACTTGTTTCTACCCTAACTTTACTCTCACACATACTTAAAAGCATAAGCTTATCATTGGTGAACCGAATATTGAATTGAGTGTCAGATGGTGATACAGAGACCTCAGTCTTTGACACCTTCTAACGAGCTTTCACGTTTTTCAGGTCTGCATAGAGATAGAAAAGAAGATGTGTGGTTAGATTAAAGTTCCTTCACTTGTGGAAACATGTTCCTAAACCTAACAGCCAATATTTATTTCTTCAATATGAACATCTTTTGGACCAGCAATGAACCACACTTAGTCTTCTCTACTTGATATCTAGATCTGCATTTTTTAATGTGTGCAAGATCTAGTTTCTGGTTTTTTTATATCTAAGTTTATTTGAGCAATACACATTTCGTTCTTCTATACTATTTTCATATCTGTGTCCTTCATACACATTTTCCTGGTTTTAAACCTCCATACCTTCTTTGTTTTAGCTTAAAACGTGATTTATGAGTGAACATTTTTCAAGATCTGTTATATTTTTAGAAGTCTAAATGTGATTTTCACATCATGAATATATAGATATGCATCTGGTCATTTTCTAAATATGATTTATGTGTGAGCTTTTTCTAATCGTACAATGCTTTAGACGCTAGATTTGTGTTGTTCCATATTTCAAATTAGATCTATGGAGATATAAGCCCTAAATTCGTGCACGTATGTATTCCGCATTCGGTGTCTAGTGATCCAGATTTTTCTAGAGTTATCAATTCATGAAAATTGGGGGATTTCTTGATATAATGAGAAATCCTCAAATTTCGACGAATACGAAACACTAGCAAAGTTGAAAATTCGCATACAGAAGGAACTGAAAATCCTCAAATTTCGACGAATACGAAACACTAGCAAAGTTGAAAATTCGCATACAGAAGGAACTGAAAATCCACAAATTTCGACGAATACGAAACACTAGCAAAGTTGAAAATTCGCATACAGAAGGAACTGAAAGTCGACTATGTTGAATTTTCTAAGGTATTCTTTCTTATTCATTAATGCTTATTCAACTTGCGTTTGACTTTTGAGACTTGACACACTTGTCATTTCTTTTTGACCTTTTGAGGTTCTTTTATTTACTTGCTCTCACTCGTAATTTCAGTGGAAGTTTTCACTTCTGTCGCCCCTGCTCTTTGCTTATTTTGAAAACGATGACGTCATATACAGGGGATTTCAGGTTCTCGTCTGACTTCCTTGTTATGATAGATTATTTGATTCAATTTGACACGTGATAATAATCTGTTGCATTTTTATCGTAGGCAACCCGTGTGCATGGTGTTCCAGAGCCATACTTAGGATTGGAACATCAGGATACCACCCCCAAGGATGACACTTCGGCCTTACTTCCAGTTTTAGACCTTTAGTCCATACGGTTCAAGTTACACTTCTATCTCTAAACTTCAACATTTTGACATGTTGCTCTTTGGATTTTTAAATAATATACGGATCTCATCAAAATTCATTATTTTGATATGTTAGTCGTTGCTTAGATTGAATATCCTAAATCATCGTCTATTGTTCTCACTGTTTCACACAGCTCACCAGTGTTTTAAGATTTGAGTATAGCATTTTTTACTTTTTTTTTCAGAGTTTCAACCATGTAACTAATTCTATACTCATTCGGTAAATGGGTATATTAATCGGGTCAGTTAATTTAAAACCAACCTACTTTACTTTCGGGGGAAAACATGCAATGCTTTAATTTCTTAATATGATAGCATGAGGGTGTTTAACAAAAGCGTTCATTATGCTTAAAAACATGCCACACACATCAGATAGACCGGTGTCTTTGTAGTAGGCGCTGAAAGCTACCATGCTCTCAGCAAATTCACCCATCTCACCATTTGTGACGGTTGCGAGTAGTACATAGCTTTCAAATATATATTAGTTGTTATGATGGCGTATGCTCCTTTGGTATGCGGTAATATGGCGGGTCAGACTGGTTAAGCACAAAGGGAACTTAAAACGGGTCAAGTCTTTTTGGTCTTATGCATAATCAATGTAAAAAAACTAAATTGATAAATATCAAACATTTGGCTAACAACTTCAGGATCGATCAACACGTATCTTGTTGATATGTACATCTGCCCCATAAGAGGGTGCTTCCTGGAATATATTAAATAACAATTAGTTAGTACAAAGCAATATAAATAACAATTAGTTAGTACAAAACAACCTCTAACCCCTTGATTCTTCCCTTCAATTATGGTAGCACTAGAAACGAGTCTGCATATGTTTTGCGGTCATTATCCCACCAACCAGAGCCAACCCACACCACCTACACCCTTCACCTACACCCTAACGGTCGTCACCTACCATCTGGAACCACCCTACACCACCAATCGGAACCACCCTGCAACAACACTACCCTTCACATACCCTCGCTAGTCGTCTTCCATCATCTGCACCCTCAACAACCGTCACCTACCCACTTTCCACCTACACTCCATTTTAAATTCAAACCTATTCGCCCCGACCATCCACCATTCGCCTCTACCACCGACCATCACCCCCCAACAACCAACCATTCGCCTCTTTCCACTAAAACCATCTACCTATTCGTCTCTCACTAACCCATTCGACCTATATAAAACAAACATCACAAACACTAACCATGGTGAGGAAAATATGGAGGGAGTAAAATTGTTGTCAATTGGTATAAAGCAAACTATAATAGTAACAAGAATAGATGATCGGCACAATTATGAGTGTATTATTGAATGCCAAACTTTTTTGAATACAAGAACTTAACGTGAAAAATATAGACTAGAACATAACATCTTAGACTAAAAAATAGGCCAAAGGAAAAGGTAAAAATAAAACAACTTCAACGGTGCATGCATGCACTTATTCAAACGTACCGTGGCGAAGCTTGACCCAAAACTTCGAGGGGTCGGAAGTCACTAGTTTCGGGGGTCGAAACCGTATATACCAAAAAAATTGTATACAAATACTATATAATCAGAACTTCTGCTCGAAAATTCGGGGGGGGGGGGGGGTCCCGCCCTTTAAGAGCTGCGCTCCTGGAAACGTAAACAATCCATCTTCTAGCACCTGACATTTCTAGTCCCCCAATTTTGAGTCACTTTTAACACCCTCCCATAACTCAAACTTCTTCACACCAATCATTTCTTTGAATTTCTCAAACTTGTCCCTATTGAATGCTTTAGTCAGACCATCAAACATTTGCTCAGATGTCCCACAAAACTTCAGCTCAACTAATCCTTTTGCCACAATGTCCCTAATGAAATAATACTTCAATTCTATATGTTTAGCTTTATTATGTTGACCTGGATTCTTCAAAAAACAAATTGTTGAACTGTTGTCACAAAATTGTTGGCCGATTTACGAAAGATAAACGCAAATTGATAACAAAAACTGATAAAGAACAATAATGTTTATTGAATTAATCGTTAGAATACACAAGTGTGTTTCGTATCTTGGTTTGTGATAAAGAAACTTGATAACTATCAAATGAAACAATCGGAAACTATATATACATAAGATAATTAATCTAAGCGACACGTCTTGATCCGAAACATTGCGTCTTTGTTTTGAACCATCACGTGTTGTTATGGACCGGTGTAAGTGATGTTTGAACCGGTTGTTGACATATATATCTAGCGTTGACATATATATCTAGCTTATATGATTATAATGTCCAATACCCTACCTTAAGCTAGATCGGTAGTACATTCAACATATTACGTAGCCTTGTGAAGTCCTTTGGTTGTAATGCCTTGGTGAAAATGTCCGCTACTTGATCTTTGGTGTTACAGAACTTTATCTCCACGTCTTCAGTTTTGATTATATCTCTTATAAAGTGATATTTTACTCTAATATGTTTGCTTTTCTCGTGATAAACCGGATCCTTTGTGAGATTGATGGTAGATTTGTTGTCACAATATAGGGTGATTTCTTTATTTGTGTCAAACTCTAATTCTTTTAAGACTTCTTTGAGCCATAGATCTTGACATCCGGTAAGTGATAGAGCAATGTATTCTGCTTCTTCTGTTGATGATAATGCTACCACCTTTTGTTTCTTTGATTGCCATGAAATTGTACCTGATCCTATATTGAATATATATCCTGACGTACTTTTACTACCATTTATATTTCCTGCATAATCACTATCACTGTAGCCTTTTAATTCAAATGTGTTTCTTGTGTATACTATCCCATATTCTGAAGTGCCCTTTATATATCTTAGTATGTGTTTTCCTGCTTCCCAATGAGATTTCTTTGGTTGATCCATGAATCTGTTGATTTTGCTGACTGCAAACATTATGTCGGGTCTTGTATTTGTTAAATACACGAGACTTCTGACTAAACTACGATATAGACTTGGGTCAACATTTTCATCGCTGCTGTTCTTGATTAACTTTAGTCCATATTCCATTGGAGTTGAGGCTTTAATACTATCTGCCATTCGAAATCTTTCAAGTATATCTTTTGCATACTTGGTTTGGGAAATTCTTATAGTTTCTTGATCACAGGTAACTTCCATTCCTAAGAAATAATGTAGTTTTCCCATGTCTGTCATCTCAAATTCCCTTTTCATGGATTCCTTGAATGAGGTAATTTCCTCCATGCAGTCACTAGCTATAATTAAATCATCTACATATAGGCATACTACTAGTCTAGAGGTCTTTGTTTTCTTTAAGAACAAGGTATGTTCAAATGTGCATCTTTTGAAGTTATGTTGTTCAAAATACTGGCTGATTCGACTATACCATGCTCGTGGTGCTTGTTTCAAACCATACAGTGCTTTCTTTAGAAAACATACCTTATTTTCATTTCCCTTCTCTATAAATCCCAGAGGCTATTCTATATACACTTTCTCTTTTAATTATCCATTCAGAAATGCAGTTTTCACATCCATTTGATGTAGATACCATTTATATTGAGCTGCTAAGGCAAGTACTAGTCTTACAGTCTCAAAACGAATTATTGGTGCAAAAACTTCTTAATAATCTATCCCATATTTTTGTTTATAGTCCTTTACTACCAGACAAGCTTTATGTTTATCTATATTTCCATGTTCATCGTATTTGGTCTTGTATATCCATTTTACTCCTATGGGTTTTTGATCTTGTGGTAAATCAACCAACTCCCAGGTTTCATTCTTTTGTATAGATTCTATTTCCCTCTTCATTGCTTCCTTCCATTTCTCATCCTTACTAGCTTCATCATAATCAATCGGATCTGAATCAGTGTAAAATGCAAAGTTTGCAGCTTCTTGATGTCTTTGATATAAGTCTCGTACTTTTGGACTGCTCATTGGTTGGGTTCTACTATGAATATCAGCTAGTGTACGTATTTTTAAAGGTGGACTTTGACTGGATGTTGTAGCATCCAGATTTTCATCCTCAATTTGTATTTCTTGCTCTTCATGCCTCTCATTTTCAGATGCATTCTGTATGGGTGAGTATTCTTCATTCCTTGATGTTTGATCGTGCGTATTGTTCTCACTGCTTTCTGTGTTTTCATTGTCGTCTAAAGTTATGACATCTTCATCTTCATTTTCTTCCCAAGTTTTGTTCTCATCAAATATGACATATCGGCTGACTATGGTCTTTCTTGTAATTGGGTTGTATAATTTATAGGCTTTACTATTCTCACTGTATCCAACAAAGATTGCCCTTTCTGTTTTATCATCAAGTTTACCCCGTTTTTATTCTGGAACGTGTGCATAGGCAAGACAACCAAATATTTGTAAATTTGACACATCAGGTTTTATTCCAGTCCATGCTTCTTCATGAGTTTTATCACTGATACTCTTAGAACTTGTTCAATTTTAGAGATATGTTGTGCAACTTACAGCTTCTCCCCAATATTCATTCGAGAGTTTCTTCGTTTTCAACGCTTGTCGTGTTATCGTTAAGCTATGTGTAGTTTTGGGTGTACTTTCGTTAGTTTGGCTTGTAATAAATACGTAAGTTATGTAATGAGATTACGTTTCCGCTTTAAGTTTGCGCTAACGGGTCACTGTAAGTGCCCTGACCTGGGCGGGGTGTGACAAACTCTTTATGCATAGAATCTTATCACCCTTAAAATAAACATAAACAAAATATCAAGATAAAGCGCAACAACTCTCATAAAATAAAGTAAATGAAAAACATGACATGAAGAATATTTGCATCATTAACTTTAGAGAAAATATACATTACCTGCTCATCGATCAATATCATTTCCATCTTAAAACTTTATTTCCACTTTTGTATGATTCGGGTCTTCAGATACCATATATCTTTCGATGGGTTCAGATCACAAACAAAACTATGATTTTTGTTATCAACGTCCATTGACATGATTTTAAAGAATTTGAAAGCTGATTTTATGAATTCTTTGGATGAGAGAATGGTTGTGTATAAGGGAAGCTTATGTTATGATTATATACCTGTTAAAATCATACTTCCCTATGTTAATTTAAAACTTCTCTCTTAAGACTTCAAACTTAGGCGGCTGAATAGGTACTCAACAGGTGTTTATAACATCTGCTTGTTAA
The DNA here is from genome assembly GCA_028751855.1 of Ambrosia trifida. Taxonomy (NCBI): domain Eukaryota; kingdom Viridiplantae; phylum Streptophyta; class Magnoliopsida; order Asterales; family Asteraceae; genus Ambrosia; species Ambrosia trifida. The sequence goes on along the minus strand of CM054130.1, from coordinate 12,851,680 downwards.
GAAAAGAGCTCAATTATTGGTCTGAACAATTGTCTGTTAATTGAGGCTAATGAATAGATGTTGTTGAGCTCAACAGTGCTCAACTGAAGTGGTCCATGTATTTTCTTAAATATTTTAAGCAGATTAATGACATCATTATTCACATCATTAAGACATTGTTGGCTTACCTCTATGATTGACACATCAGCTTTCTTATGTCACTCACGACTCTCCTATAATAGTAAGTATAGATTATTATTGTTGCTGTTGTTATTTAGGGGGTGTCTTTTTTTCTCGAGAGAAGTGCTTCTGACCACTTATGTTTGCGCCGTACAGACGCGGGCAGACATAAATGGCGCGCAACTTGTTTGTTTTTTTAGAAGCCATATCACTTAAAAACCCCTGTCCTTCCTCTTCCTCATGTAGACCTAAACCCACATCTTTTTACCCCTTCCCACCCACATAACACAAAACAAAACAATACTCTTCTTCTTCTCAGACCATCTTCTTCTCCTTCTTCCCCTTCTCATCTCTCCTTCTTCTTATTCCCTCATCTCCCCCTCTCCCCTCCGCCACCCTACTCCTCCTTCCTCGCCGACGTCGTCACCCCTCCTCCCCCTTCCCCACCCGTCGTCGCCCCTGTTCCTCCTTGTCACACCCTCAAATTTCCACTACGGGGTTTATACCGCAAGGCGCATGACATACCAGGATCCCATAGCCATGAGTCATAAGAATGACTCTAAATGCCCAAAACATTTAGTTCGTTTTCAAAAATCAAGTTTAACGTTTACCAAAAAGTTTAGTTAAGTTGCGTAAGCGTAGCCCAAACATAGATATTGTAAAACCATGCGCAAAACAACGCGCCCAAGATAAAACCATATGAAAGAAATCGTAAAAGCATAAATTGAAGTTTAGATGTATGCTTAGACCCAAATGCAGTGAAGTGTGCAGTGGTTTCTAATCGTGGCACCGAAAGCTAACTACCTGCAAAAGCATGTATATCGTGTGTCAACATAAAGTTGGTGAGTTCACAGAGTAAAGAAGGTGAGTAAGTAAATGCGCGGGTTTCCAAGACCACGTAACCAAATAAAAGTGTAGGTCTCCAAGACCACGTAACAACAAGTAATGCGTAGGCCTCCAAGACCACGTAATAGCTAATTCACATGCCAGGGGTAGCTAACCCACTCATGACAACGAACACCGGTAATACCAAACTGCTAAACAACGAGATCCCACAATAATGAGCAAAGTGTCTTGCATCATTGTCTATCAACAATGAAAATAAATGTTAAGTTATATTTCACACCCATGCTCCCAGCACGATGTGAGGTTTGTGAGACCTAATAGCGCTATTAACTAATAACCCGCTTGCCCACCCGACAATTCATTCGGTATAGGACGGACTTCAATGATAGAGTTGGTTTAGTTCATCAAGGGAATAAAGCATGAATTAGTAAAAGCAGATTCAACCCGTGAACCATAGCACCCCAAAACCCGGGATGTGTAAAAGTAGTCCCAAACCGGACTATGAAAAAGTAAGTAAGTTGTCTCCCCGAGACGCGTGCTTTTGAGAAAAGAGTAGTGAAACTCACCTTAAGATGCAAGCAAATAATCCAAACTTCATAAATAGGATATGCTACCGACTCCCTATTACATGTGTCACTAAGTGAGTATATGTGTATAATCAATACGCCATATAACCCGTTTGTCCAAGACGTTTTAAAATACAAAACCGTGTAAGTGACACCTAGTGTTTCTATATGCACAAGTAGACCCTACGAACCCGTTGGTGATCGTTATGATTAACATCAGTCATACACTTCAAATACATCTCATAAAAGTGTTCATACAATTACACGTCAATACCAAGTCATACAAGACTCCAATTAGGCACATAAGCGTACATAACATAATCTGCGTTTTTAGGACAAATTATGCGCTGTGAAAACCAATTTATTAAAAATACTTATCCAATGAGTTAAACTCCCCAACTTTTACTGAATATTCTAGAGGGTCTACCTGTCAAGTCCATATTTTTATTTCGGGATAAAACCATACACCAAAATTATGAAAAATCGTACAATACAGGTAGGCCTAGAAAATACTCACAACAGATCAGATTAGTAGAAAAATTCCCAAAAATTGTATATTCATCCAAACGCGATGAATCCACTTGGAAAAGCCAAGTTTTACCAATGTCGACCTACTGTCCAAATTTAATTACCAACTCTTTGTAAAACTCAAGTTATGGTCATTTAAAGTTGACCCAAAATATTAATTCGAAAATCTGATATGACCTTTAATCAAAGAAAATTCAAAAAACATATCAACCGATGTCCAAATCAGATGATTTTGCCCATTCTAAGAAGCTAATACCTTGTACAACCTGTTCATGCAAAGAATTGATCAAAACAGATTTATTAAATTCGTGATACAGGGCCTACAAGTTGACATTCAGATTCTGTCCAGATTTTAATCATGCAACCCTAGTTGCATATCATCAATTAAGAACATCAAATAAACATCATACAAGATTCACCACACATCAATCTGATAAAAACATGCAAGTTTCTTGGTAAATATTATCATCTATAAACCCTAGATGTTCAATAATCCTTAATCATACAACAACATAACATCTAACACATAATAACACACAAGACCTTGTTTAATCCCATTAAACCTTTATAAAAATCATGTTTTAATCTTTGTAAGTTTATTTCAGATCTTGAACAATCTTGTTTATGGTGCTTTATAACATAATAAAGAAGATAAAACACAAAAGCTCTTCATTCGGGTGACAGAAACACAATTAGAGCTCCAAAGCTTGATCGATTATGGTTATGACAGAGGTTATGGAGTGTATTTTTCGTATGGTGGCTGCTAGGGACAATTAGGGTTAAGGTTATGAGGTACTTGGGGCTTAAAATTGCTTAAATAAGGGGTTAAAGTCGGTTTAAGTTTGCAGCCCACGCCGAACACCCGTTCGGTTTTCCGAACGGCCGTTCGGAATAGATTTATCCGTTTCAGGCGGCCCAGTTCATTGTATAGCCTGTTTTCTTCGATGTTTTCATTATTTTGGGCCTTACCAAGCGTAACCCCATGTATTTGGACCCCCAACCATCCTAATGGTTCCTCGATTACGTTTTTTAATAGTGCGTTTAGTTTATGTTCACGTAATCACATACCGTTTACACATAGATTCATCGAAACACGTAATTGCAATCAATATCAATTAATTAATCCACAATTATCAAATTTCACCATTCACCAACGTCCTGGGTTCGATAATCGTGTATATAGTTTAGTAATTCCCCAAATTACCACTTTAAGCAGTTATTAACCTATAACTGTGCAATGTGTGACTCATCTAGCTAACCCTAGTTAAGTAGAATGCAAGGAATCTAAGTACAAGTAACTAGAGTTTGGTTAAAGTAAGAACCTGAAATTGCGGGGTATCACATCATCCCCAAGTTGAAAAGAATTTCATCCCGAAATTCAGTAAGTAAACGGTAAAGTCAGCGTAAAAATGTGTGCTTGGTTCCTGGATGTCACATGTAACACCCCAACCGATGGCGGAAACATCGAGGTGTCACGTATGAATGATTGTTCAGTAGCTCATGGTAATACATATGTTTACATAATCCTTTATTACAATATTGAATTACATTAAATGTCTTGAATGAAATCTAGTACATCCAATAATCAAACAAAGCTTAAGACTTCAAATATCTTCTCATGCTAGCTCTAGATTTCAAGCATCAGTAATTCCTGTTGAGTTTGGAAAAATGGGGGGGGGGGTCAACTAGAAGTTGGTGAGAATACTTAAGCCATGTCAAGCAATTAAGTTTAAGAATAAAAGTTTAGCAATTCATATGTCTATCGTAAGTTTAAGTCTACATGAATAAACATGAAGTGTAGTATGCACATAATCAAACCTCCGACAAGTTTAGGTCCATCCCGTCATCCACGGTTCACCTTAATATCACGTTGGAACGATACAATCACCCGCGCTCCCCATAAAAGATGGTCAACGAATCTAGGTGGGATTGTCAATCCAATAGATCTATTATTGAGTATCACCGGCTTGGCCATAGCTAATGATTATGTAAGTTGAAGTTTAAGTCTAACTGTAGTTGTCTAAATCATGAGGCATTAAAGTTTACAACTAGACATGTATGTAGAATTGCTTAAGTATAATGTTGCAAGTATAAAGAATTGCATAAACATGGTTACGTAAACTCACCTTAGCAAAGTATTAAGTCTCGAGGAAAAGAATATGTGTAGCCCAAAGTTGCCAAGTATTACCCTATGTATAAGGTAACAAATAAGTCTAAGTCTTTCTAGTCTACAAGTATTTTCTAGGGTTTCGAATTTGGGGATAAGTATTTGTTTGATTAATAATTAAATTGTTTATTAAATAAAAGAAATTCGATAAATAATTAATCAAAAATCTTCTTGTAAGCTTTAGATTAAAGATGGTCACCCTATAAGGTTTTAAGTATGAAAATAATTTTTATAAAATTATTTTCTTAAAAAATAGAATATTTAATCTATTTATTTCAATTTGTCAAAATATAACTTTAATATCTAAAAATATTAAAATTAAAGAATTTTTAAATTAAAATTTTTATTTCTGTCTTAAATGGACAGAAATAATTTAGATAAAATTTTGGTGTAAAAATGTTGAAAAATGAATTTATTATGATTTATTTATTATTAAAATGACAAAAATCAATTAAAAATATTATATAAATGATTTTTCAGAAATAAAAATCATTTCTGGAATTTTAATGTTTTATAAACTCAGAATAATTTTTGTGGAAATTTATATAATCGTTTTGATATTTTTATAGAATTCTACAATTATAATAGAATAAACTTGAAATATTTATTATATATAATAAATAAATAATTTTTGGAAAACTAAAAATTGTATGTTAAACTTTTCTATTAGAATAACATATAATAATTTTTGTAGAATTTATAAAGAAGTTTTAGTATTTTAAAACCATTTTTAAAAATACTAGTGAATATGTATAAATCTAAAAAGATAAAAAAAATGTTTTGCTCAAGCTAGGATTCGATCCCGGGTCTGGGACCGGTTCGTGTTTAATATCACAAGTCCAGACCATCTGGTCTGGACCCTGAGAACGATTATTCTAAGTTTAAATTAATTATATAGTATAACTTGAAACTGATTTATATTTGTTATAAAAGAAAGGATAAAAAGTCGTGTATTTGTGGGACTCGAACCCGTGTGCTCTGGTTTACAAACAGACAGACACAACCCGTGTGATCTAGATCAGTGGTTGTGTTTGTCTTGTCTCTGTTATAATTAAGAACACAATATCTGCAGAAGTTTATCCCCAATTTCAAAGTGTCGAGCCCTAGTTTCATACTCGCCCAAATTGATCAAGTAGATGATGTTCCAGATTTGATTAAGGTTAGGGCTTATTTTAAATATCTAATTCCGAGAAGAAATCATAGGAAAGGTTACCGAATATGATGGAGGATCGATGACGAATTGAGGAAGTGTTACTCGACGGCTCCCAAGCATAAACTCGTGATTACGTCTTGTTTTAATGTAATTGATTGTAGGTTGTTGTACAGAGGGGAACGAAGGTGATGTATATACTTGGTTATGGGTTTAATTTATAGCGAAATCAAATAATTGGCAAGTTGAAGTGATTGGTCAAAACGTGGTAAACTCGGTTCAAGATTTGCTCAATCAGGAGCTGAAATAACGCGAATTAGGGACTGGATATGGATGGTTTGATTGCGTCGTTCATGACTGCATATTTCAATTTGATTATGTTTTCCAAAATTTAGCTCAATTATATATATGGTTAGCATTGAAAGCATTCTTGGTCAACCAAGATAGCCTGCACATCGACAAACAAACACGAAGAGGGCAGGGACTGAGTTGGGCCGGATTTTGGTGGGTTTGGGCTGGGTTTGGGTCTAATTCTGGGCCAGTAATAACAAAAATCTTGGGTTAAGGGATAAGTAGGCTTAGTGGGACTTGGGTTTTGGTTTGGGTTAATGTTTTGGCTTGGAATGATGGTTATGGTAGATGTTGGTTCTTGTTTTACAAGAAAAATTTAATATCAACATTATTATTATTATTATTATTATTATTAAAGAAAATAGAGAGAGTTAAATATATATAGTTTTATTAAATAGAAAGTTTGTAAAAATATTTAGAAATTTTAACTTGTCAAAAATTTGGGGAAAAATACGCGATGTTACAGTCTCCCCTACTTTTGGAAACTTCGTCCCGAAGTTTATTGAAAACACAGGGTTGAAGGTGATTGGGTAGAAATTAGGACAAGTGTGGTCTGGAAAATTTTGTGTTAAAACACGACATGAATAGAATAAACTGTTTCGAATAATTTGGATAAGAGGTTTGACATGTGAGCTTTAAGGATTCGATTAGATTCGTCTGAAATAGCAAGAAGAATAAGAATCTAGCAAAACACTAGACTTAAGTTTTAGAATTCCTAAAAGAAATGCACGAGTTGATTAACAATAGAAAAACTAAATGAACTACCAGGCAACTAGAGTTTATAATTGGTTATATACCGAAAACCTTGATAGAATTTCACACTACCTTGACGTACCTGTAAATTCGTGATTACGTTCCGGACCGCAATCACCAATTTACCTTACATTAGGGTTTTGTGTCCTTCTATGACTCTACCGATTGTTGAGCAGGTTCGATAGCCTCCACCAGTCGTTGAGCAGGTTGTAGGGCCTCTCCCGACTGTTGAAAAGGCATGATGACCTCTACCAATCGTTGAGTAGGTTATTTGGTACTCAACTAACTGTTGAACAAGTACTTCATCCACTATCAGTGTAGCATTTATTGCCAAATGATAGTATGTTTATGTAAGCAAGTTTATAAGTATAACGAGTATGGTTTAGATATTGATATAGCAATTAGTTCACATTCAAACAAGCATGCTTCCAAGTGTTGTGATCATACTAGGTAAACGACTCTCATGTAAAAGAAAAAAATTTCAATACTTGAATCAAAAGCGTCAATACATAGTATTTTAAATGCAAAATAACATTCAAACGGTGGAGCTTGTTGTTAAGTAGCTGGAGGGTCCTTAGCAGGGTTATTCGGAGCAGCAAGGGCATTTGCAGCAGGAATTCGACAAACATCCGCAAGATGCCCATACCTTTGACAATTGGAACACTGACGGCAGGGCACTTGGGTTGGGTGGTGATACTGACAGGTGTCACACTTATGTTGGTTCCCGTTATATTGTTTCTTGTTGGGTGGGACAGTGGCGTCTATTGCAAAATTCCTGACCTTGCGCCTTCCATTGGTTGAGGCCTCAGTTTTAATTTCAACGCCAGGTTGAGGAGTATCCTTTGCAACAGTTTTCTTTTCCCCTTTCCGAGTCAGGGTTCCTGCCTTCACATGATTATCTGTTAGGGTGGCCGCCAAACGCTTTGCTTCCTCCAGAGTAGCAGGGTTCCTTCCCCACACCGTGTCCTGAATCTGCATGGGTAAGCCACCAATGTATTTTTTGATCGCAATAGGCAAGGGGTGACCTTGTGTGGTAGCAGTAGACTAAGTTCGTGAAAACGAGTGTTGTAGGCAAGGTTTTCTCCACTATCTTTGGCAAGAACGTGAAACTCGTCTTCCAACTTCTTGATTTCATTACGAGGGCAGAACTCTGCTTTCATAATGTCTTTAGCTTGATCCTAAGTTAAGGCCAGTGCGACTTCAGCTCCACGGGTGCGCTTTTCCTCATTCCACCAAGTGAGTGCTCGTTTGTGAAAAACACTCATAGCATAACGGACCTTGAGGTTATCGGGACACTCACTATTTATGAACGTATTCTCGATACCCTCGAACCATTGTAGGAGTCCAGTAGCTCCTTCATCCCCACTAAACTTAGGAGGATTACAGGTATTAAAGTGTTTTAGAGTGCAGGTTGGGAGGCCATTCCCGTTCCCATTGTGGTTTCCATTGCCGTTTCCATGTCCATTTCCATTCATCTGGATGACTTGAGCCACCAAGTTAGGAATGAATAAAGGACAATGAGGTAATATAAGGAATGAATGTTCAATGAGATATGGAATGAATAAAGGACAATGAGGTAATATAAGGAATGTAATCATTTATCCATTAATTAAAATGAATAAACGAAAACGTTGACTTATCAAAGATTCTAGATTCTAATAACATAGTGAAGACATGCTTTAGCCTATAAGTGAACACTCATCCCGAGAATTCCCAGGTAGGCATCCGGGTCCCTAGCATTGAAAGCATTCTTGGTCAACCAAGATGGCCTGCACATCGACCAACAAACAGGAAGAGGGCAGGGACTGAGTTGGGCCGGATTTTGGTGGGTTTGGGCTGGGTTTGGATCTAATTCTGGGCCAGTAATAACAAAAATCTTGGGTTAAGGGATAAGTAGGCTTAGTGGGACTTGGGTTTTGGTTTGGGTTAATGTTTTGGCTAGGAATGATGGTTATGGTAGATGTTGGTTCTTGTTTTACAAGAAAAATTTAATATCAACATTATTATTATTATTATTATTATTATTATTATTATTATTATTATTAAAGAAAATAGAGAGAGTTTAAATATATATAGTTTTATTAAAAAGAAAGTTTGTAAAAATATTTAGAAATTTTAACTTGTCAAAAATTTGGGGAAAAATACGCGATGTTACATCACACTCCTTCCCCACCGCCGCTGTCACCTGCTCCTCATTCCCCCACGTTGTCTCCTCCCTCAAAACCACCCCACGTTGAATCGTTCTGGTCGAGAAGGTCGTAGTCCCAATTTGTTCTTGTCTCGATTTAGGTTTGTGTCTCTTGATTGTTTTTCCATTTTTCTTGAGGTGTTGACAAAAACCCAGTTTAAAAACCTTATTTTTGATTGATTATTCATGTTACTTCAATTTAAGGTTCTGGGTGTTGTCAATTCCGGATTTTTAGTTGAATTTTGATGAATTTACTACACATTTGGTTGTTTTGTGTGTTTAGTTTGATAAAGATTGTGTTTGATCTGATGCGTATTGAAAATGTTATGTTTTTTAGCTTTAGGGGATGATGGGATTGAAAAGGTTATGGTGGGTTATGGTTATACTGGGTCGTGGTTTGCTGTGGTTATTGTAGGATATAGTTTTAGGTTACGCTGCAAACGTTAATAAACAATAGTCTTTCTCTTGTAGATTTCAGACCTCTGGTCCACCTCTTCTCATGCAGAAGTCCGCAGATATGATCCACATAGTGTCAACCTTTTACCTTTTAAAAAACAAACAACTCTCTTTTTTTATAAAACAAATCGAACAAATCTCCCCTACCACCCAATTCATTCTTCTCCAATCATCAAACATCTCTTTCGATTTCATCTTCCAAACACTTTTTTCTTCCCGTTAATCACTCAATAATAACATCCATTCGAATCACCTTCTTCTCAAAGAGCCTATTAGGATGGCATCCATCCTCGAGCCTTCCAAACCTGTAAGCTTTCATCCATCTTCGAATCACCTTCTTCTCGAAGAGCCTATTAGGATCACGCCGAAAGTGAATGAGGTTATAGCGAGTATTAAGTCGCTGTCATTTTTGTGGCTACAAACCATGTCTAAATTTAAAAATATTAAGTGGAAGAATTGGAATATTTTCCCATTGCATATGTTGTAACGATATGATTAACAGTTCTTGATTTGAGGGCGCATCCGTTTTAATGAAATTAACCGTTAAAAAAAAAAAACCACCCCAAGTTAGAGGGTGTTTGGGATTGAGTTTGGAGATGCAAAAGTGCTTTTGGTCAAAAGTGTTTATAAGCTTATGACTTTTTGAAAAGGAGTTTTAAAAAAAAGTGTTTGGATTAACTTTTCGGATGAGAAACGTCAAAAAGTCAATAAATTGTTGTTTTTTAAGTGTTTCGCTTAACTTATTGTGAATATTGGTTGTATGGGTGGTATATTTGTAATTTTTTTTCCAAAAGTCAAAAGCCAGGATTTCTAACTTTTCAAAAACAATTTTTCCACCCTTAAAAGCCAAAAGCCAAAAGTCAAAGCAGAAAGTGTTTTTGGGTTACACAAACAGCTTATTAGCTTATTGGCTAAAAGCCAATAAGTCAATAAGTTATTTTAAAACTCAATCCCAAACACCCTCTTAGAAAAAGAAACCACATGGCGGTTTTATAAAAAACCCGGGTTGTCTTGTCCATTTGTCCTACTTTCACGTGTTCGTAAACGCAACTCGGAACTCAGTAACTCACCATATTATTATTATTATTATTATTATTATTTTATACTCTCTTATATTATTATAAAACAAATCTCCCCTACCATTCAATCCATTCTTCTTCAATCATCAATCATCTCTTTCGATTTCATCTTCCAAACACTTTTTTCTTTCACTTAATCACTCAATAATAACATGCATTCCAATCACCTTCTTCTCGAAGAGCCTATTAGGATGGCATCCATCCTCGAGCCTTCCAAACCTGTAAGCTTTCATTACTTCTATTGATTCATAGATCTCTGTTTTTGTGTATTTTTTTGACGATCTGCTATCTATTAAATAAATTGTTGACGTATTTGCAGAGTTTCTTCCCTGCGATGACGAAAATCGTTGGAACGTTAGGTCCGAGATCACGTTCTGTGGATATTATCTCTGGTTGCCTAAAAGCTGGCATGTCTGGTATGTTTTTGTTTTGTTTATGTGTTTGTGGTATGATTTGGATTCATCTGATTGATTTGAAGAGTTGAAGATTTGTTATGCTCAGTCGTATAGTGATGTCAAGTAGGATTATGTTAGGGTTTGTATTATTTAAATTAAACCCCAGAATTATGTGTTTTTGGATTTGTAAGTGATTTTCCTTTATTTAGGAATGAGTGAGGTTTATTTACTTACTGTTAAGACTGAGCGTTGTCAGTTGTGATTTAACTAAAAAGTGCTTAATGCCTCGCCACGTCACTGCCATGTAGACAAAGGGGTTTAACTAATTAGGATGAGCGTTTTGGTATTAAATACCGTTACTGGTTCATTTTCGGTACCAATTCGGTACCAAGTTTTGGCGAAAATTGGTATCGGTATTTTCGGTTCGGTTCGGTTCGGTATCAGTTCGGTATTTACCTTAAAGTACCGGTACCATAACGGTACCGCACCGTATATTTTCGGTATTGGTATCGTTACCAAGTATTGATGAAAATCGGTATTGGGCTCATCCCTATAACTAACACACCCTTTAAGTATCACGTTGTGGCTTTAAGTGAAATTATTTTATTAAAAAAAGAAAAATAAAACAAAAAAGATGATTGGTTGGAATGGGGTGGACCCCACACCTTCCCCCTCTTGGCATCCGTGAATGGCATAACGAGGGCATTAATGGCATCCCTTTTTGGCGAAGCCGAGGCAGTGTTGGGGGCGTTACCTTGCTGAGGTGGCTGGGGGCGCTAGTGCATAACACCCAGTCCCGTGTTTTATTGTGTTGTGAATGCGATAGCTTTTGTGGTGTTTTGATTGATGTGGATGTGGCAGTTGCTAGATTTGATTTTTCATGGGGAGATTCTGAGATTCACCAGGAGACTTTGGATCATTTGAGGACCGCAATCAAGAGCACTAAGAAACTTTGTGCTGTATGTTCTTTTTTCTTTCTTTTTAGCATACTTCACTTGATCATCTTAATGTAGTTATGAGTGTTTATGTTAAGCATACTAAAATAATTTGTTTTTGTTTCTAGGTAATGCTCGATACAGTTGGCGCTGAGATGCAGGTTGTGAATAAGAGTGAGAAGGCTATTTCTCTGCAACAGGATGCTAATGTTATTCTGACCCCTGATAAAGGTCAGGAAGCTTCTTCTGAAATACTACCAATCAACTTTGATGGACTAGCTAAGGTGAGAATGGTCAATATTGTTTTAAACTTAAGTAATTGATGTCATCCATGTTACAATGAAACTGTGAAAATTTGTAGCTCAGTATAATTTAGTGCTTATATTTCCATAAAACCCATAAAATATCATGAAGTTTTGCATTCTGGTATGCCTATGGCTATATGATCCAGAGACATACATGTGTGTGGTCATAGTTATAATTTGACCCCTTTTTAGTGGCCGTTATATGCTTATAAGGCTGTTTATGTTTTCAGGCTGTGAAGAAGGGTGACACCATTTTTGTTGGTCAATACCTGTTCACAGGAAGTGAAACCACCTCTGTTTGGCTGGAGGTATGAGAAATGTTTTTTCTCATTCATTTTATTTAACCATAGCACCACATGCTTTGTTGCAGACATCCACAACCCATATTATGCAGACATGTGCAAAATAAAATTCTGAAAGCATAATATCTGTCAAGAAAACCAAATATGATTCGTTCATAACTGCTGTTTGAGCAGGTTGATAAAGTGGATGGGGAAGATGTTGATTGCAAGATAAAGAATTCTGCAACTCTAGCTGGGGCCTTGTTTACTCTCCATGCCTCCCAAATTCATATTGATCTGCCTACTCTCACTGAAAAAGATAAAGTGGTGAGCATTTTAATATAGTTTTTTGTTCATTTTAAGGGGATTTGTGCTTCAGTATTCTTATCTAGGCGTTTATCAAAAGAAAATTGACTCTATAAGCTTCTTACACGATCACATAAAAATTTGAAGGTGAGCTATAAGAAGTATGTTATAATTGCATGAAGTAGATCCTAGTTTACTTCTACTTTGGTTACATTTAGTTTGAACATGTAAAAGGTTGTAATCAAATAATGAATCTTATATCATTGTGCTCTTCAGTAACCAGGAGTCTATGATATGTTATTTGTAGCGGTAGTTACTCGTGTCTGGTTGTGTTTTTGCACATCAAACAAATATAGGTTCGTCATCATACCAAGTTACCAACTCGCTTAGGGCTTATGTTCATTAGTGGACTTTTCATCCATTCTTGTAATAGTGGACGGTTTTGATGATTTGCTGTCAAATTATCCTAAAATAACATGATCTGATGCTTTGGATGGTTTCCATGATTATTTTTGAAGTACAATCACCAAATAATGGCTAGTTAGTAAGATTAGCCTTGTTTCTGTAGTTATATGATTTATAGTTTACTAAATTCATTATTTGGAAACTCGTGTCGATGGTTTTTATCTCCTATTTCAGAACATTAGCACTTGGGGTGCTGCAAACAAAATCGACTTTCTTTCATTGTCATACACTCGCCATGCACAGGATGTCCGTGAAGTAAGTGTGCTTTTAGGGTTTGGCTTTATTTATTTTTGCATATGTGCTACCCTTCCACTTTGCTTTATTGCGCTATTCCAATCATTTTGACACACAATTGCAGGCACGCGAATTTCTTTCCAAACTTGGTGATCTTAGTCAAACCCAAATATTTGCAAAAATTGAAAATGTAGAGGTAATTATTTGTACCGTTTTATATATTTTTGTTTTTTATATGAAGTCTTTTTGTCTTCATATTTATCAATATCTTCAACTTATTCTACAGGGTCTAACTCACTTTGATGAGATCCTTCAAGAGGCAGATGGAATTATTCTTTCACGTGGAAATCTTGGCATTGATCTTCCACCAGAAAAGGTATATATTTACATTTATTTTGGGAGAACTGAAATTATTTATTTAAATGTTTGACTGTTTGTTCAAGCTTTAATCCGACTACAATAAATTATGCAGGTGTTTTTATTTCAAAAAGCTGCTCTTTACAAGTGTAACATGGCTGGAAAACCTGCAGTGCTAACTCGTGTTGTGGATAGCATGACTGACAATTTAAGACCAACTCGTGCAGAAGCAACTGATGTTGCTAATGCTGTATTAGACGGTTGATTCCTTGTCCTAGTTCCAATGAATTTATATGTCAACAATCAAGTTCCCAATAAATAAGCCATCATAATTTTGCAGGAAGTGATGCAATTCTTCTTGGTGCTGAGACTCTGCGTGGATTATACCCTGTTGAAACAATATCTATTGTTGGTAAAATTTGTGCTGAGGTAACATCTCATCTGTGGGAATTTTAATTTGTCTTATTTATATTCTTGTGCTGATGAAAAGCATTAATTTTACAGGCAGAAAAGGTTTTTAACCAAGATCTTTATTTCAAGAAAACTGTCAAATATGTCGGAGAACCAATGACTCACTTGGAATCAATTGCTTCATCTGCGGTATCCTTGCATTCTTGCTCGTCTCTAGGGGTGTAGCCGAGCCCGAGCTTGCCTAAGCTTGAGTTCGGCTTGTTTCGAGCTCTGTGTAAAACTCGAGTTCAGCTCGCCAATAGTTTTTTCAAGCTTGAGTTTGGCTCTTTCGAGCCCTATGTATAAAGCTTGAGCTTGGCTCGCGAGTAATCAAAGCTCAGTTTGGCTCGTTTATTTTTTTTATAATTATATTATTATTTATTTAGTTTTATTTATCATAATTATATATATAGTGATATTTATTATGAACTATATTTTTATTATATTTATATAATTACAAAAGTTCTTTTAGGTTCATGAGTCTAGTCAAGCTCAGTATATGAAGCTCGGGCTTGAGCTCATTCAAGTTCGTCTCATTTGAGCTTTTAACGAGCCTATATCGAGTAGCTCATGGGTGGGCCAGCTCGTTTACACCCTACTTGTATCCTTTTCACTTTCTAAAGTTGAATCTTTTCTTTTTTCCGTTAATGCGAAATCCTGATCAGTTTATGTTATGTCTATATTAGGTTCGTGCAGCCATTAAAGTGAAGGCATCTGTTATTATCTGCTTCACTTCATCTGGAAGGGCTGCAAGGTATTTTACGATTGATCAAAGGGTGGCACTTTAGTAACTAAAAAAATAATTCTAGTTCTAGTATGCTTAAAAAGTAAGTCATCTAAAATGCAGATTAATCGCGAAGTATCGGCCAACAATGCCGGTTCTGTCAGTTGTTATTCCAAGGTTAAAGACTAATCAGTTACGTTGGAGTTTCAGTGGTGCATTTGAGGTATGCTTTATTCTGTTGTTTTTAACATTATATTTTAATATAAATTAATTTTTATTATTATTTGAAATGAATGTTTTTTTTTATCTGCAAACATTTTCGTTCATTCATATCACCCAATAATATTTACATCCAGTGACTAGTAAGTTACTAGTAGGGGTGAGCAATAAACGGTTCTGACCCGCGAAAACCGTGAAACCGACCCGGAACCGCTAGAACCGAACCGAATTAATGTTATAGGTTCCGGTTCCGGTTCTCATATTTTGGCATAATCGGTTCCCGGTTCGGTTCCGGTTAGAACCGACGGGTCCGGTTAAGAACCGTTAGAACCGTTTTGAATTAAATTAAATATTTAAATATTTTATTATTAGTTTGAAATAGAATGTGTTGTTTCCTTCTTTATAATTCTTAACACTTTTAAATTGTTTTACTAGGTAGGAATGTAGAGTATTGCCTTATGTGATGGTCGGCAGTCTGCACAGCTTGTTCTGACCCGTTTAATCTGTATAAAAAGAATGATCTGATCCGAACAAAACATATTTTGATACGTAAACTACTATACTTTTAGTAACCATGTTTAACACAAACTGTTGATAATTTTTTTTAAGAAAAATAATTGTTTTTGTTTATTTTTTTATTTAATTGTTAATGTTAATTTTAGGATTTTATTGACAAGCGGTTCCGGTCTAGAACCGTTCATGAGAACCGTTTCACCCGGTTCTGGAACCGAACCGTGTAGTAATTATCGGTTCCGGTTCCGGTTCTCATATTTTGGAATAAACGGTTCACGGTTCGGTCCGGTTCGGTTCGGTTCGGTCCGGTTCTGAACCGTTGCACAGCCCTAGTTACTAGACCACATAATAATACATCACCAAATACGACACCCCATCTAAGCTTTACAATACAAACTACTTTACCGGAACATTAAAAGCGACCCAATTCTCCCAATTCCAAGTGCTTCGCCTAGACCTGTGCTTCGCCCGACGCCCATAGGAAAGACATCGTTTGAATTTCCCCAAACAAGCCGTCTACTATACATACCCTTTTTCAGCAAAGACCAGCTCGTTTCGTGCTTTCCAAATTGCCCAACACGCCCCCATAGTGACCATTCTAATCCACTTCCGTTTGTTGATATTAGCGCCAAGAGTTTTGTGTACATTTAGTAGATCACGAACATTAAAAGCATAGATCTGTGGGACCTTGCACCATGCACTTATCATCATCATCATCATCATCATACTCAGTCAATCCCACCTATAGCAAAGCTAAGGTAGGGTCTGAGGAGGGTAAGATGTAGACAGCCTTACCTCTACCTCTAAGAATAGAGAGGCTGCTTCCAGTGAGACCCCCAGCTCGATGTGGTTTGGTATCAAGCCTTGGACATAAGGCACAAAACACTTAGCAATCGGGAAAAACCCGATCGGTGCATGTACCCCTTTGTCTTTTGGCTATCCACGCCACCACATGATGCATGATTAACCGTCCGTCGTTTTTAACGTTATTTTCACGAAATTAGTAAAATAACGTTAAAACTCGTGCAACTTTACTTTTGCCCCCCAAGGGCCACACATATATACATTATATGCGCACACCGTAAGTGGGGCGTAACCATGCACTTACCCTTTGCCAAATGATCGACGCCACATAACATGATGTAAACAAATGATCCGAATCCTCATCCGCCTGCCCGCACAGCCTGCAAGTCGTTGGACCATGATAAAGCTTCCGTTTCTGCAACCCCATCAGGTTGGGCAATCTGTCTTGCTCAGCACGCCATCCAAATATGCTGACCTTTTTCGGTGCATAATCAATCCACTCAAATGGGTAATAGGGGACAGCATGTTGTGATAAAATCCTCCTGCACGATGAGACTGAGAATCTGCCATCCGACCCATCCAACCACACCCACCTGGCCACCTGTCCCGGCCATCCGTTAGCAGCAGAGTCGAGAGCGTTGCCGAGATTTGAGCCAATTCCTGTCTATTTGAAATGAATGGTTATGCTTTGGTCTGTTGTTTTTAACACCTTTTTATTTTATATAGACTAATTTTTTTTGTTATTTGAAATGAATGGTTAGGCAAGGCAATCACTTATTGTCAGAGGTCTTTTCCCCATGCTTGCTGATCCTCGACATCCCGTAAGTTCTTATATTAATTATTGATTTAAAACGTATTTGATCGTGCAATCCCCAATAAATTTTACAAAAGGGGTGTTTGGACGTGCATTTTGAAGGTAAATTATAAGCGGAGTCAGATAATTAGATAACCAAATGTTAAAAGGGATATTTTTATGCATTTCGTTGAATGGATTAAAAGTCTATAATAGCAACATTTTACGAAAGTCTATATTGTCAAAAGCGAGTCAAATGCGCGCCTAGGCTCTGCCGCGCTGGTAAACCGCCCGGAGGTGTCCCAGGCGCAGATCTGCGACTTTTTTTTTTAAAGAAAAACAGCCTTCAGGCGAGCGTAAGTTGGAATCTAGTAATCCGATTCTTGTATTTTCAGGCTGAATCTACAAGTGCAACAAATGAATCAGTTCTGAAGGTTGCACTAGACCATGGAAAAGCCTCAGGAGTGATCAAATCACATGATCGAGTTGTTGTTTGCCAAAAGGTTGGAGATGCTTCGGTTGTTAAAATCATCGAGCTTGAAGATTAGAAACCGTCTGCACGCACATTTCACGACATATTTATAAACATGTGTTATATATTATACATTTCACTGTTTGGTTTGGGGCAAAATTTTGTTATAGGAAGCTTCAAATTATGATGCACTTTTTAATGCCTCTTTAGATCTTAATATAGATTGATCAAGAATGGAATAAAAAGGGGTTTCTTGTTTTGTTTAACAACAGTTTTGATCAGTTTGTTTGTTTTGCTCACGATGCGATGATGGATTTCTTTTTGGTTGCTGAAGTAAAAACATCATTTGAGGTCATCGATTATGGATTGCTACCACTCTAGCGTGTTTAATTGTGAAGTTCTCTTATCACAACTATATGTCTAATACGTGTTGATGGTATATGAGGTAGGATTATTAACTCGGTATCTCTAATCCACATTTGATTCGATGAGATGATGTATTTCTTTTTGGTTGTCTAAGTAAAAATATCATTTGAGGTCACCGATTATGAACTAATCGTGTTGTTTGTTTGGCTCACGATGAGATGATGGATTTCTTTTTGGTTGCCCATGTAAAAACATCATTTGTAGTCGCCGATTATGAATTGCTACCACTCTAGCATGTTTAATCGCGAAGTTCTCTCATCACAATCAATACTTCTAACACACATTGATGCCATTTGATGGTATATGAGGTAGGACATTCTTTATAAACTCGGTATCTCTCCATCCACATTTGATTCGATATGTGATTAATTTATTTGTGGTGTTGTACCATTATTATTTTCTTGAAAGTTAAAGCTATCTGATATAATCAAGTTGGGCATGTTTGGCTCTTCTTTTTTTCACCTACTTATAACTTATTACTTTTTGAAAAAGTTGATAAGTTAAATTGAGTGTTTGAAAAATTAACTTTTAGCTTCAACTTATGAGTTTTTGTAACTTGAAAAAGTAGTTTTTGAAAAGTAAGGGGGCAGTTTTTTTTTTTGAAAAGGCCAACCAAAATATTTTATTCACCAAATAGTGCAGACTAACCCACTGTTAGTTAGCCACCAAAACTATACATTCACCAAGATTCTAACATCAACTAAACAAACATGGCAATATTAAAACTACACCAATCTTCCTAAGTTAAACCCCCAACATTTCCCCTATTTTTGACCCATAAGAAGGCAGGGGTGAGAGTTACTTTTCAAAACAACTTATGACTTTTTTATGAAAAGTCATAAGGAGCTCTTCAAAAGTTTACCCAAGCACCCTTGTAATTCATTTTTCTTTTATGTGTTGTTTGTTGAGTTTGTTCAACAAAAATAACATAACGTTTGAATTCATCCAATGCAAAATGGTGTATGTTTCAGTTTTTAAATAATTATAAAAAAAAACTCATTCGTGCACGAGTATAATTTAAAAGCAAAATCGTATAAATACCAAACATCAAGCGCCCATGGCCTAATGGATAAGGCGTCTGACTTCTAATCAGGCGATTGTGGGTTCGAGTCCCACTGGGCGTGACATTTTACTTTTTTGTTCTTTTTATTTCTTAAGTATATTATCCCAGGTTAGGCCTTGCGAGGGATGTTTAGGCGTAAAATATTTTATTACCTTTCCCTTCTTTTCTTTTCGGGAACACATGGGGGCGGGCAAGAAGCGTTTGATGGAACACTCCTCAGCCGCCCCTTGTAGAGGGGGACTCTACACAAGCTAAGGGCGGAGAAGGATACTCGATGCACAGATAGTCCTATGTTTATATATCAAATCAACAATGGTACATTTTCCCAATAAAATTGGTTGTTATACTTTAGTCATGTTGAGCAAGTCAAGTCACACAGACTATGATGCTTATTCCTCAACATTATAAGATTGTCATATTCTATAACCATGTCTAAACTGGAAGATGTAGAGGATCATCATTAAACTAGTCCCTCTTATCATCTTATGAACATTTGGTGAATAATATTATTACTATTATTATTATTATTGTTGAACATCAACCAAATCCATTTCTTTTTGCCTCAACAAAATCACCATTCTTTCATTCTCAAGCTTCATTCTCTCATTCCTCACCTTCTCCACCTCCATTTCCCTTTCTCTACTCCAACAAAACTTAACCCATCTCAATCTCCTTTTCTCCAATTCATATGTCTCACCTTCAAACCCTACTCTTTGCTCTTCCAATTGCACCATCTTCACCTTCATCCATTGCCTCTTCTCCCACACACTTTTACTCAAATCATGAACCACCGCGCTCAATTCGCCACTAAATTGGCGAATTATACTCTCATACCCCTCCGTTCGACATCTTTTCCGATTACTTAAACCATCATCTTCCTCCTCATCATCATCCCCATCCCCATCCACATCCTCATCATCGTCCTCTTCGTCCTCCTCATCGTTCGAATGCACACACTTCTCCCTATGGCGCGCAACGTGTTCATTCACCGCAACATCCAATGGCGGCGAATGACGCGCCACACCCCCACCCCCACCCACACCCCCACCCCCACCCCCACCCCCACCCCCACAAGTATTATGATAAGCACACATTTCCCTAAAGAAAAGATGCTTAGAATTCAACAACTTCTTCACTTCATCCTTCAATTTCATAGGTATATTATCCATTGTCTCTAACAAACTTTGATTCTCAACAACTTTACATGCAACCCCTCTCCCTAATATATCATTAACCCTTTTATATCTTTTATTTAAATCATTAAACTTATCCTCACATTGTTGTGGAGACACATTAAACCCTTTCTCCATCATAGCCTTAGAAACCGATTTCCACTTCCCCTTCTTCTGCACCACCGTGCCACCACCACCACCGCCGCCGCCTTTTTTCTTCGCCGCCGTGTCGGAAACATGGTCGGGCCCCACTTCATCTCCAACATAAAAAACCACCATTATTAATAACCTGACCATATTATCCGTCCATTTCATCCTCTGCCATGGTGACCCTTTTCCCAACTTCCGGTCACCGGCGCTGTCGTCGGTGGTGGTGGTGGTGGTGGTCGGAGTGTCGGCGAACGGTGGTTGGTGGTGGTGGTGGTGGTTTAATGATATTTCAAGGCCTAATGTATTGGAAAACATATTATTATTATTATTATTATTATTATTATTATTATTATTATTATTATCCATTTTTTTTTTATAAAAAGGTTGTGTAAGATTGGATAAAGATTGAGACCCAGAAACAGGAATGGAATAAAGATGAAAACCCAGAAATCAAAATGTGAAATTTGTGAGTAGAATTTGATGGGTGTGATGATGATGATGAAGGTGCATGATAAGTAGGGTGGGGGTGATATAGAGGATTGGTGGGAGGAGCAGCTGGTTTTACCGACAAGAAGGTTGCCCATTGTTTTGCTTTGTAGCTTTTTCTGTTGCCCTTTTTAAGGATATTTATGGATACATGTCAATCTATGTGTTTGTTTTCTTTAGGAATTAGGTATTTTATAATTAGAAGTCGACATGTGTTTAAGTTTGTTTAAATAATTATTTGATTATATGCTTTTAATTAGTGAATTAATGCCAATGATGTTGTAGCCTAGTGGTTGCAATGGAGGTGGGAAGGTTTACCCACTTTGTGGGGTTCCTGCCCTGGAAGGTCACAGGTTCGAATCTCACTCAGAGTAGGGTTATTCTGAAATGAGGGGCTGGACCTTAGGGGGGCCCTGGGGACCGGACCTGAAGGGTGCGGGGCTTCGTTATGGGTGGTACCGTTGGCCGTTAAAAAAAAAAAAAAAAAAATTAGTGAATTAATCCTTTGACCGTTATTAGTTGACAAGCGTAAAAAAAAATTCTTAAATTTTAAGAGTAGTGGAAGGTGAAAATGAGTGAAAAAGTGTATATTATGTTAGTGCAACCGGCAACGTAGTAGTGTGCCTTTCACTAGGTTTTTTTTTTTTTTTTTTTTTTTTTAACGGAAAATTTCATTAACAACGGCAAGCACTCAAAACAAGAGCCGCCAACTTATATAAACGTATACAAAGGATATTTTTTCCAATCCCTCCATACAAGATTATTTATTTTCGACCTATACTTTAACCACAAAAACGACTTGGATTTGACCTGTGCCACCACTTCCATAACCTTAGTATCCTTATTGCAAAAAATCTTCTCATTTCTAGCGTTCCAAATCACCCAAGCCGTAATCATGACAATGCCCCTAACAATCTTTTTCCTCCATTTTCCGGAATGAACATTATTATGTAACATCAAAAGGTCATCATAATCGTAAGCAAAAAACGGCTCAAGCTTACACCACTTGCAAATTAAACTCTACACCCCGTAGGAATAACCACACCCAACCATCACATGATTGATATCTTCATTAGTGCCTTTCACTAGTTAACCCATAAATCTGTATAGTAGTTTTAACTAAAACTTAAATTAAAGAAAAAATAAAAATGTGTGATTTGTTGTTTGGGGTGAACTTCATCTTTGCGTTCTTTATTGGGGCCACACCCCATTGATAACACCCCTAGAGGCGCCACTATGACATAGTGTGTCACGCCCCCAAGGGTCACATGTGTGGGTCACCTCCCACTATACATGATCTAAGGATATCATAAGACCATGCGTAGTGGGAGACTTTATATATAAAGCCCCCCTTTCTGATTGGTCCACGTGACAGCTGAGTCAGCATGGAGAGAGAAACTGAAAAATGGGTGTAGTGGTAGGGGCTTTATATATAAAGCCCCTATTAATATTTTATTATATCTTTTAAATTAAAAAAATAATAAAATGATAATAATAAATAGATAGTATGAGGTGTCAACTTCTGATTGGTGGGGTTTTTTTTCTTCCGGGCGTTAGTTTTATAGCGCCAGAGCACATTTTTGAAAAATGGAGCCCCCCGTAATGGTGTGGGGGGCGCCATTTTAGTGCCACATGTGCAGAGGCGTTATTTTTGAAGCCCCACTACAGGCAGTCTAATGAAAATCTGGTTTCCTTGGTGTGTATTGTTAGTTTTGTACGGTAAGGAGGGAATCAACAAATGATCAAATCACAAAATTATATATATTCAGGGGCTTTCTTACATATATTACGTGCCAAAAGACGAGTTCTCGCCATATGGGTTCTAAACTATGAGTTATTTTAGGTTGAGGTTTCGTGTAATATAAAGAAACACATAACTATTTAAACATTAAAGGTCTTGTAGCTTAGCGTTATTAAGGTGTGCAAAAAAAGTATCGCTCCTATAAAGGTTGAGAGTTATAGTCTAATGATGGACAATCGTATAGATTTACGAGTAATATTATAAGGTGTTAGTTGGTGTTAAAAAAATATTTTAAACGGTTAGACAATAATGTTCTAAGATATATATTTAAATAGATAGATAATTATCTTCCACTATACAAATTAATAGTGCCCATAGATTTCGTAAAACTGTTCACTCACAAATGGAGTTGACCTTGTTCTTTATAAGTGGTCGAGTTGATGTTTATTTTGTTTATTTGCATTGTTGTTTAGTAGGGTGGGTTTTCTTTAAGGGTTCTCATTCTAGGTAGGTCATATGTTTGAAATTGGGACAGTTAAATTAAGGTTGTACAAGGATTTTCACTAAACTAAGCCTTTAAAAAATTGCATTGTTGTTTAGGATATAAAATAGATTTAGGGGCTGTTTGGTAAGCCTCTTAATGAGGCTCTGAATCATTCAATGCTGAATAATTCAGTATTCAGCGCGTTTTTTTCAGCTTCTGAATAGAATGGTTGAGGCTGAACCATTAAGATTTGGGATGTTGTTGAACCATTAAGCACTAAACTACGCTGAACCTTAATGAGACTTTCCTACCAATGTGGGACAAGAAAATTAACCATTAAGAGGTCCAACTTAATGATTCAGCACTTAACCATTCAGACCTTTTAATGGTTCAGCACTTAATCAACCAAACAGCCCCTTAAAGTTTGATTATAAGTTGTCAATCAAGAAAGATTCGATGGACCGACCATGGATGTCAATATGGGGTTAAAGTTGCACAAATCGTTTTTTTTTTTTCAATACCCAATTCTAGTATGATCGGGTTAGGGTTAGAGTATTAGGGAGCAAAACCATACCCTATGTATCTAGGCAGGGTATAAACGGGTTCGGGTATAACCGGATATTGAACCGAGTATTAGCGGTTTAAAATAACTTTGTTCTTTATTATTTTACACAAAAATAAATTTGTTGAAAATTTAAATTTGGTTTGTATTTGTAAAAATAATTAAAAGAAATTACAATAGCATAATTTCACTCAAGTACAAATTATTTGCTTTATAACATGTATTGAAACAACTTAAATATAAAAGTTGTAAAGTAAACATAAAAACTCTAAAAATTCGGGTATTTTATTGGGTATTAGAAAAAACTTATCGGGTATAGGATATAATCGGGTTCGGGTATAAGGTATAACCGGTTCCAGGTATAAATCGGGTATGAGTATTGAGCTCAAAATATATACCCTATCCATACCATACCATACGGGTAGGGTCAGGTCGGGTCGGGTTCGGTTACGGATATAAAATACCACGGTAAAAAAATAACCGGCTCTGGTTTTTTTTTTCTCGGGTCCGGTTTCGGGTTTGGTGTTTTTTCACCTCGAATTCTTGAAATAGGGTTTGCAAATTGCCAAATTGCAATAATGCACGGGTGCAGACGTTGGGCCAATAGTACTATTCTGGGCTGTTGCTATTTGCTATTGGGCTTAAGTTACTAGTGTTTTGAATCTGAGCAGTGATGTGAAATTGTGAATAATCTAAACTCAAAATAAAAACAAAAATCAAACTACAACACCAATGTTGATTCCTATGGATATTATTTAATTTAGCAAATAATCTAGCAATATCACCAAGCTTGCTTAACCCGTGAGTCAATCTTGAAGTTAAACGATATGGCTTGACTTGAAAATCTATATCTATTATCTATTAATATATATAAAAGAATTGAACATTGCTGACGTGGCGTGTAATGGTGCCTTCATCCTCTCCATGAAACTGCCACGTGGCATCATGATTGAAAGATTTTAATGTTTTTTGAATTATTTTTTTTTTAATTAAAAAAAATAAACATAAAACCCTAAATTTATCTCTCTATCTCTCAATTTTCAATTACTAAAATTAAATTGAGTTATTTTAAGAAAAAAGAATTTAAAAACAAATTTAAATTTTTCTCTTTTATGTTCCTCCCATAATTTTTAAACGTTAATATCTTTTATATTCGAGATTTTTTAAATAAAAAAATTACACCAAATTAACGAGTTTTTTATTATCTTTCCAACGAGTACCATAGTGCTATATAAAAAACGGAGAAAAAAACGACTATTTTTTGTGGGGTTATGTTCATACAGAAAAAAAAAACACAAAGTGTTCAGGTTATTCATTAATCATGTTTTTTCTTTTAAACCAGGTTCTTATCTACGATGTTGAAATTCAGCCCAACCGACATGCTATCATTGGAATTTTATTCTTCTAAAGATGGATAGATATACTTCATCAAGAGAAGTTAGGAGAACGAATCACGCAACACTGCAACACATGGTGTCACCTTATAACAAGGTTATTTTTTTATTTATTTAATTACAAGAGTAATAATTATTACTATTAGTATTAATATTATTAGAATTGTTATATTTTTCAACATCCATCATGAATTCTACATCTATATAAGTCAAAGTCAAATTGTAACATATTTTAAATTACGTGAAGATGATTATATCTTGAAGGTTATCTTTTTAATACTGTATTATGTTTAATATGGTTTATGCTTTTTATTTTTTTTAACTTTTTAAATAAATGTTTTTAACTAAGATTGATTATGTTTAAATTATTTACGCTTTTCGTGATTTGAGTTTTCTTCTTTTATCATTTTTTTTATCATTTTTTATTAAATCATATTAAATTTTTCAACCCCGGGACCTTCCCGGGGTAATCAGCTAGTACCTAATAAACAAAAGTCCATGAGTACACTTGGCATTCCCACATTCATCCTCAATTGTGGAGCCAATCATATTGTGCCAAGTGTCTCATTGTGGGAATTTATAAAATTTTCATTTAAAAAAATTCAAAAATACAGAAAATATATATATAGAAACAGAAAATATTAATTTTCTCATTAATAAGTTGGTCAAAATCGGTCATTAATGTTAATTTTCCCATTAATAAGTTTCCTATTTGTTAATTAAAACCAATCTTTACTAAATATAAAGACAACCACACACATAACATTAGAGAGAGAGATGGCTGAGAGAAAGGAAACTGGCACGAATAGCCAGTGGCTCAGGGCGGAGCTCCGGCCACCGTTCCGGTGACACACACGACACCAACCACCCCTCCTCTCTCATATTATCTCCACCCGCACCCACCCTATTATCTCCCGAGAAACCTCACATACCCGGTTCATATATAGAAAGAGAGGAACAGATTTGAGAGTAGGAGAAGAAAGAGAGAGAGAGAGAGAGAGAGACGCAAGAAGGAAAGTAAGCAACGAAGAGGAGGGGAATACGAAGAGTGTCCGGTCACTGGTCACGGCGGTGATGAACAGGGTTTCTGATCGGGTTGGAGATGATGGTGGTTGCTGATTCAATAGCGGTGGTGACAGGTGGACTTCCGATGGTGATCTCCGGCTACGATAGGTAATCATCCAACACCCTCCTTATTTAGGTTCACAGATTAATATAGAAGGATTACTGTACAGGTTAGGTTCGATTATCAAGGGATGGATTATATAAGGTGTTGATGGTGGTATTAGGTGATTATTATGGTGGGTTAGTAATGGTTATGATAGTTGTTGTGATGATAATAATATTGGCAATGGAGATGATGAGGATGGTGCTTGGCTTAGCATATACATAGGAAAGGTCTGGTGGATTAATGAAGATGGTCAAGGTGTATGTTAAGTTGGGCAGAAATGTTGAATAGAGATACTGTTTTACAACCATGTTTGGGGCTAATAGAGTCACGTCAAAGGTTGGTCAACAGAGTCTTAGAATTTTGTTTTACTTTGCAGTAAAAAAGATAAAAACAGTATATTTATTTTCTCATGAAGTACAATATATATTCAAATAGGTATTGTAGCAACTACTACACGGAATCATCTGAACCGCCTGAGTCATGTAATTGGTGCCAAACGGAGGCGAACCGGACCACCAAACCGGGTACTTCTTCAAAGAAATCAAGCTCAAAAGCCGATGGTAACCGGTCGGAATATTCGGGTTACAAGATCAAGCATGATCGTGATCAAGAGGGTTCTGAAAAAGGCAAGTCCACTGGAGCTCCATCACCAAAAACCACTACTCGAAGGTACAAGCTACTAAAAGATGTCATGTGTTGATAAAGATTGGAGTTTGGTCCCAAAGGTGAGATCTTTATGGAATCTAATGTTCTCAGTGTGTTATTCTCCTGGTTTGAGTACTTGAGGGTAAAATGGTAACAAGATAATATTATTATATGTACATAGAATGAAGGGTGAGGTGGTGAAAAACAGTACTACTCTTACCACTTTTTTTTTTTTTTTTTTTTTTTTTTTTGTGATATAAGTTTGGACCTCCATCACCTAATGTTTAATAGTAATAAAATAATGATAAGAACTAATAAGTTTATATATCTATATTGCATGTGTCATGAAGTTACTTTTTTATTAATTATATCATGTATCACAATTTTTAAATAACTAATAATAATTACATTATACAAACAGAGCAATTTTGTGACCTTTTGCTCTACTATATCTTGGAAGTGGTCTTTTAGATTTTAAAAAGCTCAAATGGGTTAACCTAACGACTCATATCATCCAATGGTTCGTGTAATTATGTTGAAGGCTTTGTTTTGATCGACAGTACATGGCTGCGTAAATTGGAGATCAAATCGATCAAGTAAGCTCTTATATAATATAATAAAATGGTTCGTGTAATTATGTTTCGGGTCCGGGTCCGGGTCCTGTTTGTTGATTCGGGTCTCATTTATTAGCATTTTATTTGTTTCCTAAGTTGATGGCTTAAAGTTTGAAAGGATAATTATAAGCATTAATTGTTATAAATGGTGGGGTGAAAAGTCTTGGATGTTAAAAGGAAGGGTCGAGTTTTTTGGTAAGAGATTGATTGATTGTATTATAGGAAAGTTACTAGCACAATTAGTTGTACACTTTCCATATAGTCATAGTCAAAAGTATTAACAGCATAGTCAAATGTATTAACTATAATTGCTATAATTATGAATCTTGGTTTGGAAAGTTGTTGAATGGAATTGATGGTGGAATTGGTTTGTAAAGTTATTGCACTAATTTTAATACATTTTTAAAATTCTGATTTGTTTTTTTAATACTTTTTTATGGCGGTTGCAGGTGTATAACGATTGTGTTGCACCAGTGAGCAACGGTGGAGGTTGTTTGCTCAGGGTAATAGTACTCTCGCAGATTCTTGCATAGACCAATTGGAGTTTATTGTTGCACGGGCACAAAGGATTGGAGATCCAAAATATCAACAGAAGGTACATGATTTTGCTCTTTAGTGTTAACAATTCTTGCATTTTGATATTTATCATGATTTATACAATATTGGAAACATCTAATGTTAATAATTATAATTACCATATCATTAATAACCTTTAAACACAAAATTATTAATCAAATATAAATACATTTATAAATTTACTTTTAAACATTCAAAATCAAAATTTTAAAAAAAAAATCGGTTTTTAAAATTAAAAACATTTAAACACAAAATAAATGCTTAATTCTTTGATTTGTCACATTACTATTTTTAGCGTATAATTAGCATTTATCATGATTTACACAATATTGGAAATATCTAATGTTAATAATTATGATTACCATTTCATTAATAACATTTAAACACAAAATTATTAATTATATATAAATATAAATACATTTATAAACAAAGTTAAATTTGAATTTTTTTCATCACACTTAATACGTCTATTTTCAATTGAATTACTTTATTTTCAAACATTCAAAATCAAAATTTTAAAAAAATTACGGTTTTTAAAATTAAAGTCATTTAAACACAAAATAAATGCTTAATTCTTTGATTTGTCACGTTACTATTTTTAGCGTATAATTGACATTTATCATAAGTTACACAATATTGGAAACATCTAATGTTAATAATTATGATTATCATTTCATTAATAACTTTTAAACACAAAATTATTAATCATATATAAATACATTTATAAATTTATTTTTACACATTTAATATCAAAATAAAAAAAACGGTATTTAAAATTAAAGACATTTAAACACCAAATAAATGCTTAATTATTTGATTTGTCACATTACTATTTTTAGCATATAAATAGCATTTATCATGATTTACACCATATTGGAAACATCTAATGTTAATAATTATGATTACCATTTCATTAATAACATTTAAACACAAAATTATTAATCATATATAAATATAAATACATTTATAAACAAAGTTAAATTTGAATTTTTTTCATCACAATTAATACGTCTATTTTCAATTGAATTACTTTATTCTCAAACATTCAAAATCAAAATTTAAAAATGAATACGGTTTTTAAATTTAAAGACATTTAAACACTAAATAAATCCTTAATTCGTTGATTTGTCACATTACTATTTTTAGCGTATAATTAGCATTTATCGTGAGTTACACAATATTGGAAACATCTAATGTTAATAATTATGATTACCATTTAATTAATAACCTTTAAACATAAAATTATTAATCATATATAAATACATTTATAAATTTATTTTTAAACATTCAAAATCAAAATTTAAAAAAAAATCCAGTTTTTAAAATTAAAGACATTTTAACACAAAATAAATGCTGAATTATTTGATTTGTCACATTACTATTTTTAGCGTATAAATAGCATCTATAAGGTAATAGTCGGTTAAAATTATTGAGTAATGCTCCTTTTACTTATACATGGGTCACTTTAGATAATGTTCCTTCCTATAAACGGGTCAAATAAGGTAATAGTCGGTTAAAATGTTGTTTTAGTGGTGTAGGTTCATGTTTGTTTACTTATAAATTGTTCGATTTGGGTAATGTTCAACTTTTCCAATGGGTCAAATAGGGTAAAAGTCACCAACAGTGTGTTTATGGTGTTTTGATTAGATTGATGTTCCTTTTACTTATACATAGGCCATAGGTGAATTGGAGCAATCTTCCCTTTTCTTAACGGGTCGATTTGGGTAATGTTTGCCTTTTCAAATGTGTCAAATAGAATAAAATGTGCTCGAAGCTTTTTTTAGCGGGTCGATATGGGTAATGCTCATCTTCTCAGACGTGTCAAATTAAATTGTGAAATTTAGGTGGTAGTTAGTTTCTTATTTTTATTTTTATTACTTTCTTATTGTTGAATATGCCATAAGTCTATTTTTAACACATACCATTTAAGTCGCCTTATTCAGGTTGGATTGTATTTAAGAAACCCTGTATTCTCACATGGCCAGCTTTATGTCGCATTGTCAAGAGTTAAAAGCAGGGCAGGCGTGAAGTTACTTATACTTGATGCTGGTGGGAAAGTGATGACTAAAACAAAAAATGTGGGTTATAAGGAAATTTTCAGCGATATTTGAATAAATGTGTATTCGTTGGTTTTAAATTTTAATAAACTGTTTCTACTTTATTTTTCTTATACGTTATACTACTCAAAATAATCGTACGTTGTTGAACTGCGTGTCAACGCGGGCAAATATCTAGTTGTTAACAAACTGAATTTTGAGCTAGCTCCCCGACTCGAAAAATCTTGAGTTAGCCTGTGGCTCGACGACCAAATTCGTATACTTTTCTTGTACACATCCATAGATATAAAAATAAACAATAAAGACCGGTGTTGGTTTTCTATAAAGGTTGAGCTTCATGAGCGAGCCAAAAAAGCTAGCTCGACCCAAAATTTGTACAAATGGGCTCAACTCGAAACTGCACGATCTAATTTTGAAATATTACCAATGGTAAGATATTAGTGTAGCTTCTTGCAACTCTAATGATAATCTGGCATTGAAACCAGTGGCGGATCTAGAAATGAATTTCAGTAGTAACGTTTTTCATTTTTTTTCATTTTAGTAGCAACGTTTTCCAAATTTCGTAAAAAAAAAAAACAAATTTTCCACTACGCGCGCGAAGTTGAGCAGCAACGGACGCGGCACCTAGTTATACACCCTGATTGAAACTCTTTTAGATGATCTTTCAGTAAATTCCATAATAGTGTAAAATATTACCAATGTTACGATGAAGTGTCACCAATGAATTACATATGTTTGATATTGAAGAAGGAAAAACTTACCCGGTTGACCAAGTAGGTTTAAGCCCTCTAAGATAGGATGAAGATGAGAGCACACTCCGTCTTTCCGGGTCGGAGAAAACTCTCCTCTACCTAGTAATAAAAAAGTGGGGTGCTCATAACTTACCTATACAAGAGGTGGAGACCTCTTTATATAGGGAGTTAATGGGCTTTCCAAATGGACCCAAGTTAATGGGCTACCCAAATGGATCCCCTAACATAATTGGACCAGGCCCAGTTAGGGGTTTCTCTACAAGTCCCAGGTCCAGTAGCGCTGAACCTCGCGAACGAGTTAGTACAATATATAATAAGATATATTAAATAAGTTCATGTCAGCCACCCGCTCGGGGCGACCCGTAGGTCTATTCCGGACTATGGCTCATCAATGAATTACATATGTTCGATACAAACCAAACACTTAACAATATCATAAAAGAGAGGCAGGTTCATAATCATACAAGTAGCAAAATACATAAAAATTAAACAGATAACTGCATTCATTACTACTATTAAACTAGCTCCACTCTACAATGGGAGCATTGCACAAGGCAGCAAACATTTTCTGTTGGAAAATACCATCAGGAGCTTCTCTAAGGCGAATCGGATAATCTATGTCATCAGCAAGGTGTTGAATGATTGGGAGTCCCTCACCTTCATCATTGGCACGAGCAAACATAGCCGCAACCATAGCAGTGTGATCAGCGTAATTACTTGGTGGAAATATGCAACACAGATCATACTGTCCATGTATGTATTTCACTTTATAACTCCACCAAGGCGAACCAAGGCCTGCTCGTGTGTCCACTGACATAACAGGGATTCCCATCTGTTCCAAATAGGGCAAGTAAGAATGATCCACTTGATCAGAACTAGACCGTTCGATGCACCTGCCTTCATTCGCAACGTTCTCAGGATAAGTGGGGATGCAGAGATAGTGGATAACGGTACCAGTTGGAGTAAAAGGCCCGAAATTCTGGATCGCATCTGCGAGTGGGAGTGGCAACTTGATATCCTGTGTGTAAGTGGGAATGGTAGTATATCGGTCTGCATAAGTACCAAACTGTGTGTGTATGGAATGAAGCTTTGAGTACAATGCAGACATACATGTATCTGTGATGGCGGGGACTATTGTTGTCACTACATTGTCGGCTTCATCGAAAGTCATTGTGTTTAACTCATACAGCTTTCTGCTGATGTAAGGTGTAATTAAGCGTGAAATGGCTTCACGAAAAGTGTTAACATTGATGGTGTAGTAACGCTTCGTTGGTAAACGCTGACTGTCCACACGAGCGAAACCAATAATGCCGTCAGCACAGAGTTTACGGACATACTCTGGGTTGATTGTTAGTGGCAGTCTTTTGAACTCTCTAGGAACCAGCTCTTGTGTTGGAGAAGAACCCGTTTCAGATCTTTTGCGCTTCGACAGTGTTGTGGAGTCTTTAGCAGTACTTTCAAGTTTCGACGCCATTAAACTCGATCTTGCTTAACTTCGAATTAAATCACCTGAAAATGTTGCACATAGGAGAGTGATGGTCTTATATATACGGGTTCTAGGATTCATACACCCTGTGACATCAGTGGCGAAGGTTGACCCGAAACTTCGGGGGGTCGGAAGTCACCGAGGGGTCGGAAATCACTAGTTTCGGGGGATCGAAAACCAATTTCGGGGGGTCGAAACTGTATATACCAAAAAATTTCTATACGAATACTATACAATCGGAACTTCTGAACGAAAATTCGGGGGGTCGGCCGCCCCTCCCCGCCCTTTAAAAGCTACGCCACTGTGTGACATCATTTAGGGGTGCATGACATCACATTCTGAGTATGTGGCAGCTTCCTGTTGGTCTGTGATATGGGTCAGGGTGTATGAATCCTAATTATAAGGCGTATGGTTCCTAAATACACACACACATACATATATATATATATATATATATATATGCAAAAAAAAATCACTTAAACACCTTAACCAAGATTAAAAAATGAGTGTAACGTGTCTCAGTTACAGAAATCAAAGAAAATGAAAACCATGGAATATGAATAAACTTAAACAAAGAATAACCATAAAAGATTTATAACACAAGTAACACTTTAATGTATATATTCACAAGTTTATACAGTAAATGAAACTATGGTCTAATGATTATCTTGAGCGTCTACCTCTAAGAAAATACAATATAACCCAATCATCTAAAGTAACTATTGACATAATGTAAACAGATCTAACGGCTGTATTAAGCTAGGAGTGTACACAAGTTAATATATGCAGGAAATAACTCTAAAAAATTAAAAACCTAATTGATGTTCTTGTCGTCTTCTTTGTTATAGGTTGCAGTCGCCAGAATTTTAAAATGGTCACATATATGATATATGTTGGTGCGAAAACCCTAATTTAGAAATTAATTAAGGCTGGTGCAAAAACTCCGCTAGCCGTTGCAGCAGGAGCCGTTACAAATTCGATCAAATTAATTGTTACAATTGTAGGTTTTAAGAGTTAATTTTTTTTTTCTCGGTTTGTTATTTTGTCCCTTAACATGTTGTGCGTAAAAGGTTGCACTTAGGGTGGACGTGGCACCCTATGATACTTAATCTACCCACATCAAAAAAAGGCAAAGTACCCTAGAACCACCAAATTACTGACGACACTTTAGAGTATTTTGCCTAAATGATTTTTTTAATATTTTTTTATTTAATAAACACACATATAACATTATTATTATTATTATTATTATTATTATTATTATTATTATTATTATTATTATTATTATTATTATTATTATTATCTATCCTAAAAAGGAATATCGGTGGGTTTCCCCATCGACAATACCGACCCTCAAGTTTACCATTTGTCATTTTTAACCCCATTATTTGTAAAACAATATTTTTTACGTAATCCAACCATCTACCTTTGCCATTTGTCATATTTGCCATTTGTCATTTTTTAGCCCATTTACTTGAAAAAAAAAACTACTTTTTTTTACATATGAAATTTTATATGTATCGGTATAGATACATGTTCGTTTACGTCTCAACTTAAACTTTTTTTTCCTTTTGCAAAATTCCGAGTTACTATATTTTTACGTGCAGATTTTTATATACATTAGTATAAATACGAGTTGGTCTACATTTCGACTTAATTTTTTTTTTTTCATTTTGGAAAATTTTGAGTTTACACATTTTCATAATTTTACTTAAATACTATCTTTTATGTATGAAATTTTATATATGTATCAGTATAAATATGAGTTGGTCTACGTTTCAACTTAAACTTTTTTTCTTTCGTTTTCGTACTTATTTTATGTGCGCTTCCAATTAGTCCACGTTTCGACGTACCTTTTGTTCTGAACCGAGTTAAAGCATTGTGTTCTACACTTTTTAGTAAGTGTCTTTTACGCATTGTGTTTTACGAATTGTGTGTAGCGTATTATGTCTTACGCATTGTGTTTTACACTTCGTGTGTTACTACGTGGTTCAACCCGCCTCGCGCCGCTGCAACGCACAACGGGAAAATATTAGTTACATAATTAAACTAAAAAACACAATTAAACTAAAATAAACACTAAAAATACAATTAAACTAAAAAACACACAATTAAACAAAAAATAGGGGCGTTCAGAAAAACCAAAAACCAAATAAAAACCGTAAACCGAACCGTAACCATAACCGAAAAAACCAACCCGAACAATGAATTTGGTGTTTGGTATGGTTTTTGTGACACCCCGCATTTTCAGGTTAATACTTTCACTGAACTCTAGTTAACTTACATGATACATTTTAGTTAACTTACGTTGTGCATGGGTAGATACTTAACTAGGGGTAGTTAAGTAGGCCTAACACATGTTAGAGGTTATTAACATATGTGTTAAATAGGATAAGTATTGTTTAACACACACATGAGTCCTGTATCCCGAACGTTGGTGAATAATAAACTTATGTGAAAACCATACGTGATTATGTGAACCTAAACCGAACACGTTAATAAAAATCATTAAAAGTGGAGCATGAGGTTGATTAGGGTCTTAACGCATGGGGTTACACTTGTTACGGTCCGAAATAACGAAAACGTCGATGGATAACGCGTCGGGAGGCGAAACAAAGCAAAAGCGCGCGCCTCGGACCTGTGAGCGGCCGCTCACAGGCTCCGAGCGGCCGCTCGAACATCCCTGACGGGTCTAAACCGCCTCAAACTCATATTTAAGCATCCTAAACCCCCATGCAACCCCCATACTCAACCCTAATCGCCCCCTTACTGCCCCACACGAATATTTCACTCCAAAAACTCCTGCTAAGGCTCAAGATCATCAATTGGGAGGCTCCAAGGCGCGCGATTGATTGATTTGAAGAGCTAAGGGTATAACTTATGATTTCTTACGCTTTTACCTTATGTTTTTACTATAAAAATCATATAACAAGTTTGTCCAGGTCTGAAAGTATTTTATAAAAGTTAAAACATGATGATTACGAAGATTAAAAGGGTCAACCACATTGTTACATAATGAATGTTATATGTTTTGCATGATTATGCATGTTCTTGATGTTTTAGACTTCTAGGGTTTGTGAATAATGATGGTTGTGATGTATAATTAGGGTTTTGATCAGATGTGGTTCTTACTAAAGTTGTATGATGATTATTAGGTGTTATTGATTGGTAATATGCAACTAGGGTTTGATATAATTGATAATATTGCATGATTAGAATCTGGACAGATTCTGAATGTCGACTTGTAGGGTCTGTTTCGTGGCTTGAAAATAATTGGTTTGATCGATTCTTTGCATGATTGTAATGTACAAGGTCTTAGCTTTTCATAATGGGCAAAACCATCGAATTTGGACGTCGTTTGAGTCGTTTTTGGAATTTTAATTGATTAGGGGTCATATCAGATTTTCGGATTTGTAAATTGGGCTAACTTTAAATGGTCATAACTTGATATTTACTAGGAGTTAGGTTATGAAATGTTTACAGTAGGTCAATACTGGAAAAATAGAGCTTTTCCAAGTGGATTCATCTCGTTTGGATGAATACACAATTTTTAAGAATTTTCCTACTAAACTGACATGTTGAGGAAATTTTCTGAACACTGCTGTGTTGTACGAATATTTATAATTTTTATGTTTGGAATTAAGACAAAACAAAAATAGGTATTGTTGAGTGAATCCCAAATAAAATTCAGTAAAAATTTGGGACTCTAATTCATTCGTTAAGTATTTTAAATAAATTGTTTTTCACAGCGCACAATCTGTCCTAAAAACACAGACTGTGTACGGGGTCTTTAAGTGGCTATTTGGAGTTCTATGTGGTGTGTAATTGACATGTACTTGTGTGAAAACTTGTATGAGATGTGTTTGATGCGTTAAACTTATAATAGTCACCACGATCACCAACGGGATACGTAGGACATACTTGTGCATGTAGAGTCACTAGGTGTCACTACACGATTTTGAAACTTTTAAGAATCGAATAAACGTGCTATGTGGTATATTGGTTATGCAAGTGTACTCACATAGTGACACATATAATAGGGAGTCGGTAGCGAGTCTCTATCACGTTGAAGTTTGGATATTCTTGCTTGCAACCTAAGGTGAGTTTCACTACTCTTTTCTCAAAAGCATGCGTCTCGGGTTGAGACAACTTACTTAACGTTTCTAGTCCGGTTTGGGACTACTTTTTCACATCCCGGGTTTTGGGGTGCATGGTTCACGTGGTGAATCTATTTTTACTAATTCATATATATGTCCTTGATGAACTAAACCAAACACATCTTTTAAGTCCTTCAAAATACCGAATCAATTGCCGGTTGGGCAAGCGGGTTAATTAGTTGATAGCGCTATTAGGTCTAACAAACCTCACATCGTGCTGGGAGCACGGATGTGAACTATTAGCTTCAAACATAATCATTGTCGATGGACAATGATGCAAGGCATCCTTATCCCGGTTATGGGAACTTGTTCATTAGTAGTTCGGTATTCGCCGGTTTTAGTTATCATGAGTGGGCTAGCTACCCCTGACATTTGAATTAGCTATTGTTTACAGGGTCTGAGAGACCAACGCTGTACACTTGACTTTTGGGGTTTTGAGAACCTACACTTTTATTTACATCGCTTACTTATATTGTGAACTCACAAGCTTTATGTTGACACACGATTTACATGCTTTTGCAGGTAGTTAGCTTCCGGTGCCAGGATTAGAAAGCACCGTACACTTCACTGCATTTGGGCTCTCGGGCATACACATAAATTATATATTATGCTTTCGTATGGTTTTAATTTGGGCGCATTGTTTTGCGCATAGTTTTTAAAAAGGTTTAAATTTGGTTTACGCTTCCGCAGCTTAACTAAACTTGGTTTTCGAAAACGAACTAAATGGTTTGGGCATTTAGAGTTCGTTCCTGTGACTTATGGCTATGGGATCCTGGTTTGTCATGCGCCTCGCGGTATAAACCCCGCAGTGGAAATTTGAGGGTGTGACAGATTGGTATCAGAGCCATTGGTTATAGTGAACTAGGACTGCATGTTGAGTCTAGTCTATAATCATCATAGCATAAGTACACTCACAACTTAAGTGCACAACTAGCTATTAGCTACATATATCTACAACATATGATTTCGGGAGATATGTTATCTCCTAGTTCTAGACTTAATTCTTAACACGTCAATGGTGGGAACCTAGGGTTACACCAGGTGGCGCATTACTGGGAGTAATATCCTAACTAACCTCATGGACGAGGAGACAACAATAGTACAAGGGAGGGAGCCCTTGCGAGCGTTATGGCGCACGTACACAGGAAGCTGCACGATGCGCATGACGTGGTACCATTAAATCAACTATGAAGGAATTCGAATGCTGAGACTTATCTTTTGTCACTTAGCAAGGAGACAATTAGTTTCTGTTCCTTGCTACTTGATCTTTCTTACTCCCATTCGAAACTCAGACGGTACTGGGTTACGCATATAGAACTTATTTCTTACTTTAGTACCTTACGCCTAGTATGAGCGGGCGGACGTATGACTGCATATCCCTGTTACTCATAAGTATATGGTAGATTCATGGGAACACATTAGATCGGGACTTGTTACACACACTCTTGGGGAGTTACGTAAAGCCTGCGATGTAATGCAACATCACAAGGGAGGATGAAACCTACTAATGGCTGATAGCCACGATTGGAGGAACGAGTGGTACAACTTACCACTAAACTGGTTCACATAGGACTAGAGAAGGAGATTGTACGTGATGAGAACCATATAACACTGACATCGCAAAAGAGGAAGGATAAGAGATGAAAGGGGAACCTGAGCAGGACGAGCACACGGAAAGTGAGGATGAAGGCTCTACTATCTAGACAAAGCATGGCGACGATTGGCTCTTACCTTTTCTTACCTATCTTTTCTTTCATTTCCCTTGTTAACTTAGATAAGACTGAGTTTTTATGACCAACGATAGGGTGGTTGAGGCCCTCGCATCTTTCCAAGCTAGTAAAGATCTATTTTGCTAAATCATTCTTTTCCCCTGACTTCCACATTTGAACTTTCTTATACCTTGAACGTACATCGTATTTTCAAGCCTTTTATTGGTTGTAAACCTCGATAACTCCAACGGAACTGAAGGAGACCGTCTGGTTGCTTCGATAGCATAAGTCTTTGCCATGTGCATTTGTCCCAGGCAGGATGGAGTAATGTACACTACATGCACACTCGATGAGTTACAGATACCTGGAAGGAGAACGTAACACCCTGTGGTGAAATCTAGAAACTTTGTTATATAAAGACGGATGGGTCTGAGATCGACGCCTACACTACCAAGCTATAGGAGATAGCCACTATAGGCTCAAATCTATTTAACCTACCTTACAAATGGATCGAACTTTATACCGAAAGGGTGGGCCCCTCAGATACGTGGCTTGGCCACTGCAGCTCACCTACAAATCTTTCACTTGACTCGCAGACTCACAGATGAGACTGCTGATCATGGTACCTTTCTGAAGCATGGTGCTTCATTTTCTACTGTTGGTGATAGCAAGAGAACGTGGGATAGTGTGAAGTATAAGTCCTGCAACAACAACTACCACAACGGGAACAACAACAATGGGGTTCGTGGGAAAGCATTCGTGATTGGCATTAGGGAAGCTAGGACTGATAACAAGGTCGTGACGGATACGACACTCTTATGATACTGGTACGGACTATAGTTTTGTGTCATCAAAACTTAACAAACAACTAGGGATGGTTCCTACTTTTCTTAATACCCCGTACAACATGGAGTTAGCTGATGGAAAGCCTGTTGAGGTAACCCATATTCATCGTGACTGTAAGCTCGAGTTGGATGGGCAATCGTTTGCCATCAACATTCTACCTATCACCCTTGGAAGCTTTGATCTCGGGGTTGGCATGGACTGGTTGTCCAAGCAACACGCTGAAATTCTCTGTCAGGAGAAGATTGTTCGTATCCCTCTCCCTAGTGGAGAATTCTTATCTGTCCAGGGTGATCCTGGTGGTGCCATGATGGGCATCATCTCTTTCCTGAAAGCCTAGAGGTGTATTCGGAAGGGCTACCCAGCCATATTGGCTAACATTTCTGATACTCGAGCTGAAGATGAAACAAAAATTGAGGACATCCCTGTAGTTCAGGATTTTCCAGATGTCTTCCCAGAGGAATTACCCGGACTTCCACCTGTTCGACAAGTGGAATTTCAAATTGACCGTGCACCAAGAGCCGCCCCAGTTGCGCGTGCACCATACCGCCTTGCACCAGTCGAACTTCAAGAACTATCCACCCAACTCCAAGAGCTATTGGACAGGGGTTTCATTAGACCTCGTTCTTCACCTTAGGGAACTCCAGTCTTATTTGGTAAGAAAAAGGATGGGAGTTTCCGTATGTGTATCGATTACCGGGAATTGAACCCTTTACCTCGTATTGATGATTTATTCAACCAGCTCCAGGGGTCGAGTTTCTATTCCAAGATTGACTTGAGGTCGGGGTATCACCAACTGAGAGTCCGAGAGGAGGATGTGCCAAAGACAGCCTTTCGAACTCGTTATGGGCACTATGAATTTTTGGTAATGCCCTTCGGGCTGACCAATGCACCAGCTGTGTTCATGGACCTCATGAACCGTGTGTGCAAACCCTATCTAGACAAATTTGTCATAGTGTTCATAGACGACATTCTGATCTATTCCAAGAGTAGGGGAGAGCACGAGCAACACCTACGACTGATCTTGGAACTTCTGAAAAGTGAACAGTTATATGCAAAATTCTCCAAGTGCGACTTCTGGATTCGTGAGGTCCAATTCTTGGGTCATGTGGTGAACGAGGCAGGAATACAGGTCGATCCCGCTAAGATTGATGCGATTAAAAGATGGGAGGCCCCTAAGACTCCCACGGAGGTCCGACAATTCCTTGGCCTTGCAGGTTATTATCGCAGATTCATTCAGGGATTCTCAAAAATCGCTCAACCCCTCACTGCTTTGAAACAGAAGGGGATTACCTACAAGTGGGGAGATGCCCAAGAACCTGCTTTTCTGTTACTAAAGACTAAACTTTGCAGTGCTCCAATATTATCACTACCTGAGGGTACGGAGGACTTTGTGGTGTACTGTGATGCATCTATCCAAGGTCTAGGGTGTGTTTTAATGTAACGCGAAAAGGTGATCACATATGCTTCACGACAACTAAAAGTTCATGAGAAAAATTACCCTACTCCCGACTTGGAACTGGGAGCGGAGGTCTTCGCTCTCAAAATTTGGAGGCACTACCTCTACGGGACAGAGTGCACGATTTTCACAGATCATAAAAGTCTCCAGCATATATTCGACCAGAGGGTGCTAAGCATACGACAACGCCGATGGGTCGAACTCCTGAATGGTTATGACTGTGCCATCAAGTAACATTCAGGGAAGGCTAATGTAGTAGCAGATGCCCTGAGTCGTAAGGAAACAAAACCCAAACGAGTGCGAGCCTTGCAACTTACCCTACAATCTAATCTTCATGTTAAGATACGTAAAGCCCAGGGCGTGGCTTTGAAAGGGAAAACATCGGGCTTGAAACCTTGCACGGTGCTGATAAGCACCTGGAATGGAGGACATAGGGTCTTCAGCACTTCATGAATCAAGTCTGGATTCCACGTGTTGGAGATCTCAGACAACTAGTGCTCGATGGGGCACCCACCCCTCGTTATTCGGTACATCCTAGTTCGGATAAAATGTACCGAGATCTCAAACTCTTTACTGGTGACCAAACATGAAAGCTGAGAAAGTCACTTATGTTAGTAAGTGCTTAACGTGTGCCAAGGTTAGGATTGAATATCAGAAACCTTCGGGCCCACTTCAGCAACCGGAAAATCCCATGTGGAGATGGGATGGTATTTCCATGGACTTTATCACCAAACTTCCTAAAACGCCCAGCGGGCACGATATGATTTGGGTCATTATTGACCGTTTGACCAAATCAGCGCATTTCATGGCAATTAGAGAGGCGGACATGTTGGAACGTCTAGCCGCTTTTGTATTACGAAAATTGTCTCTAGGCATGGGATGCCTACTTCTATCATATCGGATCACGACG
This sequence comes from Ambrosia trifida, assembly GCA_028751855.1. NCBI lineage: Eukaryota > Viridiplantae > Streptophyta > Magnoliopsida > Asterales > Asteraceae > Ambrosia > Ambrosia trifida. Next base: position 12,810,327 of record CM054130.1, on the reverse strand, counting down.
CGCGATCTACTTCCCATTTTTGGGAAACTCTCCAAAATGCTTTGGGAACTCATTTGGACATGAGCGCAGCCTATCACTCCCAGACGGATGGATAGAGTGAACGTACCATCCAAACACTAGAAGATCTACTGCGAGCGTGCGTGGTGGACTTTGGAAACAGTTGGGACAAGCACTTGCCTTTGATTGAATTCTCTTATAACAATAGTTATGACACTTCGATCCAGTGTGCACTTTTTGAGGCACTTTATGAACGGGATTGCAAATCCCCCATATGTTGGACTGAAGTTGGGGATAGCCAACTGACAGGTTCCGAACTTGTGCACCAAACTTCTGAGAAGATAGTGCAATCAGAAAACGGATGGCTGCTACTCTTGAGCGACAGAAAAGCTACGCTGATAAGCGTAGGAAACTTTTAGAGCTCCGGAATGGGAACAAGGTACTATTAAAGGTGTCACCTTGAAAGGGTGTGACACGCTTTGGAAAACGGGGGAAGATGAACCCGTGAAACGTTGGACCATTCGAGATGGTTGATGGGATTGGTCTGGTAGCTTACAGGTTAAACCTGCTTAACAAACTTGGTAGGATACACGATGTATCCCACATATCGTACCGAATCTATAGAAATGCCTGTTGGATACAACACTGATGGTGCCACTGGAGGAGATCCAGGTGGACGATCGGCTACGGTTCATGGAAGAACCAGTGGAGATTCTTGAGCGGGGCGTCAAGAAACTCAAACAGAACACTATACCTATTATTAACGTACAACGGAATTCCCGTCTAGGACCGAAATACACGTGGGAACGCATGGATCAAATACGGCTTAAATACCCACACCTCTTTTCTAAACCTGAACCTGAACATCGATCGAACGCTAAACAAAAAGCAGCTCTTTCAAAGTGAATTTCGGGGCGAAATTCCTTTCAACTTGGGGATGATGTGACATCCGGGAACCAAGCACACATTTTTATAGCTGGCTTTATTGTTTACTTGCTGAATTTCGGGACGAAATTCTTTTCAACTTGGGGATGATGTGACACCCCGCATTTTCAGGTTAATACTTTCACTGAACTCTAGTTAACTTACATGATACATTTTAGTTAACTTACGTTGTGCATGGGTAGATACTTAACTAGGGGTAGTTAAGTAGGCCTAACACATGTTAGAGGTTATTAACATATGTGTTAAATAGGATAAGTATTGTTTAACACACACATGAGTCCTGTATCCCGAACGTTGGTGAATAATAAACTTATGTGAAAACCATACGTGATTATGTGAACCTAAACCGAACACGTTAATAAAAATCATTAAAAGTGGAGCATGAGGTTGATTAGGGTCTTAACGCATGGGGTTACACTTGTTACGGTCCGAAATAACGAAAACGTCGATGGATAACGCGTCGGGAGGCGAAACAAAGCAAAAGCGCGCGCCTCGGACCTGTGAGCGGCCGCTCACAGGCTCCGAGCGGCCGCTCGAACATCCCTGACGGGTCTAAACCGCCTCAAACTCATATTTAAGCATCCTAAACCCCCATGCAACCCCCATACTCAACCCTAATCGCCCCTTTACTGCCCCACACGAATATTTCACTCCAAAAACTCCTGCTAAGGCTCAAGATCATCAATTGGGAGGCTCCAAGGCGCGCGATTGATTGATTTGAAGAGCTAAGGGTATAACTTATGATTTCTTACGCTTTTACCTTATGTTTTTACTATAAAAATCATATAACAAGTTTGTCCAGGTCTGAAAGTATTTTATAAAAGTTAAAACATGATGATTACGAAGATTAAAAGGGTCAACCACATTGTTACATAATGAATGTTATATGTTTTGCATGATTATGCATGTTCTTGATGTTTTAGACTTCTAGGGTTTGTGAATAATGATGGTTGTGATGTATAATTAGGGTTTTGATCAGATGTGGTTCTTACTAAAGTTGTATGATGATTATTAGGTGTTATTGATTGGTAATATGCAACTAGGGTTTGATATAATTGATAATATTGCATGATTAGAATCTGGACAGATTCTGAATGTCGACTTGTAGGGTCTGTTTCGTGGCTTGAAAATAATTGGTTTGATCGATTCTTTGCATGATTGTAATGTACAAGGTCTTAGCTTTTCATAATGGGCAAAACCATCGAATTTGGACGTCGTTTGAGTCGTTTTTGGAATTTTAATTGATTAGGGGTCATATCAGATTTTCGGATTTGTAAATTGGGCTAACTTTAAATGGTCATAACTTGAGATTTACTAGGAGTTAGGTTATGAAAATTTTACAGTAGGTCAATACTGGAAAAATAGAGCTTTTCCAAGTGGATTCATCTCGTTTGGATGAATACACAATTTTTAAGAATTTTCCTACTAAACTGACCTGTTGAGGAAATTTTCTGAACACTGCTGTGTTGTACGAATATTTATAATTTTTATGTTTGGAATTAAGACAAAACAAAAATAGGTATTGTTGAGTGAATCCCAAATAAAATTCAGTAAAAATTTGGGACTCTAATTCATTCGTTAAGTATTTTAAATAAATTGTTTTTCACAGCGCACAATCTGTCCTAAAAACACAGACTGTGTACGGGGTCTTTAAGTGGCTATTTGGAGTTCTATGTGGTGTGTAATTGACATGTACTTGTGTGAAAACTTGTATGAGATGTGTTTGATGCGTTAAACTTATAATAGTCACCACGATCACCAACGGGATACGTAGGACATACTTGTGCATGTAGAGTCACTAGGTGTCACTACACGATTTTGAAACTTTTAAGAATCGAATAAACGTGCTATGTGGTATATTGGTTATGCAAGTGTACTCACATAGTGACACATATAATAGGGAGTCGGTAGCGAGTCTCTATCACGTTGAAGTTTGGATATTCTTGCTTGCAACCTAAGGTGAGTTTCACTACTCTTTTCTCAAAAGCATGCGTCTCGGGTTGAGACAACTTACTTAACGTTTCTAGTCCGGTTTGGGACTACTTTTTCACATCCCGGGTTTTGGGGTGCATGGTTCACGTGGTGAATCTATTTTTACTAATTCATATATATGTCCTTGATGAACTAAACCAAACACATCTTTTAAGTCCTTCAAAATACCGAATCAATTGCCGGTTGGGCAAGCGGGTTAATTAGTTGATAGCGCTATTAGGTCTAACAAACCTCACATCGTGCTGGGAGCACGGATGTGAACTATTAGCTTCAAACATAATCATTGTCGATGGACAATGATGCAAGGCATCCTTATCCCGGTTATGGGAACTTGTTCATTAGTAGTTCGGTATTCGCCGGTTTTAGTTATCATGAGTGGGCTAGCTACCCCTGACATTTGAATTAGCTATTGTTTACAGGGTCTGAGAGACCAACGCTGTACACTTGACTTTTGGGGTTTTGAGAACCTACACTTTTATTTACATCGCTTACTTATATTGTGAACTCACCAGCTTTATGTTGACACACGATTTACATGCTTTTGCAGGTAGTTAGCTTCCGGTGCCAGGATTAGAAAGCACCGTACACTTCACTGCATTTGGGCTCTCGGGCATACACATAAATTATATATTATGCTTTCGTATGGTTTTAATTTGGGCGCATTGTTTTGCGCATAGTTTTTAAAAAGGTTTAAATTTGGTTTACGCTTCCGCAGCTTAACTAAACTTGGTTTTCGAAAACGAACTAAATGGTTTGGGCATTTAGAGTTCGTTCCTGTGACTTATGGCTATGGGATCCTGGTTTGTCATGCGCCTCGCGGTATAAACCCCGCAGTGGAAATTTGAGGGTGTGACAGTTTTTAGTTCTACATTTTTTTAATTTGGTTTATTCGGATAACCGAATAAACCGGTAAACTAATTAATTATTAAATAAAAATAATAATATTTAATAATCCATATATATAGATGAGAAAGTTATTCTTAAAGCTGAATTGAAAAATATCAGTTCATAGAGTTAATTTGACGACTGATACATGGACGTTATTTTTGCAAAAAAATCAATTATATTTGTCTCTATGCATATTATATTGATCAAAATTGGATTTACAAAAAAGGTAATAAACTTCTAAAAAGACAGTGAATACGAATGATTCAAGTAGCCAAACTTTTAGTTTGTTTGGCATTATTGATGATACATTTCTAATTTATATGATGTTTGTGTTTGTGTGTAAGACTATTTTTCGGATTTGTTTTTTTTTTTTTTTTTTTTTTTTTTTTTTTGTATTTTGCTTTTAAACTTTCTTTTGTTTGATTTTTTGGTTTATATTAATTGCTAACTTGCTATTCGAATTTCGGAACACAAAGGTATATAAGTTAGAGAAAAAAACTTCGGTTCAATTCAGATGAATTTGGTTGAAATTGGTTTGTTTGGTTTTAAACCGAAACCAAACCGGTACGTCTCTCACTTCGGTGTACGCAGTCACCAAAGCTACCTCCTCCTCCTCGGACCAACAAACCATGTTATGTATTCGGTGACGGTGAAGCTCGGTGAGTTTGGGGACGGTGTGAGCTAGGTGGGGTTTGTGATTGAAAAGGGAAGTAGGTATGTAATTATATAGAGAATTGGGTAAAAAAAATTATTAAATTCAACCGTTACTCATGATCAACAAGTCAGAATGGTCAAAAAATTTACCCAACCGTTACAGCTCGGTTACTTTTTACCGATTTGTAAAGTTTTTGACCGTTGCCGATAAGGTGGCGACGGTTTTACCGAACAACAACGTTTGTCGAATAAGGGTAACCGAAGAGTCCACCGTCTCCCTTAGCGGTTGATATTCTATCCAACCTACCTCTTCTGTTATAGAACAAGTCCCCAAACCTTTTTTAAAATATTCAAATCTAATTATATTTGTTGGAGTACATTTTTTTTAACGGTGACTTTCTTATGAGTGATTCATTGTCACGATGTCGATCGAAGTCGTCACCCTTCCAAGGCTTGCCGAACTCCCTGTTCCATCGGATCCGGGCCGGCTTGTCAACCTTGGTGGGATTCCCTCGAAAATCGTACTGCCTCCACACGAGTTGCCTCACTGAAGTAACAGTCGAATGAAAGCCAGGGTAACGCTCAGGATCGAACCCCCCTTGATGGGTTTGTCACCATCATTACGCACTATTATCTCACTGTTTGATGTAAATGGGAATTAAACCTGAGTCTCCTAAAAATAACTTAATTCTTTCCGGCACCTGAAATCATTGGCTTGTTGGAGTACATTTACTTATTAAAAAAAAGCACCAAGTTTTTTTCCTTCCTGTTACCCTGTACAAAATATGTATAACTTTGATGAGATATTTTATTTAGCATATAGGCTTAAACCAAATAAAACATCTTCACGCATTTATTAAGAATCAAATAGGTGATGCTCGTTCTTAAATTTAAATTAAACAAAAAACAAAGATGTTTGAGGTTGAAAACAAGTTTGAGCAAGGTTTGATGTACGCCACATTCTAAAATATTGGACCATAGATATTTGGTGGTGGTAGGCATTGTCTTCATAGTTTGTGTTCTCATTTGATTTTGTGTACAATTTGATTTTGCATTCTCATTTTAATATTTTATTTAGGCTTTTCTTTTGTCATTACCTTGGATTTGTTTTTGATAATTGATAGTTTTATACAGATATTTTATTAATTTCATGTTTCTTTCAAATAAAAATTTCTTCCGAAACACCAGCCTCATCATCCATTTAATTTGTACTAGCAAGGTGTCAGCACGATGCGACAGTAAACACATGCACTTCTAAAGGTGTGCATGGTTCGGTTCAGTGAATTAAAGTGTAATTATTGTTTGAAAAACTAATTTACCCTTATTTTAAAGTTGTATATTATGCATTAAACTAAAAAAATAATCATATTAATTAAGTAATTTATTTTATTGAAGTTTAAAGATAAAATTGCATAAATTAAATAGATTTATTGTTATAAACATTTCTGTTATCACATTTTATTTATTTTATACCAAAATAATTGAACTTCAATAATTTTTTGGAAGCCGCATGCAAGAAGAACACAATTTGATTTTGTAGTCTCATTTTATTTTGTGATATCATTATCATAACTTGTATCCTCTTACATTTCATGCCGTATCTCACATAAAAAAATCAATTGTGTCCCTACCTATTGTTCAATGCTTATGTGTCACATGTTGTTCTATAAAAAAAAATATTATAATTAAATCATTATAGTTATAGAACCTATTGTTCAATGCTTAGGTGTCACATGTTGTTCTATAATTAAATCATGGGAAAATGGTCAAAATAGCCTGTTGACCGTCTGTTTTGCAAAAATAACCCTCTCCCCCCTCTTTGGAGAGACGGGACACGGCTCCCAACGAGCCTGAACCGTCTCTTGAGAGGGTTCCCATTCCAGCCAACAGAGAACCGCCACGCGTCGTTGTTGATCCCGAGACAGACCTGAGACGTGAAACAGACCTGAGACGTCTCCGGTGAAGAAAAAAAACTGAGGATAATGAAACTTCGTCGGAGAAGATGAAGGGAGAAGATGAAGGACTCACCGGAGAAGACGAAGAACTCACCGGTGCTTCACCGGAGACGTCTCCGGTATAGAACAGATCAAGAATCAAGATTCATTCATCGGTCACTCAAGATTCATTCGTCTGAAACGTCGTCACCGAGACGTCTTCACCGGATGTAATAATAATATTATTATTTCTCCGGCGACTAAACCCTCTACCCACCACCCTCCTCTTTCTTCATCTAAAATTAAAGAAAATGTCACCGTCACCGTCAGACTTCGTCCCCTCAAGTATATTACTTTCTTCACTCTTCAACTATATTTTTATTTTTATTATTATTATTATTATTTTCATATATATATATACTATGATCTGTTGACAGTTCAAGGGAAATTGGTAAAGGGGATGAGCTGGCATGGTTTGCTGATGGAGATTATTCCATTCAGAATGAGTTTAATCCTGCTTTTGCTTATGGGTTTGGGATAAAATGAGTAGAGGCGGAGAGAGGAGACAAGAGAGAAGGAGAGAGGAGAGAGAGTGCCAGGGGTAATTATTAGAGAGAGGAAAAGAGAAGGAGAGAGAGAGAGAGTGAGTGGGTGATGAGGTGGCGGTAAGTTATTGGTTGGAGTGGGAGACGTCTCGGGAGACGTCTGAGAGGTCTTTGGAAGGTGTGACCCCTCTTTAGGAGACGGGTCAAATGGCTATTTGAGCAAATCACTCGGTCAACGGGCTATTTTGGTCATTTTCCCTTAAATCATTATAGTTATAGAACCTATTGTTCAATGCTTATGCGTCACATGTTGTTCTATAAAAAAAATTATTAATAATTAAATTATTATAGTTATAGAACCTATTGTTCAATGCTTATGCGTCACATCACATGTTGTTCTATAAAAAAATTATTAATAATTAAATTATTATAGTTATAGTTTAGCAGTCACGAGCTCGTTGCCCTCCCTACCCTTTATTATATGTTTTTTTAGTACACTATATTTGAGAACTAATTGTATATTTTATATTCATGTAATATAGAATAAATGTTTAAAAAATTAAATATAATATTATGAAATTTTGAATATAAGAGGCACTCATTTGAGGACCAAACAGTAAAAAGTTGATTATGCACATGGATTTTTTCAGTTGTGTGATATAGTAACCGTCTACCCATTATTTTATTAAATCATCAATGTACTAACTATTTAAAATTATTTTATGTGGTTCTCGTAGTTTTTAACATAAACAAACATGTTACATTTTCAAATGTTGTGAACAACATAAAACACCACTTGTAACTTATAAATGATACGCAGAGTGCCGAGTATATTAAATTGAGCGAACCAATAAATGTAATTCCAAAAAACTTATAATTTATATGCAAATGATAAATAAATCCAATACAATGAAACACAAATACTAACCCAATCAATTGAAGGTTGCTTTCGTGTTAACAAGTTGCTAACACTCCATAGCAACACAACCCGCAAACTTTATTCGACGCTACAAATTGGCACCAAGGTGGCGGCTCGTGGCACTAGTCTTACCATACCCAAAAGCCGCTTTCCACCCCAATGACAATGAATTTAAACCGAAATTTTAAGCACATTTGTATGGGGGGTCGACATGCCAACGAACATTGGCCTAAACAACCTCCTCAACATATGTTATGTACATAAATAAATAAATACCACAACTATTGAATAATGTTTACTGACTGCTGCAGAACTCAAGAAACCCCATGAATTCATGATTCTGAATCATCCTTATGCTTTGCTCGATACCAATGACCCCTGCGCGTATGTGTACAAGAGCATAAGCACAATGTACAAGTTGATATAACAAGGATTTAGTAACTTACCCATTGTAAGAGCACTGGCAAAGATGACAGCAGAAAGAATGAAGACAATGATTGAAGCCCTTTTTAGAAATACTATTAGTTTTCTAACAAAGAATTGACCCCAGAAACCGGCCATAACCGATACTGCCATTAGGTATAATGCTGCAAGAATGAAACAAATATTTACATCAGTTGTATTCGCGTGTTACGTTTCTTGTAAAAAAAGTTGATTACTTTGAGATGTGCGCGAAAAGTGACAATTTGATGCATTTACTTGTAAACACGTTAGTTTGTGTTATATATATGTGCGTGTGTATTCAAGTCGAGTGAACTTTTAAGCATGTGTGTATATCAGTATATTGGAGGCCGTACTTTCATTCCAAGAATTTCTTTGATACCAACTGACAAAAGACTTCCTTTTAAGTTACAGAGAAGAATATTCTCAGTTGTTTTGCAATGACCATAAACAAGAGTCAAGACAATCACTGTCAAGAGTTGGTTTGTTTTCAAAGAACCAGTTTTTACTCATGATCAATTATGTGTGTCATTATCAAAAGTTACAAGAAAAGATGACCTAAAAGTTGTTATATTAGATAGTAACGAAAATCTTTCAAATACAACATCAAATGTTGTAAACAAAGAAGTATTCAGAAATTTGTAAACAACAGGTTCAGCCCAGGCTTAACACCCTGAGTCCCTGTGGTTTCGTTTTCTAACAGTTTACGTCCCTCCTTCTAACGTCCGTCTATCTGCCGTTACATCACCCTCACGTGCATCTCATGTGAGGGGTATTATAGTCATTTCAACTTGTAAATGAAGGGCATTTTGGTCGTTTCAACTCCCTGGAGGGGGTATTTTGGTCATTTCAACTCGTAAACGAAGGGTAATTTGGTCATTTCCATCCCTTGATTAATTAAACTAGTTTAATTACAAAATAAAACCCTCAAATGAGTTGAACATGGCCCAAAATGAATTTAAACATGTGGAAAAATTTTAATAATTTTTATCAACATTGTTTTCATAAGTTTTTTCTTTTATTTAACAAAATAAATATTAATAAAATTCAGGAAAAAAACCAAAGGAATGGTGTTAATTCAACCCAACCCGATTTGACTCCTATTATTAGCATACATATTTTTACTTGAATAAAATTTGACCAATTACCCAACCCGACCATTACTAGACCGAATTGCCAGCTTTAGAAAGGAACATACCATAAGGGATAGGGAACCTCTTGAGTAGATAAAACTCAACCACAGATAAGGATGAAGAGAACATCATCACAAATGTTGCTGTCGCGCTCGCAACCTATCAAAAAAAAGAGTTCCAAAAAAATAAAACACCATTTTCTCGATAAAAAAAGTCACAAAAATGTACAATGTACAATGTTAACGTCTATCGTTTATAAATATGTGTACCTGTGGTATGACACCGATCTCAAGTAAAAGAGGGCCGAGAATAAAGCCGCCACCAGACCCCAAAAGACCGCCAACGGTGCCACCCAATATCCCACAAAGCGCGCAGAATATAAGGTTGGGCACTGTCCAGTTAATAGTGGCCTCACACACTGATTCAGTGTTACCTAGGCTTCTTCTCTTCTTGCTTTCTTTGTACAGCTTAACACATTCATATCCAAACACTGCTAGTGTAGCTGGGAACTGAAAAACATAGATGGGATTCATGCATTAGGTGTTTGTACGGTACAACAAGGTGATGCAAGACATTATGATAGTATGATATACCTGTGCAACTGTTAGTACCCAGTACCATGTGCTGCATACCACTAAATCATTCTGTACATTACACAAATAGACCAAAAAGTTAGGGAAATTTTCAAGAATATTACACATGTAATGCGCAACACCATGTCGCGTATAGATTCATGTATGCAATGCCATTTGTGTATAGAATGATAGATAGGTTTACGCGAGTAAAAGTAGACAAGTGACTTAATACTCGCATATCACGTGGCTACATTGCGGATCTAGGCCACAAAATCAGTAGTAACGTTTTTCATTTTTTTCATTTTAGTAGCAACGTTTTTCAAATTTCGTAAAAAAAAAAAACCAAATTTTCCACTACGCGCACGAAGTTGAGCCGCAACGTCCGCGACCCCTACTTAAGCCCTATGTCCGTCCCTGCTACATTGGCGCAACTCTCAAGGGGCGGGACCCCCCCCCCCCCCCCGAATTTTTGCTCAGAAGTTCCGAATATATAGTATTCGTATAGAAATTTTTGGGTATATATGGTTTCGCCCCCCCCCCCCCCCCCCCCAACTAGTGATTTCCGACCCCCGAGGTTTCGGGTCAAGCTTCGCCACTACGTGGCTACATACATTGTTCTGACCATAAAGACATAGCACATTCAGAAAAATAGTTCGTTTCGTGATATTATTTTAGTAAATTACTCATTTTTGTCGTCGAAAATTAATTTAAAAAAAAAAATCCTGATTAAACAACAAATGCTTGACTTGCCTTTATGACTTGAAGAACTAGAAATGCAGCCCATACAGCTACCAAGAGCAGAAGTTTCTTCCAGCGTAAATTAAATTTAAATATTTCCTGCAAATTTTTATACGAAAAAATGGTTAAAAATTATAAAAATTAAAATGTCAAGAAGCTCAAGCTGTCAATGGTCACCATTGGAGTTTTCTCTTCTCTTGGAAGCAAAGGCTCGTACGTATCGATTAAAACTGAAAGAGACAACAAATTATCAATACGCGTATTTGTAAACATTTATAAGCGCAGCGAATGAATAAAGAAGTCTTTTTGCAACTCACGCTCTCCTCGAGAATTGGCAAATGTTTCTCGTGGTTGTGCCATTTCTTTCTGCGTCATGACAACAACAACAACAACAACATTACAAAAGACACATAAGAGTGGGTATATAAATGTAATAATAATAATCTTAATTTTCGCGATCTAATCGCACCTTTAGTATAGTCTCTTCCTTCCACATTTCAATGCCCCTAAAGAAAGACCTTGATGAAGTCCCTGTGGTGATACATGACAGCAGTAAATAAGCATCTTTTACTGTCGGTTAAATATATAAAAATTAAGGAATCCATTTGACAACAAAAGGGTAACTTTGAATTGCCCATGACCAAAAGAATGTTGGCAATATCTTCTAGACAATGATGGTATAAACGACTGTAACTTAACGTCACAAAACAACGATGATTAAAGTTGAATCAATAAACAACTGCGCTGTCGCTTGAAGCGAGAGCTGCTTATATTAACTAACAATTTAAAAGTCATTAAAAAGTCTTGATGTCATAACTTGTAAGCTACTTGACCATAAAATATATGCAAAGTCACTGTCTTTTGAGTTACATTTAAGCCATAATGCACCTTAATACCTACAATTATTATCATCATAATTATATTATATTAAATCAATATTTGGGATCAAGATTTAATAACTTCATAAGAAAAGATCAAAGTCCTTGTAGCAAGATTCCAAGTGTTTGTGATTGGTTATTAAAATTTAAAACTAGTTATTCGTTTATTGTTTTTCCGATACAAAAATAAGCTATCTAACCGTGTTTGGGATATAATATCGCTTATCCAAACCGTTTATATGATTGTTTTTTTAGTGAAATAAGTTGTTTTGAATAAGCAGACTCGCTCACTTCAATTGGTATATCCCGAAAAGCTACAAAAATGTTTCCCAAATCAAGTTGTAATGCCCCTAAAGTTAACCTAATAATAGATTATAAACACCAATCAGTAAAAAACCAGAAATTGTGCATAAGACCATCCGTTGTGGGCCGCGAGCGAGCAGACACGAGCCACCGACTTCACTCTCAAGTAACCACATCGTCTGTGTTCACTTGACCCCGTTGTGGCTAGAGGTGAGCACCAGCGCGACTTGTGCACACTTTCTCCCGTTAACGCACGCGAGCACCATCGCGTGTGCTCGGGCCGGGGTCTTCACGTGTGCTCGCGCGCCAGGGCTGTTGTGGCTGGAGGTGAGCACCGGACTGAAAACTTGCTCGCGTCGGGGCTCGCTCGCGGTTCACAACGGACAGTCTAATTGAAATGAATAATGAATTACCTAAGAAGAGGATGATGATGAGAACAGTTATGAGCCAATAGGGGAAGACAACACTAAGAGCCACACCAAGTGTGATTCCAAGCATGAGCATAGGCTGAAACAAGAGTGCTAAATCATAATCCAAAATTGGTACTTCTCTGCATGGATGTGGTACTCTTAGATTGTACCAAAAAGATGAAGCTGATGCCCCCATTATCATACCTATATCACAATAACACCACACATATCATTCAATCAAATCAAATCAATTTTAGTTATAAATCACAAGTGCACATTTTTTTTAACAGCAAAGGCTCGGACACTCGAGATCACCCTGCCAACTGGACAGTGGCGGATCTAGAAATGAATTTCAGAAGTAACGTTTTTCATTTTTTTCATTTTAGTAGCAACGTTTTCCAAATTTCGTAAAAAAACCAAATTTTCCACTAATTTTTCACTACGCGCGCGAAGTTCAGTAGCAACGGACGTGGCACTTAGCCCTATGCTAGGTCCGCCCCTGCAACTGGATCACCCTCCGCCAAAAGAACAAAACGTGATGACCCAACCCACCCACCAATACACACATAATTCAATCAAATTCAGTTATAAAAAAAAAAAAAAAAAAAAAAACTATGCATACACTTTGATAAAGCAGCAGCAGATTTAGTATCAAAGCCAACTATTAATGTAAGCATAGGAACAAAAATGCCGCCACCACCAACACCTCCAACTGTTCCAAAAGCTGACCCCAAAAATCCTATTAATGTTGCCAATATAATCCTCCAATCAAACTCCAATTCCTGAATTAAAAAAAAATCAAAATCCAAACTTATTAATTCAAAATCCAAAGTCATTTTTTTTAATGTACAACAAAACCCGACCATCCAAGTACACCCATAGACGCCCATGTTATAGCCTAGTGTCATTGGGTGGGATAAGGCTTAGGGACCGTTTGGTCATGTGCTCGATTCCCACAACAGGGTTGTTCCTAGATTTATTGAGTTTCCTTCTGAATTGGTGTACAAACATTAATAATATATTTAGAAACAATATTATTGTGTAATTAATTACACAATAATATTTTTTTTAAATATATAGTCTATTAATAGACTATATATTTAGAAACAATATTATTGTGTAATTAATTACACAATAATATTGTTTCTAAATATATAGTCTATTAATATTATTGTGCAATTAATTACACAATAATATTGTTTCTAAATATATAATCTATTAGACATTAGATGGATATGATCTGATGGTTTCGCTGGTGACACGACGGTAGTCCGTCAGTAATCCCAATTTACCGTTAAAAAAGTTATCTTTTTTTTAACGTCCAACAAAACCCGCATAACATGTACACCCATATGCAAAGACCCATCACCAATTCCAAAGAAAACCCGCAACCCGAAGATGGGGCATGCCATTTTGTCAGAGAGACAATACTCCAACTGACGACCTTCTTTAAAGAAAGTTATCCGAATACCGCTAGAGCAATGCCCATGTGATAAAATAAAAAAATTATTAATATAATGATCATGGGAATGAACAGGGGAACTTACAGGCCAAACTTTATCATAGGAATTGAGTGTACGGTGATGAAGAAGGTGGTGGTTTTTGTAAGTGTTGTGATTGGAGATGACGATTGCTGATAAGATAACAGCAGAGAAGGCGGTTAACAGGTATAAGATGAAGCTTTGGGTGGCCATGGATGGATGATGCTCTGTTTTTGGGTGTGCTCTGTTTTGTTTATGAGGAAGAGAAATGGAGGAAGAAGAGTAAGAAGAAGACAAATGTGATTGTAGCCAACTAATAGGCATGTTATGCCTCACATGGCACCATCAATTTATAGGATAGGGAGATGGTACTTGTGTGTATTTACAAATTTCAATGGTTATTATTATTTTTTATTGTTGTTTAATTAGTTATTTAAGCGCGTTATGACGGGGAATCTGTGTACGAACCAAATAGTAAAGACCGGTTTTAACCGGGTTTTTTTTTTAATTTAGGGTGACTGTACCGAATTACCCTCACATGAGTTGAATGTGCCTTGACTTAACTACAAAAGTAAACTGAACGGAGTTTAACATGCAATAAAAATGGAACGTAAAGGATGCTTTGAGTGTGTTTTTAAAACTAAAAGTCAAAACATGCAATTTTGTACAAACCTAAAGGACGTGTTTGTAGTTTTGCCTATAAAATAAGATTTTTAAATCAAATTTTTAAAAATTCTTATACAAACACGTTTTAGGTTTTCTGATTTTTATACATAAATTTCTTTTTTTTTTCAGATCTAAACACACACCTCAAGATTGTCCATTATGGTGCGTGGTCATGAAGGAGACGGGAATCACGCACCACAATCATGATACACTACGTCGTACCTATGTGATGTAGCGTAAACGCATATTTTATGGGTGTGTTCATCGTATAGAGACGTGGAGAATATGAAGTTTTATTATTAGTTTTTTTAATAACGATTCGATGCAATCATACCACCAAATCAACTAGAACACCTTTCACCTATTACATACCATGACAAATTAATGGGAGGGAGTCGTCCTTTTCCCAATATTTCCTCGGATGCTTCATTAGCATTGCCTATTTTATCTAAAGATTGAATTACAAGTTTTGTCCTTTATGTTTATACCAGATTACAAAGCATGTCCTTTATGTTTAAAATTGACGAGTTTTATACTTTATGTTCCAAAATCTTGCTTGCTACGTCCTTTGACCCTAACCCAGTTAGATTTTAACTGAAATGTAAGGGTAAATTCATCTTTCTACTATTTAGGGTCTATTTATGTATTTAAGTTAAAGTTTTGTATCAAAATGGAATATATATATATATATATATATATATATATATATATATGTTACATATACCCCATCTCTCCCTCTCAGACTCTCAGTCTCACCACTTCTCCACCGCCTCAACCAGACACCACCACCACCAGCGCCACCGCCACCAAACCTTCAACCCCTCTCAACACTCTTTCTTCTCTTTCTGAAGTCTGTACATCAACACCACCATATCTCTGAACATCACCACCACCATACCATTAAACCACACACTCAAAACACATCAAGATGAGAGAGAGAGAGAGAGAGATTTTGAAAGAAGGTGGGTGGTCCGACCACCGCACCTTTGGCGGAGAAGAGGCGTCGTCTCGGCAGAAGTGGGTTAATCAAGGTCACAAGTTTACTAAGTTGTTAATGGTGAGTCGTGTAGTGGTGTTCGTATGTTCGATTAAGAGGTAGTGGTGGGTTAATCGAAGTCACAGATCCGAATACCCTTTGTTGATGATGACGGAGGTTTAGGACAATAAGAAGGGGATGATGGTGGCTGTAATTATTGATGATGATGGTGGCGATACTTCCAGATCTGATGTTCTGTTCCTAAGACACGACGTCGGATACAAGATGTTACGCATGTAACTAATGATGTTAGATAACCAAATAGCGATTGTTACATATGTAGATATCTTATGAATTGATTAAAAGGGTTGACGAGTTAATGGTGCTTATGTAACTATTTAAACAGTCAAGAATGTAACCGACACATGTTCAATTTGTAACAATGAATGTAACCAACACTTATGGTCTAGATTTACGTAACAAGATCGCGATTAAAAAAGAAACACAAACAATAAATTGTACACACAACCGTAAAAATCTTCATTGCAACATTTGATTGTACACACAACCGGATCTTGATCACCTCCCATTTTATCTATTATTTCTCAACAAACAAAGAAATAAATATTAGTCATGAAAAGGTGAAAGAAAAGAACAAACTCACGGATCTCGAAAACCATCGTCGACCACCATCACCTCCAAAAACCATCGTCGACCACCATCACATCCATAACCAACTAAAAAATCAAATAACATAACATTCTTTATATTAATTCACTTAATATTTTTCAGGCAAAATTATGGTACACATTTAATATTTTTTTTTAATGCAACTGAAGGTTTAAAACCTACAACCAAAAAAAAAAACAAACAAACAAACATTTCCCTTTTGATTTCTGTACCTAAATAGTGAGCCATGAGGTGCACAAATAAACCCAATTTCAGAAGATCTGGAAAGAGCAACCCTTCGGTGGGTACTTTCACTCACCATCGTACAGATCTGGAAAGAACAACCATTCATCATCCCTGTTAACCAAAGAGTCGGGTTCTTGCTTTGTTGTGTTTGTGTGCACATAGCCGCCCCCCAACGAGAGTTAAATGATACAAATGTTGCTGGCATTATGCATTATGCATTTTGGATCTTTAAGGACTTTTTGCCGCTTCATTGCCAACTATCATACAGATCTGGAAAGTACCAAAACCTCACCACAGATTCCCTGCTGTAAAACTAAAAAACCTATAAGAAATTATGATGAGTGATGAAATTGAGAGAGAAATGAAATTGAAGATATGAACTAATTCAACACGTTCATATGAGAGAGATAGAGAGAGAAAGAAAGTTTGTGTCATACCACAAAAGAGAAAGAGAGGGTATTAATTTATTAACAAAAAGAAAAGAAGTGGGCGTAAAATGAGATGATGTCTGCACAAAAGAGAAATAAAGTATGTGTCAGAGCACATTGAACAAAGATATGGGTCTTTGGACCATATTGCCCTTCCTAACAAAAGACAAAATGGTAGATGTGGAAGGATTGTGTCCATGAGATGGGTTTCAAGGGATTCTCCAACTCAACCAAGTTTCCTATGGATATATAGCCTATATATATATATATATAGGGTGTGGATAATATGGAAACCCTATCTTTTGGAAAAACCTTGCAAACTCTCTTATGACCATTGATCAAGCTTGATCAATGGTCCATGATTATTTGAATATAATAATCATAAAGCATGTGGGCCAATCTAATAAAAAATATAATTAAGGGCACTAAGGTAATTTTAAACATGAGATTTGACACTTCTGAATCCTAGGTTTTAAAAGGTTGATTTGACACTTGTCAAGTCACCTCTCTCCTACTTTATGACACTTTTTCCAGCACCAATATTAACATACGTTAGTGTTGTGATACAGAATTCTGACCTCGTGTGAGACATCGCTAACATGTGTTACCAGGCATATACTAAAAGAACATATTAAAAGAACACATAAAATGTGTATTTATTTAAGAAATGATAAAAACGATCATAACAATAAACACTAAAACATATCAAAAACCGTTTAATACAAACATAATTATTTGTGAATTTTCAAAAAGAAAAAAAACTATCATAACAACATAGAAAAAATCTAGCTATTCTTCGTTCTTGATCCTCATCATCATCTTTAACTCAAAAACATCTTTTCACCTACAAAAAAAGTAAACACGTGTTAGCTGGGCTCTATAAAACACATAATGGGACATCAATGACATGTGTTAGTGTATTCTAAAATATATGTTTTACTGAAATAACGTATGTTATACAAACCGTAACACATGTTAGTTGAGTATATACTAACATGTGTTAGCATCACTAACATGTGAAAGGGCGTATACTTACATGTGTTAGTTGGGCTCCCCAACTAATATGAACCCTAACACCTGTTAGTTAGGCATATACTAGCACGTGTTAGCATCACTAACATGTGAAAGGGCGTATACTTACATGTGTTAGTTGGGCTCCCCAACTAATATGAACCCTAACACCTGCTAGTTAGGCATATACTAGCACGTGTTAGCATCACTAACATGTGTATAAAAAAAAATAGACATATACCCTATACGAGTTCATAACAATTTCACTTGCCAAAAATTTATTTAATAGAATATAAAAATTATTTAAACACCCTATTCACCAAAAGATTAAAAATTTATAATCTTTATAAAAAAACATCACTTACCACAGCCACATCACCAACGCCGCCTTCTTCCAATAGCCTACTCGTGAAAACCCACACTGAAACAGATACACATGTTAGTTTGGGATCCTTAAAAACATAATGGGACATCACTAACCTGTGTTAGCATGTACTAACATAAAAAGACTAAAAATTTATAATCTTTATAAAAAAACATCACTTACCACAGCCACATCACCAACGCCGCCTTCTTCCAATAGCCTACTCGTGAAAACCCACACTGAAACAGATACACATGTTAGTTTGGGATCCTTAAAAACATAATGGGACATCACTAACCTGTGTTAGCATGTAGTAACATAAAAAGACTACAAATTTATTCATCAATCACATGTGATCCATCAACCTCATGTCCCCAATCCAATAAAAATATAACACAAACAAAATAATAATAATAAAAAAAATAAAAATGGTTAACATAAGTTTTTTTTTTTCATTCAAGCATTTGATCAAACACTTGGTGTGCAACCAAAAACTATCCCCAAAAAAAATTATTATTATTATTCTAGCAAAACCCAAAACCTATTTCACTAAACCCAAAACATAACAACTATACAAATTATAAGATATTCAAATCATAGACTATAGTGTGAGAAATACCTATTATATTATGTAAAAAAATAAATAGCTTAAGAAAAAAAAATTGTTGACAATATTCATTTTCTGTCAAGATTCTCAAGACAGACTTGTGCATCGATACTTTGAAACTCTTTCAACAAATTTACTATAATATCATCGCCGTTATAATAATAATAATAATAATAATAATAATAATAATAATAATAATAATAATAATCGTTCTTCTCGTTCCAGATCCACCCGAGACGACTCTAGTTCTCGATCTAGATCTAGATTTCCAACTCTAACTCCAGATCTAGAGAGGAGAGGGAAGAGGAGATAGAGAGAGAGAGAGAGAGAGAGAGAGAGAGAGAGAGAGAGAGAGAGAGAGAGAGGAGGGGGGAGACAGTACCGACGGTCAGATGTGTAGTTGCCGGAGCTTCCATTGTCACCAAAGCTTGATGCCGGAGCAGCGTTCATCTGATGTGCCGGATCAGCGTTCATCAGTTGGTCGTCTTCGATGCTCTGTTTTTAGCAGAAGGTTTGTTGATGCTTTGTTGTGGTGGTGGTGGTGGTGGTGATGGTGGTGGTGGTTTTAGAGAGAGATAGAGAGGGGGATGGTAGAGAGAGGGTAGAGAGAGGAGGGTTCTGAATTTGAATTTGAGAAAATGAAATGAAGAGAGAGAGGGGGGGGGGGGGAATAATATTTATAGGGAGAGAGAGAAAGGAGATAGTGTAAATGTCTAAATTAACCTTCATAATATAATATGGTAAAATCTTGGCTGGGATGATGTGGCACAACATGGGCCAAGTGATGGGTTTCCTAGAGTTTTTTCATTTGGGGGGGTTTCCTTCCTATACTTCCACTATATATATATATATATATATATATATATATATATATATATATAATTCTTTTTGTTTAAATTTTAAAATGGTTTTCTAAATAAATAGGTAAAAAGACAATTTTACCCTCCACTTAACGATAAAAATTAACTTGGTTAGGGTCAAAGGACAAAACGTGCAAGATTTTGAAATATAAAATACATAACTCATCGGTTTTAAACGTAAAGAACATGTTTTGAAATCTGATATAAATGTAAAAGACAAAACTTGTAATTCAGTCTTATCTAAATTTCCTCAAATTGTAGTGAACCGTCCTAGTTTTTCACATTTTCCTAAAAACTAAAATAATTTAGTTTAGGTTAAAATTTAAAATGTTAATATATCTTTTTCAATCTACCATTCGCTACAAATCTTGTCAGTGTGGATGAAATCTTTTGTAACAGGCATATTATTCCTAAATTTGTCAATAAGATAAAGATTTACTCGTGTTAGTTACACATGCGGTTCATTTTCAACACATAAAACATTCATCTCCAGAGGATTGTGGACGAGCCTTCCTTGGCTCCCACTCTAATCCCTCACCCTCTCAAGTGAATGTAAAGTGAAAGGGATTGTGTTTACGTGAAATCACTACGACATTTACATTCATAAAGGTTGGATGGTGAAATCACCACCTAGGCGCCACCTCAAAAGAGATTAGAATAAAGCCTCATTCAATAACTACCCGAAAATAGAATAAAGCTACTTAAATTATTACCCAATCATCTTCTTTTTTAATTTTTTAAATTTAAATTAATAAAAATAATAAAAACAAAAAAATAACATTTAAAAACATAACATTGATAAAAAATAACATTTAAACTAAAAAAAAATACATAACATTAAAAATAAAGTTAGTTTAGTTTTTTTTTTTTTTTAGTTTAATCTTTTTTAATCATCATCATCATCATACTCAGTTAATCCCACCTATAACAAAGCTAAGGTAGGGTTTAAGAAGGGTAAGATGTAGACAACCTTACCTCTACCCCTAAGAATAGAGAGGTTGCTTCCAGTGAGACCCGCGGCTCGATGTGGTTTGGTATCAAACCTTGGACATAAGGGACATAACACTTAGTAATCGGGACAAACCCGATCGGTGCATTGTCTTTTGGCTATCAACGCTACCACATGATGCATGATTAAGCGTCCGTCGTTTTTAACGTTATTTTCACGAAATTAGTAAAATAACGTTAAAACTAGTGCAACTTTACTATTGTCCCTGAGGGTCACACATATATACATTATATGCGCACACCGTAAGTGAGGCGTCAGTTTAATCTTTTTTAATAAAATTAAAAAATAAACATATAAAAACACCCGCTGTTTTTCTTCCTCCTTTCGCCAATTAGAACCCTACCTCCTTCACAACCACACCACCACCTCAACCATCACTACCACCATCCACCATCACCATGATTAGTAACCATTACCGCCACCACCTCAACTATCATCACCACCACTCCCACCACCCCCAAAACTACAATCAATCCAGTAGCAACACTATTATCCACCACTATCACCATCAACTTTCTTCCTTCCAAAAAATAAAAAAAGGAAAGCAGTGGGGCCCAATCTTCACCATGTTAACCTTCGCCATTGCAACCACAATCCTTAACAAGCCCCCCATGTTAACCTTCGCCATTGCAACCACAATCCTTAACAAGCCCCCCCCCCCCCCCCCCCCCCAAACTTCAAACTCACCCACACAATAGCACCGATGAAACAGAG
The DNA here is from genome assembly GCA_028751855.1 of Ambrosia trifida. Lineage (NCBI taxonomy): Eukaryota > Viridiplantae > Streptophyta > Magnoliopsida > Asterales > Asteraceae > Ambrosia > Ambrosia trifida. The sequence goes on along the minus strand of CM054130.1, from coordinate 12,788,944 downwards.
GGGGCGTTATTAAAGGAAAAAGTGTTGAGGTGGAGGGGGGCGCGACCACCACGCTGTCCAGCCTAACCATAACACACAGTTTAAAAATCCAAAAATAATATTTTTTATATGACATCAAAGTTCAAAAAATTAATTGTTAAGCTTTATTTTTTACCCTTAAAATCACAACTGATTCAATTAGTAATAGAGACGTATGCGACTTTAATTGTCAAAATTCGTTCGTAAACTTTAAGTTAGCTGAAATATTTGTTTTAAACAATTTGTCATATTTGTTATATTTAAAGGGATAATTAGGTAAAAGAATCTTCATTTAATTTATCACTTATCATTCTGTGAGTCAGAGATAACTTTACAAATTTGATTTTATATTATAGATTTATAGACAAACGATGGCTTCATCTATCTATCTATCTATCTATCTATCTATCTATCTATCTGTAATAAAAAAAAGCAATGTGAGACACATGACACTCCCACATTACACCTCCATTTCTTCTACACTCATATTGTGCCACATGACAATATGTGAGGATTTATAAAATTTTCCTATTTTTTAAAAAGCAAAAATCATTTATTTATTTTGTTTAAAATTGGTCAAGAGTTTTATTGACTTTCCTAAATCACATTGATCATCATTACCACCATTCATAAAACACAATCAAATCCTTTAAATGAGTTTTGTTCAAAATTGGTCAAGAGTTGTATTTTCTTTTTGTTATGAAACGTGATACATGCTCATCGATTTTAGATCTGAATTATATTTTCTTTTTTTATTCTAATCTGCTTTTTTTTTCGTTAATTTGTTCTCTATTTGGCTGTTCGTTGATATCTTTTGATGATTGTATGTTTGTTCAGAGAAAGAAAGAGCACACAACGGAACACCACCGTGTAAGTCATGAAATCTTCTTATTCAATTATTCATTATTATTTAATCTAAACAATTTCCCTTCCGTTTTTAATTTTTTTTTTTTTGTTTTGTTTGTTGTTTTTGCTTTTGCTCGATGAACAGATCAATTCATCGCTTCAGTTAACAAATAAGACCGATGACCATGTGGGGTTCAAAGTAAAATTTTAAACCTTTATTGTTTTTTTTTTGCTGGGTGATTATGTTATGATCTTATTTTTGATTGGTGTGTGGTGATTTATGGATTATTGATTTGGGTTTTTTGGTTTTGGATATTGGGTGTCACGTAGAATGGTAGATGATGATTTGATTCTTCTTTTTTTATTTTTTATTGTTTTTTATGTTAATAAGACAGATGATGAAGAGAAGTTGCTGCAGTAAGTGATGTTTTTTTTATGTTCATTGCATTGGTTGCTTGTGATTGCACTACAAAGTCCATGAAACTCTTCGATGAACGATGTCAAGATATTATGGGTAATTTTTTAGAATTTGTTTTTCCTAGATGCTTAAGATGTTATTTATTTTAAAATACTTCTATTGGCTATTGTATTATAGTTCATTTAATTTGAAGGAGGATTATTGTATGATTGTCTTAGGTGTTGAAGGAGGATTATTGTATGATGATGCATTAATTGTTTTGTAGGATTTTAGAGGTTTTTATGTGTATGTTGGTGTTCATCATGTTCATACGGATTATGATATTGTTTTTTGAATGCCCGTTTGAATTTTATGTTTGATCTTACTTTTGTTGGTCAACAATTGATTGCATGTTTGTAGGAATATTTTAATTGGTTTCCAAGATTGTGGCATTAATTCTGATTGATTTGGTTTAACCAATTTTTTTTATAGAAAATCTGAATTTAAAATTGATTTATTTGTTTGAAAGTTTAAAATTTTGTTTTGACTTTATATATTTTTTTACGGAAACTTAATCAATATTAAGAAGTTTCCTTATCGAATCCGTAAACGTTTTCCAAGATTGTATATGTAAATTTGAATTTTCAAATTTAAATGTTTAATTGAATTTTAAATTCAAATTCAAATTGTCACACTAATTTTGGTAATTTAAAAACTTAATACATACCTTTTAATTATTAATTTTTCTATTTCTAATAGTTAAATATGAAATTGATTTGTAATTTATTATAATAATATAAATTAAACTGGTTTCATAAGCTTTCATTACTTACCTAAAAACATAGAATATTTATTTATTAAATGTTTATTTTCATTTTAATCACAAATATCATTTGGTAACTAATACTTTTTTTTTGCTTTTGGTTATTGTTTTTTAATTGGATTATCATCTTCGAAAACGATCTCTTTAGTTATCTGTGAATCCGATTATCATCTTCGTCTTCAAGGTATGATTTCGTCTGTTAATACAATGTCTTTATTAATTTTTTTTAAATCGAAAATCTAGCCATTAAAGGCAATGGTCAACATCGGTCAAATATTAAACACTTTACATGTAATTTATAACATTTTTAGTTTTTTAAAAATAAAAAATCATTAATTAAATTAAATTAGGTAGTTTATTGATTAAATTAAATTAGGTAAATCATTATGATTATTTTAATTTGAATTTTCTGTCAAAGCAAACATTTATCAATTGTGTATTAACATGCCACTTAATTTTTTCGTATATGATTAATAACAATATTGACTTTTTGGTCAAAGAAAATAATTTAATTAATCATAGCCGATAAAAAATAAAATCAACATAAAAATAAAATATACATTGTCAACATTTTTTTTTGAAAATATACTCTGAGGTATTATTTAAAAAAAAATATTATATCAAATATCCTTATTCCAAAACCAATAACCTCTTCATCTTCCTCCAATTCTTATAAACCCTAATACATTAATATCTTTAAAAGCCAACATAGTTCTGCATCTTGTATACATCCACGACTCGGGTTCCATAATCCATAACCATTCAATTTCTCCAAGGTAATATCGACCCCTATTGTTCTTTTGATTCATATTTTTATATTTTAATAGATTTTGATTATTAATCATATGTTTTTTTTATAGATTTCTATCATATTTAAAAGATAACAATTAATAATTTCGGTTACAAATTTCTCAAATTAGTTATAAGTCAAAATTTAAATTTAAATTATGTGGTATTGTCAAGAGTTAAGAGCATGGCAGGGGTTAAGTTACTTGATCCTGATTGGAAGGTCATAAATAAAACAAAAAATGTTGTGTATAAGGAAATATTTAATGATATTTGAATTGTATGTGTATTTCTACTATATTTTGTTTATAAATTTTACGCTCCAAATAATTATTAATTGTTAAACCGCGTGTACACGCGGGCAATAACCTAGTATATAATATTTGTGTATTGGCTTTCATGAGAACTGATTCAACTCATGCAAAGTTATAACACAATTTTAAGTTCTTTAAGCTTGTTTTGAAGTCTTGTATTATACCATATCCTTTTAATAAATAAATAAATAAATAAATAAATGTGAACAAGTACATTTAATTAAAGAAAAAACCTAATATATAGTAAATATATTTTGGATTAAAGAATCAACATGTCATATCTTGTCCACATCATACTATGTAGGTAATAACGTAGAAGCAGAGATGATCATCATAACTAATAATGTTGAATAGTCTAACATATATTTTTTTATGTGTATCATGACCTAGATGATACTAAATGGTTTATTTCCTTATCACACATGTATGATGGAGCCCCTTTTGTCGGGATTCCTGTTTTATTAATATAATTATTCATTAGATCCCAACTTCGGTGGAACCAATGGGGTCAAGGGGCGTTTGTCTAAATTTGTTATATTATTTACAGTTTTGTTACTAGACAACTGAGAGGTTTGCGATACAGAAATAAAGTTCGCAACACAGAATTGCAAATTATACCGTCAAATCAAAACGTATAATATATGATCCGAATCATACGTACGAAACATAAAAAGTAAATCACAAAAATGAACACCAATTTACGTCGGAACATAGACATACTCAAAAGTACACCAAATACCTATTATGCGGTGCGAAAATGTATAGATTATTATCGATCCTCTATTAACTCGACTTTATACCGACGCGTCCATAAAAATAAAAACGTAAGAAATTAGTTTACGGTAAGTTCAAAACTTTATAAAACTTGAGGGGATCAAAGTGACATTTATGAAGTTAGTGGGTTACTTTTGACATTATAGAAAAGTTTGGATACATAATGAGTTACATGTCAAAAGTTTGAGGGTTAAAAAGCAGTGAAAAAGTAATGAGGCCTGTTTGTCAAGTTAAAGAGTAGCGGATCATTCTTGTAATTAGTTTTTGTCAAATTAGAAACTTAAGAGTTGAGTTATGCCATTTTGGAAAAGTTTAGGGGTAAGAAGACCATGGTCGTCACCACCGACCATACTCTTTAAGATGTATGGTAATTCGGGACAAAAAAATTTATTTCAGAAACAGTCGTTGGAAAAAGTTCATGATAAATTTGTGACAACACATGCAAAATTACGTCACAGATTAGCATTGAACTTAATCCATAAACTTCTAGTTGTAGTCGATAGACAAAAGAACTTGTGATGACCGAACTAAGGAGATCTAATCCTCCGTTCGCTTGATTAGTTTTTACGAGCGAAAAGAAAAGAATGCGCTTAACAATGACCAACTAGCCATGTGATTTTGACTTGGTCTATTTGACGATGATCGTCACTGATCAGCATGCATGTTCTAAGCATCATTCCATCGACATTGTACCAAACATGCATGTGAAGAAAATGTCATCAGTGACACGTATAATTAAAGCCCCTGTCTCGTTTGGCATGATAATTATTGTAAACTTGATGACATATACATCGAGACCCATCCATCATATCATATCACACATTCACACCTATACCATGTTCCCCAACCAAACAAACATTCCATACTAGGTAATCTTTTGAATCATATCCATACATTTATACTGTTTGTTCGTTTTAGGAAAAGGTTGTTTTCCCAGGGTTTCAAACTTTCCACTTGTCACTTCTCTTCCATTTATTTGCCGTTTCAGTTCAAAACTCCAAACAAAATAATCATATTTTGCTCAATTTTATCTCCATTAATCTAATCACCTTCTTTTCTTATGCTTTGAAGTAGAGGTGTAAAATGTAATAAGTAAAGTCTGATCATATACTTTGATTATTACAAATGGTTATTTACCCATGATTATGTCAAAGAAATTATATATAGTATTAAATTACAAATGGTTTGTGGTTTATGTCCTTATGATCTTATACATCATGCTTAACAAGTGTTTTGTGCATTAAAGGGTTGTATATAAGCTTTGTAGGTTGTACCATACTTTGTTATTTCTTTACTTTTAACCCTAATAGTTTTCATCTTTTAGATTTAACCCCTACACTTTTTTACTTTGAAGTTTATGCCATGTATCTTAAAACATATTTTTAGTTTTACGTTTCAATCCAAAATTTTCGAGTTGGCACATCACAAGGTGCGCATATAGTTCAACGTTTTAACCCCATTTTTTTTCCGTCGAACGGTCATGATGTGTTTTAAGTTTTGGTCTAATACTAGTTGAAAGATAAAAAGGAATGCCTATCAATTATCAAATGATTCATATATTATTATAATTAATACATAATATTAACACATTTTGATGCTTTTTTTAAGTCTCTTGCAATAATTGAAGTGACGAAATGTTAATTATATTTTTATCCATGTATACAAGAAGATATTAAAATAAAAATATGCATTATTCAATGTATCATGTATGCATCAAGAAATAACTCAAATAAGAATCCACTGAAAACATCCTTTGGATTCATCCAATTATACATGTTACAACCCGTACCATATAGATACGTTCCAAAAAGCCATTTGCTCAAGACCTCAAGTTGTTTGGAGACACGTCGTCCAATCATACAATTTAAGTGATCAATTAGACTAAATTGAAATATTGAATTTTGCATTGATATTTATTTACCACTTAAAAGACATTTGAAGGACCATGAGTCCTGAATAAATTGGTTTGGGGAAGGCACCCTCATGAATTTCTAACGTCCGGGTTTGAGTTCTAGTTTGTGCAATTTCTTTCAGGTGGGCCGGAGGTTTTACCACAATGGGTTTTCGGGTGTTCATAGGCCGAGTCATCAGCACTGTCCGCGTTTACAGGGTGTGGGTGACCTTTTGTCAATGGGTTTACCCGGATAGCCGGGCTTGTAAGTATTCATTGGCCGTTAAAAAAATGTTTTTGAAGATTTTGTTGAAATTAAAAGCCTTATGTTTTTACGTTTCAGTTTTAAGGTCAAAATATTAAAAAAAAAAAAAAATAGTAAATATATATTCTACACGTTTCAGTATTTCAGTTTCAAAAATATTCAATAACAGTAAGTTGTGCTTGTAAAAACTCTTGCTATGAGACACTAAACATGTATTAAGAAGATAAGATATTTTTACTTCCAATAATTCAAAGAATATTCAATAAATCAAACAATATAGCATTTGAATCCTTATCTTGCAACAATGTATATAGCATATTATATGATATTGTTTATTTAGCATATTATATGATATTGTTTATTTGCATCATCGAATCGTTCAAATATTTTTAGGTCCTACTTCGTATGATACTATAACCATGACCGTGATTAGTGGCGAAGCTTGGTTCTTCAAACGGTGGGGGCCGAACTCAATTTTTTTCGATCGATAGTGGCAAATTGGTGGGAGCCGGACTCAACCTGAACTCAATTTACCTACGAAAATCGCAAAATTCTACCACTGCGCCAAAAATCGGTGGGGGCCAGGGCACCCCTGACCCTCATGATGCTTGGCCTCTGACCGTGATAGTGTGATACTAGTAACTAGTTTGTATATTTGATTTTGGATGATACTATAACAATGTATATATGTGTGAGTCCTTGACATAATCATCTCTATCTATATATATAATAAAGTTATTAATAATCATATCTGGTGCCATGTGACATACAAATAATTAAAATGTTATTTAATTTTATTTTTACGAAATTGATTTTGGATGATACTAATTTCGTAAAAATAACACTAAAATCAATGGACACTTAATCATACATCATATGCGTCGTTGATAGCCAAAATACAAGGTATACATACAACAATCGGTCTTTGTGTCGATTGTTGAGTGTTATGCCTTATTTACAAGGCTTGATACAAACTATAACGAGTCGGAGGTCTCATCGGAAACAGCCTCTCTATTCCTATGGTTTAAAGATAAGGTTGTTTACATCTTACCATCCTCATACTCTACCTTAGCTTAGTTATTAGTGGGATATATTGAATATGATGATTCTAATAATTATTTGAATCTTTTAGCCTTTGCTTCTTTAAAAAATAAAAATAAATCCTGTACCATGTAAGAGAGTGGCATGATGCCTAGTTCATCTATGGTTTGTTCAGTATTACGTTTTTTTTTAATATAAGATAAAACCTTGAACAATAAAACAACTATATATATAACTAGCTGATTATCCCGGGAGGGTCCCGGGGTTGAAAAATCTAATTTTACGTGATAACCTATTGTAAATGGCTCAAGTTAACTAACCACAAAATCTCTCAATCATTGCATGTTCATAGTATTCTAATCAGTAATAACTCATATTCCCTAATCTAAAACCTAATCAGTAATCATTTAAAGAATCACTTATGTAAGCTGCAACTATTAAAAAACTCATCACATCTCTCTAATTTCTCACATTCTAATGGCTCTTATAATTCATAACCTAATCAACTAAACAAACACTTAAGTTGGAAGTTGTAATCATTGCATCTCATTATGCCACGTGGCATAATCAAGAGATGGTTGAGGCCACCAGTGAACGCCATGTCAGCAACTATCAATTCTTTCCGGAGCGTCCCGGGGTTGAAAAATATAACCATTCTAATATACTAATACTAATAGTAATAATTATTACTCTTGTAATTAAATAAATAAAAAAATAACCTTGCTATAAGGTGACACCATGCGTTGCAGTGTTGCGCGATTCTTTCTCCTAACTTCTCTTGATGAAGTATACCTAGTAAAATTCCAATGATAACATGGCGATTGGGCTGATTTTCAACATCGTAGATAAGAACCTGGTTTAAAAGAAAAAACATGATTAATGAATAACATGAACACTTTGTGTGTTTTTTTCCTGTATGAACGAAACCCCACAAAAATAGTCGATTTTTCTCCGTTTTTTATATAGGACTATGGTACTCGTTGGAAAGATAATAAAACGCTCGTTAATTTGGTGTAATTTTTTTTTAAAAATCTCGTATATAAAAGATATAAACGTTTAAAAATTATGGGAGGAAACATGAGAGAGAAAATTTTAAATTTATTTTTAAATTCTTTTTTTCCTAAAATAACTCAATTTAATTTAGGGTTTTATGTTTATTTTTTTTTTTAATTAAAAAAGGAAATAGTTCAAAAACCTCTCACCGCTTTGACTCAAAAGTCCAAACCTTTCATTTGGGGTCCTAAACAAGAAGAAGCCTTTCAAACCCTCAAGGACATGCTTTGTGATGCTCCTATTCTAGCTCTTCCCGAGGGGAATGATGATTTCGTGGTTTATTGTGATGCATCGAATCAAGGTCTTGGTTGTGTTCTTATGCAACGAGGCAAAGTCATCGCCTATGCATCAAGACAACTCAAAATCCACGAAAAGAATTATACCACTCATGATCTCGAACTTGGTGCTGTTGTTTTCGCCTTAAAAATCTGGAGACACTACATGTATGGTACAAAATGTGTTGTTTTTACCGACCACAAAAGCCTCCAACACATTTTTAATCAAAAAGATCTTAACATGCGACAACGACGATGGGTCGAATTGTTAAACGACTACGACTGCGAAATTCGCTACCATCCTGGTAAAGCGAATGTAGTAGCTGATGCTATTAGTCGAAAGGGTCATGCAGTTCTATGCAATATCCGAGAAACCGACCGTCTTCGCAGCTCTCAATTTCAAAATGATCTCTTCAACCGTATTCGAGACGCCCAGCATACTTCGGTCAATGAAAATACTCTATATGAAGAAATGTCTTGTGGTGCCGAGTTACACTTGGAATCTAAGGCAGATGGGATTCTTTATTATCTTGATCGTATTTGGGTTCCCAACCGTAATGACCTTCGTACTCTTATAATGAATGAGGCGCATAAATCCCGATACTCCATTCATCCCGGTGCGGATAAAATGTATCAAGATCTCCGTCGCAATTATTGGTGGCCCGGTATGAAAAAGGACATTGCTCTCTTTGTGTCCAAATGTCTCACTTGCTCCAAAGTAAAAGCCGAGCACCAACGACCGTCGGGTTTGCTTGAACAGCCCGAAGTCCCCATGTGGAAATGGGAAAGCATTGCTATGGATTTCATTACCAAGCTTCCTCGAACATCATCTGGTCATGATAGTATTTGGGTAATCATTGATCGTTTAACCAAGTCAGCTCACTTCCTTCTCATTCGTGAAGATTACAAAGTTGAGAAGCTAGCCCATATCTACACCAAGGAAATCATTTGTCGTCATGGTATTCCTCTTGACATCATCTCAGACCGTGATGGCCGATTCACCTCCCGTCTTTGGGAAACATTTCAGGCTGCCATGGGAACTCAGCTTAATCTTAGTACAGCTTTTCATCCTCAATATGATGGTCAAACTGAACGTACGATCCAGACGCTTGAGGATATGCTTCGATCTTGTGTAATCGACTTTGGTGGAAACTGGGATGCTCATCTACCATTGGTCGAGTTCTCTCACAATAACAGTTACCATACCAGCATCCAAATGGCTCCGTTCGAAGCTCTCTATGGCCGAAAGTGTCGTTCTCCTATATGTTGGCACGAGATTGGTGAAGCACAAATCACTGGTCCCGAAATCATCCAGGAAACGACCAACAAAATCATTCAGATTCGTGATAATCTCTTAGCTGCTCGAAGCCGTCAGAAAAGCTATGCTGACAAGCGGCGAAAACCCCTTGAATTCAATGTTGGTGATCAAGTACTCCTTAAGGTGTCTCCTTGGAAAGGGGTAGTCAAATTTGGAAAGAAAGGAAAGTTAGCTCCACGGTATGTTGGACCATTTAAGATCATTGAACGAAACGGGAAAGTGGCTTACAAGCTCGAGTTACCCCAAGAACTCAACAATGTCCATCCCACCTTTCATGTTTCAAATTTGAAGAAGTGCTTAGTTGAAGGAAACATACACATTCCTCTTGATGATGTACGAATTGATGAGACTATGCATTTCGTCGAAAAACCAGTGGAAATAACGGATCGTGAAGTTAAACAACTCAAACGAAAACGTATTCCGCTAGTTAAAGTTCGTTAGGAATCGAAGAATGGACCCGAATTCACTTGGGAACATGAAGAGCAAATGAAGAAAAAGTACCCACATCTTTTTAGTCAAGCCACTTGAATAAAATTTCGAGACGAAATTTCCTAAAGTAGGGGAGACTGTAACATTCGTATTTTTTCGTATTTTCCATTCTAATCCTTGTATTCTTGTATCTTGTCATTTTTAAACCCTTGTAATCCCGAGCTTATGATTAATGGAAAAGTATTTTGTCAATTGCATTTAATCTTAATCTATTCCATTCATTCTATAAATTCTATGTGACGCAAACTTTATGTGACAAATTCTATACTTAACAAATTCCAAGTTCGCCTTTACTCGCTTCTTTTATACTCTTACCAATTCGTGACGGATCGTCATTATAATTTATCCTAAACAGTTTAAACGTTATAACAAGAAACTCATATAGTTAATATCTTAATATATATTTATTTTAATTAAAACATATATATTTATTTAATAATAATAATTCAAGATTTTGAAAAAAAAAAAGAAAAAAAAATAAAAGGAAAAAAAAACGTGGACTTGTGAATGCAAAACCAAAAGAATGATTTCATTGTTATTTACTTCCTTGCTTGGACTCGTGAGACAACAGCAGAAACCCAACAGGCCAACAGCTATGACCATCCAATATTAATCAAACTTAAGCCTCAATTAATCTCCTTCTAACTACCCTATTAACTCTATTTAATACCCAACCAACTTAACCCATCTATAAATACAACCCCTCCCTACTCCATAATCTCTTGCTCATCTCTTTTCTTCCTAAAAATCTCTCTAAACTTCAAGTTTCTTGAGCATACTTCCTGATAACACATCAGTAAGTTTTCCAAGCTCAAACCTTCTTTCTTTTCAGTTTTTCCTTCTCTTTTTCATCTAAAACTCCTTGGAGAAACCTCTAGGATCTTCCTCATATTTATCCACAGAAGTGTGATAAGGGTAGAGCACCTAAAAGAGGTTCCAAAGGTGGTTGTTTTCTGAACTATACTATATAATAATATACTTTCAAGTTTCTATCTTACTAGTTTATTATTAATCTTTGGAAGGTTTGTGGTTACACCATACCTTACCAACTCTCTTGACCCTTCTTGTGCTACGGATTTATCCACACTAGAAAGGGGAAATCACGTGTCCAAAACCCACGTTTATTCCATAAGCGAAGTGGTTATGACATGAACCTATCAAATGGATTCACATTCCTAACTTTATACCATCCGAATCATCTATGATGGTTTTGTTCTTGGTCTAACTTAATCTCATGACCATCCGGATTGCCCTAAAGGCAATTTGTGCTTGGTTTGCCTAAAAGGCTTGCATGACTCTTGTGAATCTATAATCTAAACTCGAACCTAAGACCCTTTATTCTTTAATTCTAGATAACCAAGGCTAAAGCTAAACCTTCCAAGACTTACCTTTTTGGAACTCTATCAAACGCACCCAAAGGCGAGTTTATACTTGTCCCCCTTTTATTCTTTATTCTTTGGGGCTCAACATGTATCACTATAAAAACTTAAAAGATTTCATACTCTTAAAAACTATTATGCTCAATCTAAATGCTTATATGCTATGCCATGCTAGAATTCTAAGTCTTACATACAAATGTACGATTAGCCAACAACCCACCTTACATGTATAGCGCTATAGGTTGACACGCCGCCCCTTTATGGGTCATGATAAGTATAAGTCTTTTGTGTTATCGAGTGTTGTTGCCGTTTGTATGGTTCTACGTGCATATGCCTATAACATGATGATTCGAGTAGACTTTTCTATACTATGTACTTAGACTCAAAACTAGTATGCTCACCAATGCTTTATGTGTTGACAGATATTTTATACATGTTGCAGGAAATGTTTAATGCAGGATTTTCAAGAAAAACTACTTAAGATTGGACTAGAAACTCACGCTAGTTTAAGTTCTATGTTTTGATGTTGTATTTCTCTTTTTCATGAAACAATTTGTATTCCGTATCTTTTAGACAATGATTATGCTATGCATGAAATTTTATCTTTAAATCATATTGTCACAATTAGTTTCATGAAGTCTTTGAACAATCTATCACAAGTCTCGCCCCGATGTATTCCGCCATCGGTTGGGGTGTGACAACGTGGCACTCTCAAGGGGAGGTTGAGGCCTCCATGGCATGCCACGTCAGCATATACGTTTTCTTTTATATATATAGATAGATAGATTTACCCCCGACATATTAAACAAATCAAGATCAATATTAGTAAGCTAAAATAATATACAACCGTAAAGTTTTATAGGAAATATTGGGAAACTTTAAAACCAATCCTTATGGGTATATTGAGCGAATTTCATGGCTCTGGTAAACTTTCTTTAGGATGCAATGATTCTTTCATAGCTCTTATTCAGAAAAAGTCGGACCCGCAGAATCTTGAAGACTTCCAACCAATTTCCTTAGTTGGTTCGGTCTATAAAATCCTCTCTAAAGTACTTACGGCCTGGATTAAATGTGTCATGAACTCTATTATCTCCCCGAACCAGTCCGCGTTTGATGGAGGAAGGTACATTCTTGATAGTCCCTTGATGATTAACGAAGCATTTTCGTGGGCAAAAAAGGCGAAGAGGAAAATTCTAATTTTTAAAGTTGACTTCAAAGGTGCTTATGATTCTGTGAATTGGAAAAGTTTATACCGAGTAATGGACTATATGGGGTTTCCATTGAAATGGGTCGAGTGGATAAAGGGGTGCTTGAACTCGAGTAGAGGTTCGGTTTTAGTGAACGGCTCGCCGTATGGGGAATTTCCTTTTAAGAGAGGTTTAAGACAAGGCGATCCTATTTTTCCTTTCTTGTTCATCACTGTGATGGAAATCATAAACATGTTTATGAGAAAGGCGATGGAGTTGGGGTTATTTCTTGGGGTGCAACTCCCGAAAGACGGTCTGATCTTATCACATCTATGCTATGCGGACGATGTGATTTTCATAGGGGATTGGTCTAAGCATAATGTCATGAGCTTATGTCGTCTCCTAAGATGGATAAACTTGGTCACGGGTTTGTCTGTCAACTATCATAAGTGTCATTTATTCGGTATTGGCGTTGAGGGTAGTGAAACCGAAAGGATGGCCAGGATATTGAAGGGTAACGTCGGAAAGCTTCCTTTTAAGTATCTTGGAATCCCGATTGGTGTGAATATGAAGAAGGATAAATGGTGGCAGCTGGTTCTCGATAAATTCCACAAGAAGTTGTCTAGTTGGATTGCGAGACAACTTTCCTTGGCGGGTAGAGCAACTCTTGCTAATGCGGTATTGGGCAGCCTTCCTTCATACTTTTTGTCTCTATTCCCTGCTCCTAAGAAGTTGATTAATAAGCTTGAAAGTTTGCGTAGAGACTTTGTGTGGGGTATGGTGGGTTCGGCTAAGAAAGTGTGTTGGATCCGGTGGGAAAGAATGTTAAAAGCTAAGAAATTCAGGGGGTTCGGTTTGGGGGGGATCGAGGATTTCAACTTAGAGATGTTATCCAAATGGTGGTGGAGGTACAAAGAAGACCCGAAGCAGTTGTGGGTTAAAGTGGTGATGGCCATTCATAATGTGGAGTCGAATAAAAAAATGGTTCCTGTCAAAAAATCGGTTCCGGGGGTGTGGAAAGACATTGTTGGGGTTGAAGAAAAGTTGTTTAAAAAGGGAATTCGGATAAGTGACAAGCTGAAGGTTTCAGTCGGCAATGGGGAGCTCACGAAGTTTTGGAAGGGTGTGTGGATTACCAAGGAGCCTTTGAGGTACCGCTATCCAGATTTATACCGTTTAGTGGCTGATAAAGATGCAACTATCGCTGATTGTTCGAAGAAGGTAGGGGGTTTAACTCATTGGGGCTGGGTTTGGAAAGTTGTTTGTGTCTGTTGATCATTCGGACAGCTTGGTTTCGATGCTGAGCCTGCTGAATCAGGTTGACTTGAAGGCTGAGAAAGATGTTTGGAAATGGGCGAATGACTATGGGGTGAGCTTTTCAGTCAAATGGGTCAGAAACGAACTTGACGTGGCGAGAGTTTCGTTGAACGATGGTATTCGGCTGCAGAACAATCCGTGGGTTCCTTATAAGTGCAGAATTCTTATTTGGAGAGCGATGTTGGGATGACTTGCTGTTAAGACTCAATTGCTTCACAGGGGTATTTCGGTCCATAATGATTTGTGTAGCCGCTGCTGTTTAGCTGCAGAAGACGTCGGCCACATCTTTGTCAATTGTTTAATGGCGAGATGCATTTGGTGGGAGTTATCGGTTTGGATGAAGATCCGGTATCTGGCTGATGTGACTTCCTTAAAGGATTTGATGGAGAACTTAGCGAACAATCCTGGATCTAAAAGATGGAAGCAAGTTGTCGCCTCGGTTGGTGTGCGGTTGTGTGGAGAATGTGGGAAGCTAGAAACGCCAAGGTGTTCGAGAACACTTTTATTAATCCAAGGATAACGGTGGAGCTCATTAAGGAAGACGCGTTTTTGTGGATTTGTAATCGGTCTAAACTCCCAAATCCTACCTAGAGAATTGGGTCGACTTTGATATATCCATGTGTTTGTAGTTTTGTTTAGTTTTTTGGGGTTTGTTTTGGTGTTTGGTTTTCGGACCTTCGTATTCGAGCGTCTCGCTGCTCTTATATATATATATATATAAAGCGTTTTGCTGTTGAAAAAAATATACAACCATAAAAATGATGAATTCTGATCACACATTTATTTTATAAAATCCTACTTCTAATAAAGGTTTTCACTTAAATTCACGTGATGTTTTCCCTTTTGATTTATTAACAATGTCATTCATTAACCACCCACCTTCTGGTGAAGTGGTATAGAGACCTAATGATAGGTGACTTGAGGCCTAATGATCACAAGTTTGAGCCTTAAAGGATACCAGGTTTTACCGATTATTCATTGTCGTGCCTTCGCACTGGTAGGTTGTCAGGTTTTCCCTGGATTGGTGGACTTGGAGGACTGGGTACCCTGTGGGTATCCTGAATTCATCATAAAGAGATTCCCACGGGAGCCCATGATGACTTGGTTGCCCTTTAAAAAACAATGTAATTAATATATATTATAATATTGGATTGAGATCATTTGAGAACTCCTTTGAGAACTTAAGAACTCTCCTGAGCCAATCAAAATGTGACACATCTGCAATTTGTAATATTTTCTAATACTTTAATGAGGGGGTAACAAAGCCATTTTACACTATTAGGAGTGGGTAATTTAGTAATTTACAAAGATGAAATGATTACTCCTATTAAAGCTGATATCTCTCTCTCTCTCTCTCTCTCTCTCTCTCTCTCTCTCTCTCTCTCTTAATTCATTCAAAAATCTGCATCTCTCTCTCTTTCTCTCTCTCTCACACACATTTAAACACACAAACAGGTCTCGATCAAACACACACTCATGAGCCCATATCATCATATAAAGGAAAAAGGAAGGCGGTGAGTTTATGTGGTATGATAGTTATGGTGGTGACGATGGTGAGGGAGGAGGTGTGGAAGAAGGAGGCGGTGGTTATGGTGGTGAAGGGAGGCGGTGGTTATGGTGGTGACGGTGGCGAAGGAGGCGATGGTTATGACGGTGGTGAAGGAAGGCGATGGGTTTATTTGGCACTCCTAAATACGCAGGTTTGTATATGTTATGTTTTCCTTAATTTGTGTTTTATTTTTGATTGTTTTGGTTGTTGGTTGTGTATGAAACTTATACTGACAGGAAAAAAAAACATTTGCAAGAAACAGAGCATTCCTCTTTTGTTAAACACTTCAAATCATGAGTTACAAATAGTTGGACTTATTAGACAACTCACTCATGAGCCCATATCATCGTATAAAGGAAAAATAGGAGGTTCGTAGCATTTGTATTATGTATAAATGAATGTCATAAGTTTGGAGACAGTGGAGGTGTTTGGTGCATTGGTGGGATGTAAAGCAGTTAACTATACCTTTGGAGACATCAAACTTGATACTACGCTCGTGTGTCTCATTTTACATAGGTGTAAAATTAGATTTCAATATGCAAAGAAGTGTAAATTATATTTCAATATGCAAAGAAGTGATGAAAGATGTTGTTTTAACAAGCAAATGCTGTTTCACAAGTTTTTGTGATAAATGTAAGCTTTTTGGCTCATATAAGTTGTCTATATTTAAGCTTTATTTATTTATTTATCTATTTGTTTTGTCACAATGGAACTTAATTCTTCAATATTTTTTATCCACATGTATACGAGATCACATTATTGATAAATCAGTGTGTGTCTGTGGTGCAACAAATGTGCTAGCGCGCAAATGATCTTTTACCCAACAAGACACTACGCGATACAATAAATCGAACTTAATTCAAGGTATTATTACTTTTGATGGATTATTGTTATTTTGTTGCTTGTAATGTGTTATTGATGCATGTATTAAAGTTTGACTTTCACTTATGTTAGAAGGTTGTTAGTCGTTCGTGCATAGTGACTTTTGTGTTTTACACTAATGTAAATAGGAGTAGACTGTTTTTTTTGTCACACTAACGTAATGGAGTCTTATTGTCATAATACCTCTTTATTATTTTTTTTCTTTTTGGTATACACTAACGTAATAGATTTTTTTATGGTGATATTTGGGCACTTATGACCCAAGATTTTTAGAATTGTAATATTTTGGGCACCTTTGAGGGTTTATTCTTTTAACTCATCTTCTGTTTATTCTTTTAACCCATCTTCTGATTTGCAGGATGAGGAGTACTTTGAGAAACGTGAAGTTTAGACAGTGGTTGTGGTTTTTCGGGAGGTCACCAGTGATCATGAGGGAGAGACGTCGGTTGTAACACCTTGAAAATCAGTTTCGCTTAATTATGCCATTTGGCATAATTAACAAGTTAGTCATTCAATCTAGTAAACATGAAAATTGGAACTTAAGGGACCTAATGTGTCATGTGTGCAAAGTAGAGATATGATATTAATAAAAACAAAACTTGATAAATTGATCAGTGTTTTGATCAATCAAAACACCTTCAAAAACACACACACAAGAAGCTCTACCAAATTCAGCCCCAAATCAAGCCAAAATCAATGGTTTTTCCTAATGCATGATTAAATTCATGATCATCTAGTGTTCTAAACATCCTAAGGTAACTCTAGACCCTTTTAATTCATCCAAATCCATGGTATATGGAAGATGATAATTCTAGGGTTTTTATAAAAACATGATTTATGAGCTTCTATAGGTTTCTATGTGTTAGTAGACATCAAAGAAACTATAAAACGTGATAAAGTGTTAAATGTTATTGATTCATATGAAATTGTGATTTGTGTGTTATGTATAAGTAGTGGATTTTTACCCTAAACATGAATTACACTAGTATGTGGCAAAATCTTGCAACTTATATGTGATTGGTATCATGTATGAGTGCTAATTGGTGAATTGATAATGTGTAAATGATTAATTAAGCCATTGTGAAATTAAGAAAGTCTTAAACACCTTGAATTAACATGATGAAAAATGGTGCATATAAGGTGTTTGATAAAATGCTTGAATGAGAAAATAAATGTGTAAAACATGTAGGAACATGAAATGCATGATTAAAAAATGAATCGCACCATATGTGAAAATGTAGCCTAATGATGATTGGGAAATTGATAGTGCACATGATCATGCTAAAGGTAGTTAACTTTTAGAAGTCAAACTGACTCGAGATTAGAATGTGATATAATCGTGTGAATAAACTCATAAGATGTGTTAGTTATTGAACATGATGACTAACTTGATCAATCTTACGAGTATAGTGAAAGTTGATCTTGTCAAGCTAGGTACAAGCTTGGAAGGAATGGATCAACAAGCGAATACAAGCTTAAATTGCAAGGAAATGAGAGTGAATACAAGGTAAGTGTTACTTACAGTATTAGACTATGAACATGGATTAAGTGTTGTACACATTGGTTTTAATCTTGAGTGTAGGATAAAGGTGGAACCCCAAGGGGTGGGATCCATTAAGTGGGATGATATACGTTAAAATATACATATCTAAATCCCCGATTCAACTCCTAAATTACGCGTTTTCGACCATAATTGCACGAATTCGGTACTTAACCGCTTCATATGTTTATTGCAGATCTTAAACGACGTCCCACGAACAAAGACGAAGAAACCGAGCGGAATCTGGACCAAATGGGAAGTTGCTGCAAAAATCAGCTAAGTCTGGAAGCAGTGCACGGCCGTGCACCCCAGGTGCACGCCCGTGCGGGCTCACTTTGCTCGGACACAAGGCGGCACGGTCAAGTGCACAGCCAGTGCACTCGAGTTACCCGGCTACCACCAGACCCGCACGACCGTGCACCCTAGGTGCACGACTATGCGGAATATCTAGATATTTCCAGGAACAGCCAATCCACTTGCCCACTTGCACGTCACTTCGTAAAGTTAAAGTGCACGGCCGTGCACTTTATGCGCACGGCCGTGCACAATATCTAAAGTTCTATAAAAACAGAGCACAACTCACTGATCAAACATTAGGTTTTCTCTGGGCGATTCTGGGGCGATTTATGGACCAACAAGCTGCCGGAAGGCCGTCTAACAAGCTCGGGATTCATTCTGGATCATCAAGCGTTATCCAATCCATCACATTCAAAATTTATGGTTTGATCTATTAAACTTTAAGTTGATTCAAATCTGATTATTTTGGCTTGAATGTGTTGTTTATGTATTACATTATAGTCTAGGGATAATATCTAGTAATCGTTAGTAGTAAAAACAATCGTTTGTATGTAATCATGTTTTGTATAAATTTGGCGTTTTTCATGTATGGATCTTGATGATCATAGCGCAACCTTGTTTCGTTGTTATTGGATTTGTGATAGTGTTTGAATGACTTTGATGATTATCGAATGTGTTAGGCGGATACATGTTGAAAAACCGTCCGTTTAATCGTCCGGTAGTTGACTAGTTAACTTGTTAATAAGTTTACACCATGAAACTGTAACCGGGTATTGGTTTGGATAAAGTTAGTCGAATAACGGTTAAAAATGCTTACCGGCACGCAAAAGGGTTTTAAAAGCTTAATGGTGCCGTTACTGATCTTTGACACGGTTGATGATCTTTGCTAGTTATTTTGGTAGAAATAGCAATCTTAGTAGATCCGTGTTCTAAGTTGGTAAAATGGAATAGGTTGTGAAATGCTCTACTTTATGCTAGTCTCGGTGGTTGTATTGTTGTTCGGTATTGCTTTCCTTAATTAGTGAGGTTAGAAAACTCTTAACGGATGACTAACTTATCTTTAGAAGATTCACATGAGATCATATCAGCTGCTCGCTAATAAATGACTTGAGGTGGTTAACATGTTGTTCGTGTTAACTTTCCATATAGTTGTCATGTTAGGATGCCCGAAAGGGACACTAATTGTCGAAAAATGGGAATGTTGATCACACGCCTGTATTACTTATTATATGTAGATGACACGCTAGGATTGGTATATTATAGTTTATATAGTTATATTTTCTATTTGGAGTCTTAACTGTGTTATTTATATGTTTTAGAATTAATTTAGTTATAAACAAACTTCAAACTATCTTTTCCTACTGGTAAATGGGGGACAGAGTTTTAGTACCATTGCTTCGCGCGCGTCCATGGATCGATATCTGGTTCTTATCTGTACATTACTACATATATGACAGGGTACACTTGCCCTATTGTGTGTGTTTTAATATTAAGGTCTAAACCATTTTTATAAATATTAAAGCAAAACGTGTGTTATTTCATTGTAAAATTATGTGTATATCCGCACACGTCATGGGACGATGTATATGAAAGCGTAACAAAACAAGATTTATGATATTGAATGAAACAATGAGTTGTGACTGAATGGTGAAATTCATCAAACGGGGCAATTAATAAGGATACGTGGAAAATAATTAATAGAGCATAATCCAATAATATTTCAAATATGTAAATTAGGAAGATTGTTATGTAATTGATCACTTCCCAAAGATAAGGGAATGTATATTTGTATATATTGAGAGAATTATCAATAAGAAAAAGTAAGCAATTGATCCATCATTCTAGCAATAATGTTTTAATTTAAGTGAATAGATGGAATCATTTGAATGAAGTAGTAAGGTACTTTGTTAAATGGGTCAAGTGTTGTTGTCTTGAACCATAGATATAAGCTTGGATAACATAGTGTTATGAACTATGAGTCTTAATGGGTCAGATAGTGATGCCTTCATAATTTGAGTCCAACACTTTATGCTTGTATTCCAAGCATCAAGATTCACAATGTTAAACGGTCAAATGGTGAATTATTACCATTTAGGTTTCGAGATATTAATGTTTGTCGATTTAGAAAGCACAAGCTATGGAAATGGGTCAAGGACACCCGGTAAGTCCGTAGTGTAAAGTAGGACCATGGGTGAGTAAATGTGGATGAAAGCCACCCACATGATGTAATATCCGCATTTTTCCACTTGTTGTAATTAAGATTCAGTGGTAAATAAAATCGTTAGAATTTTTATATACTTTCGTTTTATCCATTTTTTACATATATAAAATACATGCATATATACATTTTATCAATATCAACATTTATAATTTATAAAGGCTTTATTTATTAATTGTGTTATAAACATTTACCAACTACTAACCACCTTTATTAACTATTTTACACCCACTTCTAACTCTCAACCATTTTCTTTATTACCCCAACCCTCATCCTACCTATAAATACCAACCTCCACCACCTCTAATCTCTTACACCACTCTCAAATCACTTCTAAATCTCCAAATTCTATCAAGGATTCTATAAGTCCTCAAATCCTCTCAAAAATCTCAAACTTTTGGTAGTTCTCTCTTCATTTCTAATACATTCTTCTTACATTTTTCTTACTTTCTACCTTTTCCTTCTTCTTCTAACCACTTGGATGAACTTTTTGGACTTGCCTATTGTTTACCAAGGTATACATAAAGGGTAAATCACCATTTTGAAGTCCCAAGATTGGTTGTTTTTGCTTAAACTTTCTTCCATCTTTTATGAACTAAGTAATCTTACAAGTGAATGAAACCAAACCAAGTTCTCCAACAAATATATGTTGGAAGGACTTGTGTTAAGGTAAATGGTATCATAAAGGACCAAGGTTCTTTCACTAAAGAAGATTTCACCATACCTCGCTTTGATACTTAGCTAAATATAAGTATAATATATATACTTGTTTCCTTTTCATCCTAATAACTATATATCAAAGGTTTATGGATACATCTCTACCTTTCCCCTCTTGACCCACTTTGTGACTCGGATTTACTTCCACACAAGGATGGGAAAATCCAATGTCCAAGACTCATGCTTAAACTTATAGGCAAAGTAGTCAACATCTATTTTATAAATACATTTCTTATAAAATAGAAAAATTCTTATGTTGGAGAGTCTTAGTTATTATTTGTTGGATCATTGTGTAACTCATAATTAATTATTTATACTTTTATGATTATTGCATTTATGTTAAATTAGTTAAGGTTATTAATTAAATTATTTTTCCTTAATCATTCAAACATATTTTTCTCTAAATATTCAATTGGTAATAATTATATTACCTAAACCATATTTACAAACTTTGGTATATTATTTTTAATATACAACTTTTATATTAATTCGATTAATCACAAAAACTCTAATTCCTCAAATCGACTTAGCAAACCCTAAAGCTTTAGACCCTAGATACTTTAGGGGAAAATAATTGCTTTTTATTCCCAAACTTTTGAAAATTACATCTGTAGTCCTCAACTTTTGATGTTTCTTAACTCGGATAGTCCCTGAAGTAGACGGAGGTTAAAAAAATCTAGTTAACTGGGTGTGAAATTACTAAACTACCCTTACTTTAATAAAAATAAAAGAAAATCAATTAATTAATAAAATAGAAAGATGACCCACTTAACCCATTGGCTAATCATGTGTCTCCACCAATTTTTAGTGGGCCCCACTCACTTCATCTTCCCCACCACATCACCTCCACAAATCACCACCTCCACCACCACTACCCTCCCTCTTGCACATCACAACCAGCACCTCATCTCGCCATATGACATCGGTTCTGTTCCAGATTCAAAATGATGCCAATAAATGAAGTTAAACAATCTGACCCTTTTCAGGACCATCACTATCTGCATTTAGATTCACTGTCACAGGAGTACCTTCAGGAAGGCCTCCATTCAAATCATTTCCATCAGGCTGCTTGTAGCTCCTGTCATGTGGAACAACAATGTCGTCGTTATGGTTGTGGTGGTGCTCCTTGTAATCAGTGTCAGACTTCAATTCATGGTTGCGAGACCTGTGATGATTATTATGGCGTTTTATGCCAGAATCATCTGAATCACTCGAGTCTGAATGCCCATGCTGTTTGTGATGATGAATCTTTTGATTTTACGTCGTTATGGTTGTGGTGGTCCTCCTCTTCCTCATCCTGTCATCATCATATTCCTCACTTGAAGAATCTGAATCTTTTGATTTTACGTGTCTGCTACGATTTCTATGATGCTTTGAGTGCCTCCTTTTCAATGCACCTTCATCTTCATCACTTGAGGAACCAAAATCATCATCAGAGCCCGAGCTTGAGTGATGATGATGTCTATGGTTGGTGGCAAAGATAAACTTGGGTTGGTGGTGGTGGTTTATGGCGGTGCTGGTGGTAGGGAAGATGAAGTGGGTGGCCACACTAAAAATGGGTAGAGACACCTGATTGACTAAGGGGTTAAGTAGGTCATGTTTGTAATTTATTAATTAATTGATTTTTTTATTTTTATTAAAGTAAGGGTAGTTTAATAATTTCACATCCACTTAACTGGATTATTTAACCCTCGTCTGCTCCAGGGACTATCCGAGTTAAGAAACACCAAAAGTTGAGGACTACATTTGTAATTTTCAAAAGTTGGGGACTAAAGGTGAAATCTGAGAAAACCACATGGACCATTTGAGCAATTCTCTCTCTCTCTCTCTATATATATATATATATATATATATATATATATATTTTAAAAAAAAATATAAACGTTATTCCTAAACATTTGCAGGTTAAGAAATGGGGTCACATGCTAGCCATGTAAAGTTTATAAAAGGTTTAAAAGGTTATAAAAGTATTAGAGTTTATAAGGTTTTATTGATAAATAATCAAGTTTTTATGCATATATATAAAAAGACAAACCACATGGACCATTCCATCAATTATTTAAAAGTTCTAAAAACCCAAAGTCCTTTTCCCTCCTCTCTCGTTTCCGGTCAAACATCTCACAGCCGGCGAAGCTCCGACGAGATATTATCATGCTCCTTTAAGATTGTTTAATGGCCTTTATTGTATCTTCACCCAATGTAACGCATTATCAATCATAATATCGAATTTAATTGCGTTTTGTTGGGTTTTAATAAGGATTAAAATCGGGTTTCAATGAAGAAACAACTGGATTTCCTTAAAACGAATTAAAACCATTTTAATGTCGAAAACCTTATAAATTGATCATGCCAAATCGTTTCCCGGCCTTTACAGATCTAAAACCCACATCGAAACTAGGGGTGAGCATACGAAAACCGTTAACCGAAAAAAAACCAAAACCGAACCGATAACCGAACAAAAAATAGCCGAAACCAAATTAATCGATCGGTTATGGTTAACATATGGCCAAAAACGAACCATTCGGTTACGGTTTCGGTTTTCCCTTCTTCCTTAACCGAAACCGAACCGATAGTTATATACTTAAGTATTTTCATACATATATCCATTTATTTGGAACACATTTTCATACATTTCCAGTATATTTCATGTATCTTTCATGTGTACCTATGCATTTGAAATATATTTTTTATGTAACTCGTGTATTTTTTTATGTATATCCATATATTTGAAGCATATTTTTATTTATTTCATGGGTATTTCATGTATTTTTTTTTGCGTAAACACTTTACTAACTATTTTAAGTTTATAATTTTGCACAAGCTTTATGTTTGGTTATTAATCGAACATAACCGAAACCGAACCGATAACCGACATATTAACCGAAGTAACCAAACCGACATAACCGATCGGTTTTGGTTATGGTTTTTCCTAAAACCGAACTTCGGTTATCGGTTTTGGTTACATGTAAAAACCAAACCGAAACGATATTTGCTCACCCTTAATCGAAACACTCCAAAGCGTGATCAAAACGCTCGGTTTTTGGCTTTGAAATGTCGGACCTGCAACCTTCGATTTCAACCCTTTCAAGAGTTTGTAAGTTCACTTCTTTGATGTCGTTTTGTTCTTTAACTGTGCCTCAGCAAAATCCCCATGATTTCTTGAGGTTTACATATTGATTTGGGGCCTAATAGATTTTGGCTAGGGTTAGGGTTTCATGTGTTAGATATGGGGAAGAAGATGAACAATAGATATGTTATAAAAAGCCTTTTAATCAATCGAATTTGCAAACAATGTAAAGCAGTCTAGTGGTTTGAGTGTGTGCATTGAATCGGGGCCATACAGGTTCGATCCCCACAACCCACGATTTTGTTCTTTTATTTTATTTTATTTTATTTTGTTATTCTTTGGAATTTCTATATATAAATTCTATAAAGCATAATTAATTCATAATAAATTCATTTTTTATTCAAAAATTATAAAACTTTAGGTGTGGTATCTTGAGACCTTAAAGAAAATTACTACAATTTTATTTTCTAGAAAATATTTCATTTCCCTATTTTTATTAAGACTGAATTACAAGTTTTGTCCTTTAAGTTTATACCATTTTTCAACGACTGTCCTTTAACTTTAAAATTGATTGGTTTTGTCCTTTATCTATCAAAATCATGCACGTTATGTCCTTTATGCCTAACTCAGTTAGTTTTCTCCGTTAAATCTGATCACTCAAGGGGTAATTTAGTCTTTTTATCATTTTATTTAAAATATGTTAATAAATAAAACAAAAACCCTTTATCTCCTTCATCCCCCTTCTCTAATCAATTGCCTGCAAAAACCCACCACCATAAAAACCACAAACCATTTCTCGTGCTCATGTTTGTCTGTCCACCAAACACAACAAACACACATACATATGACTAGAGATAGAGAGAGAGAGGAACCGGAGGAGGAGCTCCGGTCACCTTCACCGGCGGCAACCACAACAACAACTAAGCCCCCACCTCTTAACCATTTTGCACCCACACCCATCTAACCGAGAAAGAGACAAGAACCGGAGAAAGATATGTAACACCCCAACCGATGGCGGAAACATCGGGATGTCACGTATTGATGATTGTTCAGTAGCTCATGGTGAATCATAAATTTCATTATATGATTTAAATAAATTACATACAATTGTTCTAAGAATTTGTACATCAAATCAGCAAATACTAGCTACGCATCTTCAAGTATTAACTCGAATCTTCAAGCAAGTAGAACCTGAAACATGTTAAGTTGAAAATATTTTTGGGTCAACAAAAGTTGGTGAGAATTACATAGGTTTTGATAATCGAATAAAATTGTTGTGCAATTCATGTGTCATGGCAATCCAGTCCATATGCGAAAACATACTAGAAGTAAATCGAGTGCATAATCAACCTTGTGACTGTTGTATTGTGGTACATCCCATACGCTCATGGTTCACTCGTTTATATTGCAGTAACAAACACCCACGTAACCTTTGTAGGAGGCACGTATCCGGGTGGGATTGTCAGTCCAATAGATCTATCAATGTATACCGTTTGGCTGATGAATGTTTATGCTAGAATTGTGCTTACCCTAGTCATATTCAAGACATAATGCAACATAGAAATACACATAGACACATTGATGTTTGAATTGCATAAATATTGTTGTAACATGTTTCACCCCAAAAATGGTGATAAATAGAAAAGGGGCTATGTAAAACTCACCTTAGCAAAATGTTATATCTGTTGAAAAATTGAAATATGGTGTTGCCCAAATGTATCAAGTATCACCCTATAATAAGGCAATAAATATGTCTAAGTCTATCAAGTCTACAAATGTATAAGTTTCTAGGGCTTCGAATTGAGGATAAATGCTTGTTTGATTAATATCAAAAACGTTTGATAGTTGAGGGAATATTAATAAATAAATAACCAAAAATCTTTTTAGGGGATTTAAAGTTAAGATGGTCACAATAATGTATTTAAAGTGTAAAAATAATTTTTATAAAATTATTTTCTTTAAAATAGAATATTAATTCTATTTATAACAAATTGTCAAAATTTAACTTTAATATTTAAAAATATTAAAATTAAAGAATTATAGATTTAAAATTTATATTTCTGTTCTAAATATTCAGAAATAATTTGTATAAAATTTTGGTGCAAAAATATTAAAAATTGGATTTATTATGATTTAATTATGATTAAAACTAACAAAAATTGATTAAAAATATTAAATAAATGATTTTTCAGAAATAAAAATCATTTCTGAAAAGCTTAATGTTATAAAAACTCAGGATAATTTTTGTGGAAATTTATAAAATTGTTTTGATATTTTAATGGATTTTTATAAATATAATAGCATAAAATTGATTTAATTATTATAAATATTAAATAAATAAATTTCAGAAAACTAAAAATTGTAGGTGGAACATTTACATCAGATTAACTAAAAGTAATTTTTTTAGAATTTATAAAAGAGTTTTAATAACTAAAAATGAATTTATAAAATTAAATGTATTATATATAATTAATTGATTTGTTTAAAAGGTTTAATGAAAAAGAACAAAATGGGACGCCACTGCCGGGACTCGAACCCGGGTGGCTTAGGGGGCAAGCAACAGTCACAACCACTTGGTCCAGACCAGTGGTTGTGATTGTTTTTGTTTTAAATTAAATAAATACAATACGTAAAATTAGTTTATCCCCAAATCAAAAGTTACGAACCCTAGTTTAATCAATTGTCTGATTCACACATCAATAGTCCAATCAATCTTAGGGCTATTGATGTGTGAATGCCGATGAACAAAACCCACATAAAACATTGAACTTACAAACACGTTACGAGCTCGATTGATTGGTCAAAGACTCGGGTCAAAAATACGAACAGAAAACAATTAACAGAGGTTTGATAATGGAAATTGGAGGTTGAGAGAGATTGAGTGGCGAGTGGAGATGGTCCAGCAATGAACAATTTATAGTGTAATGGTTTGGATGCTCGATTTGGCAACGTTGACTATGATTTGAATGTGTGACAGCTAATTGGGATAATCCGAAATTTCGGATAGTCAATATTGGGATCCGAATCCGGATCCGAAATTTCGGATATCCGAAATTCGGATAATCCGAATTTCGGATTCAGATTCGGATCATCCAATGGATAATCCGAAACTTAAAAAAAATAAAATACATAAATAAAAAATAATATAAAAAAACCATTATCCTTTATGTCTAAAATGTGAACTTGTTAAAAAAAACAAGAATCGAAGTTAGATAAACGAAACAAGAACAAAAAAAATGTAAAAGAAACTTGCTTTTTGGTGGACGGGAGCTGTGGAGGTCGGAGACGAGGTGGACGGGGGCTGTTATAGAGAAGAGAAGAGGGAGCAGCTGCTATGGATTGGAGTAGTATGGACTTAGGGTTAGGAGGATTAGGGATTTAAGATTGTGTATTGTGTTATGTAGTGTATATAATATTATATATTTATATATATATTTTTTAATATTCGGATTCGGATAATCCGATTATCCGAAAATTTTCAAAATCAGGATCCGAATCCGAATCCGAAATTTCGGATTATCCGATTTTCGGATATCCGAAATTCGGATTATCCAAAATTTCGGATAATTCGGATTCGGATTATCGGATTTTTCGGATTCAGATTTTTTTGAAACACCCCTAGCTGGAATATAAAGAGGGTATATTGGGTTTAGAGTGTTTTGGTTTTGGGTTGTAGTATAAGACTAAATGTATATATTTATATATATAAAATCTGAAAATTATTTCTTTAATATTATTATTATTATTACTATTACTATTATTATTATTATTATTATTATTATAAACCTCCATCTATATATATATATATATATATATATATAAATAAATATATGTATGAATAATTATCATTGTATAGGGGTTCAAAAAAATAAGACTTGTCGTTTTAATCCGTAACGTACAAATAATTAAATGCGAAATGTTACAAGATAAAAAGTAACAGAGGAGGGAGAGAAAATCGTAGAGAGAGAGGGGACCAGATCAGATCTAGAGAGAATGACGGACGACGGCGGCGTGTACAGCGGTGGTGATGTTTGTAGGTTCTGGTCAAGGACAGGAGTCCAGATCTAGGTTATGATTGTGGTCAACGACGGGTCTGTGATTCTGGACATGGGTTATGGTCGTAGGGGTTCACAGTGAAGATGGTGATGATGATGATGATATTCTAAGCTTGATGGTTCTTGTGATGTTGATGAGTCGAAGGTTTTTTACCAGTTTTCACATCTGGGTAGGGGGTTTTGATGCCATGGGAGGGTAAGGTGGTGGTGTTAACTGTCATGGCGGTGGCAAGTGGTGGTGTTGACAGTCATGGTGGTGGCAAGTGGTGGTGTTGACAGTCATGGCGGTGGCAGCAGGTGGTTCGTGTGGATGGTGGTGGTGGTGGTGTTAAGTGGGAGAAGTAGAATGAGGGTGTAAATAAGTAAATTGGGGAAGAAGATACAAGGGTGATTTTACTATTATGCCCTCACGTGCAGGTCACATGACCAAACTTAACGGAGAAAACTAACCAAGTTAGCCAGAAAGGACATAACGTGCAAGATTTTTAAAGATAAAGGACAAAACCAATCAATTTTAAAGTTAAAGGACAGTGGTTGAAAAATGGTATAAACTTAAAGGACAAAACTTGTAATTCAGTCTTTTATTAATTAAAAACATTTTAATCATAATTAATTGATTAAAAATTATTTTAACTGATTTTAATCCCAAAATTTTTGGAAAATTATTTCTAAACAACAGAAACTGAAATAAAAATTATTTGTCCAAAAAATATTTATTTATATTGATTTTCCTATTTTTAATCATTTAAACATGATTTAAATTCAATAAATCAGTTTTAAATACAAATAAACTGGGAAAAAATATGGAAATTTTATTTTCACTATTCCTCATCATAAAATATTCATTTTTCATAAAAAAAATATTTTTGGATCATGTATTGTTTTTTTATGCTTAATTAGGCGTAATAAATCATTTAATTATATATAATTTATAAAATTTGTTTTATAAATATTTTTCTTATAGAACATAAATATTCTTGTGTTGGAAAACCATAAGTGTTAACATTAGATTCATTTTTATAATTTATATTTATTTACATAATAAACTTTAATTATTATTATTATTATATATTTTAGTTAAAAGAGTTAACTAAAATCTTTGGAATAAATTACATGGAATTTTTTTATTCAAAATATTCAAATAGTAATAATTATTTTCTTAGTCATACATTTGAACTTAAATCATGTTATATTTTTTTTGAATACAAAATTATTATTTTCGAGTTATCGTAAACTTCATTTTCCCCCACATAAGCCTAGTAAACCTTAATGCCTTAGATTTTATTTCCCAGTTTTATTTTGTGACGAGCTTTATTGGATTTATCGCTTAGCAAAACTGAGACTATACTTATCCCTTTTTTGTTTTCTTGCACTTTTGGGGTAAAACATGTACACTTAAGAAACTTACACTTACACATATTCATAAACATTTTTACATACAATTCATACACGTGTTATGCTTTGAATTCTTGTGCTTGTGAGTAAACATAAACGTAGTATACTTGCGATCATTACAAAATCATTAACTTAGTTAGCCGACTTTAACAATGGATAACGCTATTTGGATAAATAGCCCGCCTAGTGGAAAGTACCTATGTGTGTTGGAAGTCCTGTGTCATTGTTAATGCTTTAATCTTTGTCAACATAATAGGTTTGATTTTGGCCCGCGTTGTGTACTTACGTGTTTTCCATATTTTCCTTGAATGAATCATGACACTTGAATTGTAAAACATTTTTATACCTATATTATGCGTACACAAACTAAGTGTACTCACCAGCATTATTGTTGATGTTTTATTTTATACATGTTCAGGGAATACTTGATGATTGTCACTTAGGCTTTGACTGTTGCATAATAAACAAGCTTTATGTATCGTTTTGTTTTGAGACTTGATGTATTGGTTTGACTTCGATGTTTGACTTTTATTCATGAATTTAAATAATATTTACATTTTAGTACCATGAGCTTTTGAACAATCGTCATTACGTGACACCTCGATGTTTTCCCCCATCGGTTGGGGTGTTACATTTGTTGATAATATAATTACATTTTCAATGGGTTTTATACTCTCACGTTAAGACAACATCACTTTGGTTCTCCACGATAAAGAAAAATATCACTATACCCGTAACTAAAGTATTGTATTAGTACTTGTACTTGGTAACAAATGATCATCCCTGAAAAGAAAAAGAAAATAGTACCCGGTACAACATACAAAAGGTTTTTTTTTTGTAACGAATACGATATCAGTACCGATACTAAAACAATACTGGTTAGGTTCTTTATGATAAAGAAAAATATCACTATACCGATACCGACAGTACCATTTTGGTACAAGTACCCGATACCAAATGCTCATCCTAAAAAGAAAAGAAAAAACAGTATTCGGTACCAAATAAAAAAAAGTTTTACATAAAAAAGACAAAAAGAACAAAGGCGTTTCTAAATATCAGCTCACGTTAACAAAATATGAACAGTTCATGTTAGCAAAAAGGCCCGATACAAATTAAAGAAAGAACATTATTCAAGTGTCCCTTCTTTAATATTATACATAATGTGTGACTATAATTGAATTTGTTTTGTTTTTTTTTATGCGGGGCATGATCTACAAATTGCGCAATTGATTATATACACATGGAGGTTCATCTCATAAAAGAGTTGTAGTAGGAGAAGAAAGCTAATTCATTAAATTTTCATTAAGGGTTGATATATACTTTTTACATACAAATGTGTGTATACATGTAATATGTATAAGAACTTATTAAATTAATTTGTTCATACATTTTTCTATCGTTTAAACTATTTCTTAAAAATGTGTCAGATTATGTGTAGGTAATATTCTTATTCAGAACCTGTGCATGTGGAGGTTATATTAATAAGCGAATTGTGTTCATTTTTTTAATCTCAAAATAGATAAATACACAATGCATAATATTTTTAATTTTTAAATTGAAAAAATGAACGTCTCTTGTCCTCAGGAGGACATCTTGTGGGTTAAGTGATGTGCTCCACAACCACAAGGTTCTGAGTTCAAATCTCGTAGTGTGCGGTTGTTGGTGTATTTATGATAGAAAATATAAGAGTTGTTAAAAAAACCTATCTACTCAATCCGTTAAAAAATTATCTAACGACCCGACTTGACCAAGTTAAAATTTTCAAGGATCACACCCAACAATAAGTCCTTGATATATATATACACACGCGTAATGAAAATCTAATAATATCTAGTATTTTTGAATCATGGTTTAATTGTGGAGAAAAGTTATCAATCAAGGTGGGGCTAAAGCATGGATCCGGTTTGAATAGTGAAGACGATGACCTGGCTCGATATTAAATATTGTGATCAATGACCATTGAACGGGTGGTTAGATGTAGTAGTGGTGGTAAGGAGAAAAATCAATGAGGATAAGACCTTTGTCTTATATTAAAAATCATATAAATTTTAGAGGATTCACATTCCATTCTTTATTTTTATCTATATAATTTAAGTAAAAATCATTATTCCATAAAATTTGTCTTTCATTTCTTCAAACCCTTCTACATCTAATTCCTTATTTATAAAATATGGTTTTGTTATAGTTTTTCTTAAATATAAGAATAACGAATGAGATGTAGTGGCATTTCTATGTAGTTCTCTTAAATTTTATGGTTTTAATGAGTATAAGGAATGAGTCGTGAATGTGCTTAATAAGAACATATTCATCCTTTCTTCTTTTAATTAACATTCTTGACGAAACATAAACTGAACACGCTGCTCGATTTGTGCCTCTACGGTTTTCTACAAGAGAATAAAACCTTGTTCTTTTAATTATTCCTTAAAAACGCACACACCAAATTATATATAACACAAAAACGTGTCTTAGGAATAAGACACGCCTCTATTTTTTTTTTTTTTTGTCAAAATTACAATAATGCAATTCAACCTATATATTGTTCTTCGTGTATTCGACCCTTTAAATTTTAGCATTGGTATTTGCACCCCTTCAATTTTATAAAAATGTTGTATGATGTCACTTTGGCCCCTCGAGTTTGCGTGCTTATTTTTATGTACGTTTTTTGTTTGTCTAGTTTTGTTAGGAAACGAGTCAGGTCAAATATAATATGTTTTCACTAGACGGTATGAATTCAAGTTATTTTACGTTTTGACTCAGCCGCAGTGTGTGGCACCATTCTTTAACGTAAAGAAACAGTATTGTCTTATGTACTTATTTTTAATTAGTACGTTTCGTTATAAATCCATGTTGGTTTACGTTTCGACGTAAATTTTCTCGGTGATAAGTCATGTGTACGCTTCCATACTTATTTTCATGTGCATTTGGTTTTCCCTATGACGTAAACGAGTCGGATCAATATTTGATGGTATAAATTCAAGTTACATTTAAGTTTCGACGCCGCCGCAACACGCGACGAGTTAAAACACTAGTTTGTCTACTAATTCATGAATAACATAATTTGAGTTCAGTTTTAGCAAAAGCTTATAAGAATGTACAATCCTTCCAATTTAAACTCAAACTAGTATTAAGTCCCCTGCATTGCGGCGGGAACGTAAAACAATGCCAAGTAATGTTACACTGTTGTCAGCGACCAAGAACACTAGAAAAAATCATAAAAAAAAGAAATAAAACACATTGCGACGTGTTAATGGCAAAAGTTAGACCGAGACGTTAAACACATTGCGGTCGTTAGATGGAAAAAAAAAGGTAAAAACGTCAAACCATATACGCACATTGTGGCGCGTATTAACCCGAAAATTTAGACCGAAATGTAAAACTAAAATTTTGTTAAAGACAGACAATATGTAGGACAATTGAAAGTGAAAAAATTGTTGGGTTAAATGTAAAAGATGAAAACTCTAACTATTAAAATAAAAAAAAATCAAAGGAAAAAAAAAAGAAAAAAGAAAGTAAGGTACAACCTACAAAACATTATGTACAATTCTCTAATGCACAACACTTGTTATGCATGATGTACAACACTATGAAGTACAAAAAAAATGTTGGGGTTAAATGTAAAAGATGAAAACTCTAAGTGTTAAAGTAAAAATTAGATTTAAAGGAAAAAAATGATTCTACATGGAAATAAATAATCCCAACTATTGCTCTTTGGCCGATAATGGTCCCAACTACGAAAATAACAACTAGCGGTTCCAATTTTCGACATATTGGCCACCGACGGACCCAAACTAATTGAGGCTAACTCCGTTCGTGTGATGCTGACGTGGCATCCCATGTAGAATCATTTTGCCACCTAGGATGCCATGTTGGATGCCATGTAGGATCATTTTGCCACCTAAGCATGCCACATCAGCATCACACTAACGGAGTTAGCCTCAGTTAGTTTGGGTCCGTTGGTGGCCAATATGTCGAAAGTTGGGACCGCTAGTGGTTATTTTCGTAGTTTGGACCATTATTGGCCAAAGACCAATAGTTAGGATTATTTATTTCCATTACTAAAAAACAAGAAAAAAGAGAGAGTAAGTATCATATACAACACATTTGTTACGCATGATATACAACACCTTATCTTAGGCCCTCAATTTTTGGTACCTATGCCCTAAGGCCTTGAGCACGCTTATCGCCTTTTAATAACTATTGTCATACATCGACCATTTAACAAAGGGTTGTCTGAACTCGGACACTCATTTTATTCAATCTCTCTATATATACATTTGAATATACAAAGAGAGATAAAAGTGAGAAAGGTATACCAATATTAACTCACACAATAAAATAAATTTATAATTTTGTGTAAAATAGTGTAATTGTTGTAAAATGGACCTTCATTAATCTGTGTCAGTGATGGACCATTTGGTGTAAACCACAAACTAGTTTGGCAGTTGTGTTCAGCTGTCCTAACCATGTCACATTCATGATTGGCCTATTCATATGTCATGGGACAGGAAGCTTCCTTGTGGTATGCTGTGACCGTGACCACCCTACGACCTTGACCCTTCTGTACTCGTACGGTCTATTTGTTTTTAATTCACAATCTGAAGAACGCATATGATCTTGTTTAGAGCAAGTTTGATTTTTTTTACGTGTTTTTACTTGCGTGTTGTATTGCTATAATATTAACTCTATCTTATTTAAAATGTTGGATCTTAGAGTAACGTAATATTTACTCTATCTGAAAAGCTGTCTGATCTTTCGATTAATGAAATATAATTTTTCTTCTTCTAAAGCTGTCTATGATAATTACCAGTGAGCACAATTCGTTTTAGGTTGGTGATTGCGTAAAACAAACTAAAAGATGGGTTTTACTTGAATTTTTATTTTATTTGATTTTTCAGATTCTCATTTAAATAAAAAAAAATCTGTTACCGAAGGATGCTAGTCAAACGAGCAACAAGATGCGCTTAGAAACCGCTTAGTTTTATATGAATTGAACTAGAAAGTTTTGTCTTTTAGATTTGGAAACGGCTTGATTTTAGTTAATTTGGTTTTGGTCAAGTTTCTAGGTAAAAACAAAGTGTATAGTATATTATTGTAAAATAACTTTTGAGAAATATATTGACAGAGGTGGTCTTTTGTAATTATAATACACTAATTTATAGTTAGCCATAAAAATTAAAGGAGAGTGCTAAATTTAATTTGTGCAAAGTAATGAAATTATCTCTGATTATGGCTTTCGCTGTGGATCCCGTGGGCCTTAATTTAAGTTATTCGGCTAACTTAGGGGTTAAACATGGCAAACAAACTTATGGGTTAAACATGGCAAACAAACTTGTCACAAATTTACAATGCTTTTTTTGAAAAGAAATTCACAATGTAACAGGGCCGTCGTCTCTGAGAACACTAAAAAAAATTTGGGCTTTGGGTGAAAAAAACTTTAGGCCCAAAATTTTATAGAGATGAATGAATTAAAAAAACAATGAAAATGGTGCTAGAGCAAAGAATTGAACTTAATACCTTTACATTAAATTAGCATAGTTTTTCCAACTCCACTAACAATACTTTAATGTATAAAACACAAATATATATCCTAAATATATAATTTAATATATATATATATATGTATATTTTTAAAAAACGTTCGGGCCTATTTGAGGGTCGGGCTTTGAGTCAGTGACCACCCGGCCCATGCTCAGGGCCGGCCCTGTGCTTAACTTGTCACTAACCATATAGTCATAACACGAGATTAAAAGTCTCTTGGGGTAAATATGTAAGTTAATTAGTTTTACCTATAGAGCATTTACATGAGCTCAATCATATCTTTTTAAATATAAGGTAAATGTTTATAAAACATCATTTTTCACTCTGCATCAAACCAATCACATATATACACTAATTTTATAATATGAAAAATTGCTATAGTAACTTTTTATAGATATGAAAAACTACTACTATTCATCATCCATTAAATTGTTTTGTGTATAAAAACGAATAATATAATAGAATAAGTGTAGGTGAGTATGATAATTATAAAAATAGCGAATGAGACGTTTTTTAAAATAAGAGAGGAATTTTAAAAAATATGACTTCTAAAAAGTATCACTATCCATTTCAGGATAATGTTAATATAATTAATGAAATTAACATATTGTCATTTTTGATGCTAGAGTTAATTTAATTAATGAAATCATGTGTAATGTATTTACAGTAGCTTCTTTATTCACATCCTATTTCTATATATTAAAAAAATAGTAAATTCTTTTATTTGAAAGCTCCATCAGATTCTAAATCTGAATAATTATAGAGAGTGGATAGTGATTCTCTAAATATAGTCATTCACTATTCATTCTCTATATTTATACTCTAGCTTTTGTGAATTGTGATTGAAAGAAAAAGAATTGTGATTAGGGGTGTAATCGAGCCGAGTCGAGTCGAGCCAGGCTAAGCTCGAGCTCGACTCTAACACAAATCGAGCCAGCTCGGCTCGGCTCGTTTTTTTGGTCGAGCTGAAAAGCCCTCGTAAATGTTCGAGCCGAGCTCGAGCTAGCTCGAGCCAGCTCGTTATTTTTTTATAATATTTATAAAATACAAAACAAAAAAATAAAAATAAAATTATGTATATTTTTTTATTTTTCTAATATTTTAATGAACGAAAGGCATACTAAAAGTATTATTTGTGTTTTTGTTCTATTATGTTTAATATTTTATTGATTAATTCAAAATTATTAAGTATATAAAAGATGTTTATCGAGCCACCGAGCCGAGCCATCGAGCCGAGCCACGAGCCAAGACCGCTAGCTCGAGCTCGGCTCGATAACAAAACGAGCTTTTTCGAGTCGAGCTTTTTTCGAGCGAGTTGCGAGTTGTGATCATTTTGTACACCCCTAACTGTGATTGAAAGAAAAAAGAAAAAAAATAATAAAAAAGAAATTAAGAAGTATTAGTTATTAGAATGCATAAAGAGAATGAGATGCGAAAGCTTTTCATAAAATCTTAAATATAAATCTATTTTTTTAGTTAAGTTATAGGGAAATAACTTAATAGAGATTAGAGATGCACAAAACATGGTTTTTTAGAACTTGGAACCGGGTATGATCCAGTTCCAGGTAAGTTTGGGTATCTTTCAGTGGTTTCGGGTCAGTTTTGTTTTCTTATCCCGGGTGCAAAACCAGTATATACTTGTGGGTCAAGCAGGGAAG
The DNA here is from genome assembly GCA_028751855.1 of Ambrosia trifida. Lineage (NCBI taxonomy): Eukaryota > Viridiplantae > Streptophyta > Magnoliopsida > Asterales > Asteraceae > Ambrosia > Ambrosia trifida. Next base: position 12,751,855 of record CM054130.1, on the reverse strand, counting down.
GAAGGAGTTCCGGGTCAAGTCCGGACTCCGGTACTGCTTTTTCTTTTTTCATACGAATGTCAATGGTTTTTGTGTTCACACTTGGTTCTTTGGTTCTCTCTCTAAATGGTGGTTCTCAAATGATCCAAATCATATATATATATATATATATATATATATATATATATATATATATATATAAATATAAAAAGCAGCAAGAAGCTGAGAATACAAATAAGAAAACGAACACGAAACAAACAACACCAAAACCCGAAACACCTAAGCAAACCGCGAGAGACCCCCAAAACTACGCTAAGTAGGCTTCATTAGTTCAATTCAATTTCCCCATTTTTATTTTGGTCATAATATCGTCTCTCTTACAATTTGTTTCTCATATAAGCCCATTAAAGCCCAAACCATACACTACTTGGTCATGGTTTAACTCTTCCATCACTCTTTATTATTATTATTATTATTGCGCTAACTCTTTCCCGCCTTTTTCTTCCCCAATCTCTAAAACAATTAAACTAGGGTTTCAGAAATCCAACACAAGTACAAACAATTCCTTATTCTAGTTGCTGATCCAGACTCTACGTCACTCATAGAAACACCAGCTAGCACATATTATCTCGATCAGTTGTTAGAACTCGATAATCAGAAGATGACGGACGCTAGGGTTTCTAACAGAGGACCACTTCGAGCAGGTATAATAACCAAAATTAGAGTGGAAAACTTCATGTGTCATAGTCATATGGAGATTGATATGGGCGATCGTGTTAATTTCATCACTGGACAAAACGGAAGTAAGTTTTGATTACATGTATATATTATTATTATTATTATTTAATAATTGCTTTTAATTGTTTATCTTATTTGTGTATTGTTTTATTATGTTTTGTTTATAGGTGGAAAGAGTGCCATACTTACGGCGTTATGTATAGGGTTTGGTTGTAGAGCTAGAAGTACAGATAGAGCAACCACAATGAAGGAGTTTATAAAGACTGGTTGCAGGTTTTTTTTGTTTGTTTATTTGTGTTTGGAACCGAGTGATGATAACAAAATCGAGTGTCGGAGGCGAAATTAAAAAATAAATATAATAATTATATGTTTATAAAAGTTAAAATACTAATTAGTAATTAATTAATTTGATCACCGGATTCATCGAAAACATAAAAAAGACACGGAACGTTTGAATGGACATCAAAAGTCTAAAACATCAAAACTCACTTAGGCGCCTCTTTTCTTACCGCCTCGGCCCTTTGCGTCTCTCAACCGTTTTTTAAAACTACGGTGATAGTTTTGTAAAGGTTTGTGATGTTGAGTTGTGTTATTTTGGTTATTTGTTGTTGTTGTTTATAGCATTTGGTTTTAACCCTACGTTATGTGGATCGTTTTTTATGTACATGTGATTTGTGTTTTGATGACTTGTACCTGTGTGCAGCTATGCTCTTGTTCATTTGGAGATTAAAAATCAAGGGGAAGATGCGTTTAAGCATGACCTTTATGGAGATTTGATAATCTTAGAGCGTAGAATTACTGAAACCTCAAGTACTAGTGTTCTTAAAGATTATCAAGGTTTTTGATTTACTTTCTTTTTTCTCTCATAGTCTCATTGAATTTTTCTGAATTTTATGAATTTGAATTGAGCAGCTGGTTAAGAAGTTCTGGCTCGAACTTTTCAACGTAAATGCATTAACTATATAGATAAGTATCATACTAATAAGCAACATAAGATCTATTTTAGCGTTTCTGGTTGGGACCAGAAGTCTAGGAGAAATAATTATTCAGTTTCATTTATTATGTGCACTTTGTTAATTGTTATATGATTAACTGGGCAGGAATTTGTTTGATTACGGTTTTGTTATTGACAATAGGGCGTTGGGGTAGTATAGACGAGTTAGGTGGATTACTAGTTGTTAATCGCACTTTGTTTTTTCATACTTTTTTTTAATTAAGTATTTTGTTGAAGCACAGTGCTATTAGATGCAATAATCCCATTACTAAAGATGGGACATGTAACAGGGAAAAAAGTGGCTGGCCGAAGAGAAGACATCCGTGAGCTTGTTGAACACTTTAATGTGCGTATCTTGCTTAAATCTCACATTTACATTTGTTATATATATACACACAATACATAAATCATGCATACAACTTGCATAAACATATCATACATGCTATAGACATTTGGCATTTTCATGTGCAGATTGATGTTGAGAATCCGTGTGTAGTGATGACCCAAGACAAGAGTAGAGAGTTCTTGCATTCTGGAAATGACAAAGATAAATTTAAGGTCTGAGTTTGATATTTGAACCAAGTAGTAGTGTTTATGTAACTTTGCATCTTATTGACATGTATAATTTTGATGATAATGTTTAATAATATTTTTCCCTTTTTCTGTTGTGATATTGCTCAGTTTTTTTTCAAGGCTACACTTTTAAGTCAAGTTGATGATTTATTAAAAAGTGTTAAGGACAATCTTGACAAGGCAAATGGTGAGGTTGTTGAGTTAGAAAGATCAATAGCACCCATAGAGAAAGAATTAACTGAGTTGCAAGGGAAAATTAGAAGCATGGAGCATATTGAAGAGATTGCTCAGCAGGTGCAATTATTAACCAAGAAATGTGCATGGTCAGTGGTATATGACATAGACAAACAAATCCAGGAAGAGGTTGCAAGGATTAAAAAACTGGAAGAACGGATACCTCGTTGTCAAGCTCGAATTGATCAGCAAATTGTAAGTGAGAGTTTATTTACTTCCAGTGTGATTTTGACCCATTGGTATTTACATCATTAAGCAATGTGCTCTAGAATTAAATATGCCAACTAATTTGAAAGAAACCATACAAGTTCGATCGGTTTGGCTTAGAGTGTAAATAATGTTCCATGTTGATGCTTTACGATTTAATCATAGTTATCAAAGGTGTGAGGCGCACTCAAGGCGCTTAGGCTCCGTCTGTGGCTTGGGCGAGAAGCTCAATAAAGGTCGGGCCTAAGAAAAAAAGCGCAAATAAAAAAAATTAAAAAAATCACCAAATCATTAAAAATAACAATCATCTTATAAATATGAAATGATTGACTTAGCCATACCTGCTGAAAGAATTAACGCACTTTTGATAACTATGTGGTAGATAAAATCAGTTGGTGGTAAATCAATGAGTTGAGGTGTTTGTATATTGAAGAATAATTCAATAGTACTGCTTTAGGGATCGATGTGCAGATTTGTTTTTATTTGTAAGAGATTTGTTTTTATTTGTAAGTGTTTTAAAAATCAAATATATTTAAATTAGGTTTATAAAAATCAGTGTGGCTTTTTTTTTATCTAGGAGGGAAAAGCGGGATCTGGTGGCTTCTAGGAAATTGGTCGCCTAGGCGGTCAAGGTGATGGCTTTTGATACCTATGGATTTAATCTACTATTGCAATGAAAGTGCTATTAGAAAAAGAAACACCTAGAACATACTTGCTATTTTTGTACTTCATAGATATTTATGTAGTTGGTCATAAATATTTTACTTCATTTTGGTTGTTTTTGAAGGGATATAATTTAATTGCAAGAAAATTTACTATCAGCTGACTGATGTTTCTTCATTTCCTACTAATTTGCTAGTCTAGTGACTCTATGTTTGTAATTTTTAGTTTAATATCTTGTTACTCTTGATTTATTTGGCAGGCAAAAGTAGCAGAATTACAGGACTGTCTTGACAAAAAGAAAGCTCAAAGTGCTGTTTTGATGGAAACTACCTCAAAAGCAAAGCAAAGGAAGAATGAATTGGAGCAGAAACTTTCCAAGGTATGTTTTAATGAACGAAAATACCTGTAGAGTGCTTTCTTTATCTGGATTAATCTTGTTTAAATAAACAAAGGAAGATGATTGCCAAAGTTTGATTTTTGGTACTTTGCTGTTCGTTGTGAATCGTTAAGTCTCGTATTAATTTTTATTAAAAAACAATCTATCTTGTTCAAATGCAAATATATTTTAGCTTTCTTACTAATAATAGAAGTATTGATTTTAGGCTACAAAGGAGAAGCTTGAGTTGGAACAAGAATATGGTCGCAGAAGTAACAACATTGGTAAGATGGTCAAGAGGATTAAATTGCTTGAGCAACAAATCAGCGATGTCAATGAGCAACAAATTAAGGACACCCAGGTTTTACTTCTATCTTATCTTCCTGTATGATTGCCTGCTTGCTTTCTGTTCACATAAATGCACATGTGCCGAATACTTCTTGCCTATGTATGATACATAAAGAACAAACCGAAAAGTTGAAAAAAAAAAAAATACTGTTATTCCAAATATTACTAACAGCAAAACAAGTAACAACAGTATATTTGTATGCAACAAGGCACTAATCTTCCAAATTGGCCCATCAATCATGTAATCAACTAATTTCATGAACATCCTACAGTACACAGATGCATATTACTTTATTAGGGCGACTTAACTAAGCAATAGCCTAAATGGGCAAACATCAAAAAATTATATTATCACTTGCAATATCTCTCTCTCTCTCTAATGGTCATTTTCTTTAGTCAACTTATATTATCAGGTTTTTGATTCAAGTTAAGACACCCTAATGAAGTAATCTGCAGCTGTAGTAATTAATGTATGTGTACTGTAAGGTGCTGTTTGTTTTTGAAGAGGTAAAAGGTCTGCAGTCTGCAGACCACATCTGCAGACATCTGCGGGAGAAGAGGTGGACCAAAGGTCTGCAGTCTGCAAGAAGAAGACTGTTTGTTTATTAACGTCTGCAGACTGCTGAAATTAAAAAAAAACCGATTTATTTAAAGTAAACAATATTTTTTCAACATTGAAATTTAAATAATAGTTATACAACATTGAAATAATATTCATAAAACCGCAAATAACAATGTTTGAACTAATTTATTCCACATTTTGCATTAACTGCTCGGCAATTTCATCTCGTAACTGAGTCATGTATTCCCGATCCGATGCAGTACCAACAACTAATATCCATCATCCAAAAATACATCAATCAAACTCATATCAACAACATTCAAAAAAATAAAGCAAAAATCAATATCTATATCAAACAATGTCACAGATCTGTAAAAAAAAATTGCAACATACATTATCATAGATAGATATATATATAATAATAAAAAAGAAAAAAAAAATAAAAACAAAAAGGGCCCGACACAGATCTGATAGTTGAGAAAGAAAAAAATAATACCATTATCATATATATATATATATATATATATATATATATATATATATATATATAAAACGTACCTGACAGATCGACGGCCTGGAAGGACGCGGAGGAGGAGGAAGGGCTGACGAGGTGGAGGAGGCGGAGGAGGAGGGGAGGAGGACGCGGAGGAGGAGGGAGGAGGCAGGAGGGATTGACGGGGCGGAGGAGGACGCGCAGGGAAGAGGGAGTCTGGTGGAGGAGGAAGAGGGAGGCGGGTGGAGGAGGAAGGCTGACGAACGACGGTGGAGGGCTGTGGAGGAGCACATCAGGTGAAGGAGGATGCCATTGGAGATGATCTGCTGGGTGTTTTGTTGAGAAGAGGTAAAAAGAGGTTGGATTACATCTGCCCCAAGAAGAGGAAGGGCAGAGGTAAGAAGAGCTTCTGACTTCTAAAAAACAAACGCTCTGCCCGCTTCAAATGTCTGCCCGCGTCTGCGCGGCGCAGACATAAGAGGCTAGAAGTTCTTCTCACCAGAAAACAAACACCACCTAAGATGTGATTACATGATTGATGGGTCAATTTGGGAGACTTGTACTTTGTTGCATACAAATATCTTGTTGCTTTTCTATTAGAATAACAATATATTTTCGTTTTCAACTCTAGTGTTTGTTCTTTATGATGGTAGTCTGCATAGTGCAAACACCAAAAAATGATAATAGAACTTGCACACCATACTTTTTCTTATGTATTATCTGTGATAAATTTGTGACTCTCCTCGTTGGATCAAGCTTTGGTTACTATGTTGTGGGTGTTGGGGATTCGCAAAAAGCATAAGAACATACACACAACCATGAACATGATAATTACGTGTTAAGAATGGCCTACATGGATATATAGTTTCACTTTCACTTTGGGTTTTTGTAGGCTGAAGAGTCTGAGATGGAGAAAAAACTGAAGGAACTTAAAGATGAGATAGATGTTGCAGAATCAGAGTTTCAAAGGTGTCTTGTTTGTTTCACGAATCCTTTTGTATGTAGGAGTGATTCACTCTTAACAAGATATGTTTGTGCTTAATCACTTATGAAGCTTATTCTTTTTTGAACTTTGTGAATTCAGATTAAAGAATATTGAGGACAATGTATCTGATAGTTTAGTTGTGGCAAGGGATGAACTTAGACAAATCATTTCTGAGGTATGAAATCCATCTTCTAGTTTGATTGTTGAGATCCTTTAAGGCTGGAACTGTTTATTCTATGTTGCTTTAGTTGCAAAAACACTATAGATCTTATATTTTTCTTTACTAAGTTTTTTTCTGTTCCAGATCGAAGATTGTGACAAGAGGGTTAAAGACTGTCAGCGTCGCATTCATGATTTGCGACTTAATCAGACACACAAGGTTTGACATATTGATAAATTTATGTGAATATGGTCATCTTTATCATCATCACTCATAGGATTGCAATTTCTATCTAGTGGTGTAAAAATGGGCGGTTCAGGCAGGTTGGGTTACGGTTTAAAATGGGTTGGTTTGTATTGACCTGCTAATACTTTTTGTCTATTTCTATATTTTTAATTAGTTGATGGGTTTTTTTGGTCACATCAACAATATTGTTACAGTAGTAATCTGAATGTTTGAGTAAAACATTTTTGAAGGTTATTTATTTGAAATAGATGTTGGATTTGTTTTTCTGCAGGTGACAGCATTTGGAGGATATAAAGTTACCAATCTTCTACAGGTTATTGAGAGGAATCATCGCAGATTTAAAAAGCCCCCTATTGGTCCTATAGGCTCTCATGTGGTCAGTAGTTTGAATTTATTATGCTTGTTCTTGTTTTCACATATCTATGAATGAGGTCATGTGAATTTGGATTTATTGCTGGTATGCACTTTGAGAACTTATGTTCTAACATTCAGTTGCAAATAGAGTTATTTTGTTGTGACTCTAGTAAAAAGGTGTTAATATTAATCATAAATGGCTTACTGGGGTTCATAGTTGTCATGTCAATAGCGGTTATAGCGCTTGCTATAGCACGCCATATAGTATATTGCGATAAGTAGCGACATGTTTTTTGATTTTTTTCTCATCTCCACTTCTTGATTCTTATGAAATGGTTTATGTGGGTTCTATTATTGGTCCTTTTTTTTCAAGAAGTGCTTTTGTCTCAAAGTTCAATTAAATCATGAAAGTTATGAACACATACATTGTTTTGATATTTAAGTTTTGAACCTCTTATGTTATCCATGTATATTTATGTCAATTTTGATAACCAAACATCTTAAAAAGCTCATGTTGTATGCACTTTCCTGAAACTTAAGAGCTAATATGTGGCTTTTGCTAAAAAACACCATTTTGAATGACACTAGGTTGCTTCGTTGAAGTTGATAGTCATGGGAAAGAGTTTATGTGGGAAACCTGTAGATTGTAGTTTAGCATTTGTTATGTGTTTGTTAAATGAAGAACTAGATAGATATGATGCTTACACATGTTTTTTTAATAATTACAGGCATTAATTCAAGGTGATAAATGGGCCGTTGCTGTAGAAAATGCAATTGGCAAATTACTTAATGCTTTCATAGTGACAGATCATAAAGATTCTCTCGTATTGAGATCGTGTGCTAGAGAAGCCAACTACCCCTACCTTCAGATAATTATATATGATTTTTCTATACCGAGGTATGTATATATTTTAATCATTCTTGTTTAATAGCTCTTAGTGTCTGACAATTACAATTTTAATGTAGGTTGCAAATTCCAAATCACATGCTTCCTCAAACAAATCACCCAACTACAATTTCAGTAATACAATCGGACAGTCCAACAGTAGTGAATGTTTTAGTTGACATGGTAAACAATAACTTTTTCATTTGATGTTTTAGTTTTTTCTGTTTGTATTTTTTGTCGGATTATTAGTGAGGTTTCTTCCAGCAACATGCACCGTTTTCTTTTTACAATTTTGTCATGTAAAATTAATCGTGTTTCAGTTGTATGCTAGAGGTTGCAAATTGAGTGGGCCTGGTGGGTTGGGTAAGGGATCAAATGAGTTAGGTCAACACATGCTGCTTTTGGTATAAATTGGGTTGAGTCTGAAAGCTTCTGTTAAAAAAGCGATTTTTAGAAGAATATTAGTGCTTCAAATATCATTACACAAATATGTTATTTCAATTCTAATATTAGTTTTTGAATAAAATGATAAGAAAGGGTTCTATACATTAAAGATGCACTTTGGGAGGCTTTTGACCGATTTGGCCTTTTTCTTGTTAAGCTATATTATCCTTCTGCCAGTTTAACCATTCATAGTTGTAATGTAACCTGAATCGGTCCATCTTCATGCGAATGGTTGGTAATTGCTCTATATGGAGCAATCCGTATTTTTATTTGGCCAAATTGGGTCTATGCAGTGGTCAAAGGGTCATGAAAAATGATGTCTTGTATCAATTTTTTTTTTTTTCCAATTTGGCTTTTCTAATGACCTTGCATTTTTTATTCTGTCAGTGATTGCTTTTGGTGTAAAAATTGTGCTATCTTTTTGTAGGGTGGTGCTGAGAGACAAGTGCTTGTAACAGACTATGATATGGGAACTAAGGTTGCTTTTGACCAAAGGATTCCAAATCTGAAGGAGGTTTACACGTTAGAGGGCCATAGAATGTAAGATTAAGATAATTATTTCTGCTCCATACTTCTTTTTTATGTGTTTTTGTTTTTTCAGTTTTTCTTACATATGATTAACATATCCTGTTTAAGTTTATAACTGCAGCAATATTATAAATATCGCAGGCTGTAGGTATTGTCCAGCTGAATTGATAGTTTAGTTGGTGATAGCTGAACATCTTAAGCAAACTTGTAAATAAAATATTTTTTATATGTTTTGCATATACAGTATTTTTGTAATGAAGTATTGATTTCTTTGTAGGTTTTCACGTGGTTCGGCACAGACAATTCTACCTCCTAATAAGAACGCAAGGACTGGGCGTCTTTGTAGTTCATATGATGATCAAATTAAAAAGTATGAAAGGGAGGCACTACACATGCAAGAACAAGCACAACAAATTCGAGGGAAGAAAAGAAGTTTTGAGGAACGGGCTAATAATCTTCATGTTGAACTAGACAATGTAAAAGTAAGATGCATGTATTTATTTTTTGTACTTGCACTTGTATTTTAGTCTAACTTCTCTTTTTTTATTTATTTAGAGACAACGCACAGGTGCAGAGAAGCGGGTGATGTCTAAAAAATTAAGTCTACAAGATCTGAAGAAATTTTATGCTGCAGAAGCCATGAATTCATCTGTTTCTAATGTTGATGAGCTCCATCATGAGATTTCAGTTTGTTTTCTACACCCCTACTTGGATTTTTTTTTCTTCACTTGTCTCTCTCATTCTGATGGATGTGGCAATTAACTTCATATACTTTTAAATGAGTTGATTTGTGTTGTGCTTTATCTAAAACGGGTGAAATCGACCCAGTCAAAAGAGTTGGCCAAAACGGCAACATGTCAAACTGGCTGAAGCTTGAAAGTCGCCCAAAAGTTCATTTCACTGCATGACACCTTTCAAACCCGATTTATTCAAATATTTCTATTTGTGATTTTTTTTTTTGTAATTACTTTTATACATCTGTTATGTATAAGAAAATATAAAATTCAACTGAACTAACTTAGCCCTTTTTATCACATATTAAAAATGACCAGCTTCCACCAGAATCTTTTTTTTACCCGTTGCCCAACCTTTGTATTCTGCCACTTCTACTTTTTGTCTTTGCTTTTAAACAACCATTACACATGATTCCTTGAAATGAACTAATTTGTACTATATCCAGAAACTACAAAGTGATAAAAGCGAAAGCGAAGTTTTGCTTGAGAAGATTCAGGAGAGATTGATTGAAGCCGATGCTAAAGTAAATGAATTTAAAGTCCTATTTGCAGAGCTAGGTGGTAAGTGTTTTAAATGTGCGATATCTTGGATTTGGATATATGCACACATATATGTCTGTGTATGTGACTATGTGCATGTTTTTCTTTCTACGGTTCTACCTTTTGCAATAAGAATATCTATTTAATAGGTAAATTAATACCTTCTATAATAAAAAATAATTATAATGATTGGGGTCTTGTCTTTTTCCCAATTCAGAACTGGCAAAAGCAGACATCAATGCTTTAGACAAAGCAACTCGTGAGTTGACTCAGATTGAAGAGGATCTAAGTGCTGCAGATGCGGTAACTTTTTTGTGATTATCTTTTTCCCATATTTTTCTCAGTTGGGTCTTCGTAGCAACTAATTTTGTAGTCATATTTGTATATAGGATAAACGTCATTTTGAAGGACTTATGCAGCAGAAGGTTCATATGGGAATTGAAACCTCAAAACAACAACTTAAAAATAAAGAAAATGATCGAAAGGTGTTTGCTTGGTTTCTTTGATTATCAAAACTTATTCTTATAAATGTTTATTTGGGTTTAGAACTTCGAACTTGTTTATATTGTGGCCCGTTGCTTCTTTTTCCTTGGTATCTAATATCTTATATTTCTATTCATAATGCAACTGCTTGGTAGTTGGTATGGCTTGTTCTATGTTATTTTTATACTACTCACCTATTCTTTGATTTTTAAAATAGGCCTTATGTTACGACTCATGAGTTAAGGGTCTATGAATAAATAAAAGTTGAATATCTGTATTAGTTTACTCACGATGTTTAATTTGAAGAAACTTCTTCTTTTTTTTTTGTTTGTTTGTTTAAATTTCTTGTATTTTTCTGTAAAGTTCATTCTCTTAGTTTTCATAGAGGTCCTTGAGACTCAGGCGGGCATGTATATCATTTTTAGGGTCTCTCTGTTTTTAAGTGTCTGTCTGGATTATTGAGGGATGTTTGCATACACAGTAAATGACCAATTGTTGTGGTGTTGGCAGTAAATTACCATTTAACCTTCTATTTGAGCCTACAAATTCAGCCATAGAACTAAATAAAAGTTCCATCATGCTATGGCTGTTCAGTAGTATTACTACCTAGATCTAAAATGCTCATGGAAAGTAACATTATAATATTCGTATTCGTATTCATATTCATATTCATATTCGTATTTTTGTCTGATGATTTGAATTATTAATGCAGATAAGTTCTGAAAAGGCTTCTATTATATGTCCTGAGAGTGAGATTGAAGCCTTAGGAGGATGTGGTGAGACTACTTCTGAACAACTTCGAGCCAACCTTCAAAGGCTAAAACATAGACTTCAGCAAGAGAGCCAGAGGTAATGTATGGGTACAGTTGGTAATATGACACATTTGCTTATGAGTGGGTAAATTTTGGTTGTGTTAATCC